>CM068375.1:19251167-19593667 GCA_034769895.1 Magicicada septendecula | reverse complement strand
TTACCTTGAATGAAACACTTCTCATTGTGCTTTATTGTTCTTAAGTGCAGCGTTTATGTTAAAACCAGTAAATATTTACGAACATTATTATAACTATCGTCACGTCTTTAATACTACTTCTCTGTTTCCAGTTTCTAATACAAAGATAACAAAATTCTACACAAAACACTTTATTAGCAGTTTTAACTGTTTCCTAAGACAAATGCCTGATTGGCTTCTTGATTGCCTTTGTAATAAGTAATCATTAAAAACTTCAAAAACTTTCCTTCTCTTATATTGTCGTATAGTAATGTTGTATTTTGATCACACAAATTATTTGAAAATTATATTTAGCCTCTTTTATTAACTATGAGACACTCCGCTACGTGTAAGTGTAGTCCAAAAATTGTCTTTTCAATTCAACTCCAACACACATAATCTTTTTATCTTTAATTTAATTAAGAAAGCTGTGTTAATATTTATAATCACAAACAGAATTATCACTATTGCACACCACTATAGAAAAATTATTCCGATTAGTGTTTTCAAGCTTCACAGCTCATCGTCAGATCAAAAATAACTATTGTGAAACAAACAAAAGACGATGAGCTGTGAAGCTAGAAAGCGCTAATCGGAATAATGTTTCTACAGCGGTGTGAAACAGTGATAATTTTTTTTATCTTTGTCAAGTGCTTGTAAAATTATGGATACAGTGTTAGTGGACGACTCTATTGCAGGGTGTGTAGAGGCATTTTACAGATCGTATCACTGATTAAGTACAGGTCATACAGGTCACAGTGACACTTAGTGTCTCAGGTGTTTGTTTTAGACATCCATCCGATGAAAGTTTAACAAAATGTGTTTTCCACGGATTGTCGTCGTTTGCCAGCAACGAGTTGTCGGTCAACATTGAATACAGCGACTCGCGACTCGTGTCTCCATTTAGGCGTGTCCCATCTTCCACGCTTTTACAACGCTCCACATCGAAACGTTTGATGTATTTACACTAAATGTTTAAAGTTTCGAGAAAACAGTCCTATCGATATATTGATGTGACGACCGACGTCGTTACTATTCAGTGAACATTCTGCTTTGATAAATCGATTTATATTCATTGACTTATATAGTCATGTTAATTATCATCTCCTACGCGTTGTCCCATCAAAGTTCTTCTGATTTTTGCCTCTATTTTTATTTAATTAACACGATTCTCAAATTTCCTAGATCTCTATTCTCTAGGATCTTGATAGGATATAGGCTTACGTGATAACTTTATTTTGCAACTGAATGTAACCTTAAGAGAATTTAAGAGAATTTTAAAGTGAATTTATAGATTCTATACACATTTAAGGATTTCTGGCCTCTTCTACAAAGTTTTCTTTCCTACAGCTCTACGTGACTAATGACGTGCAATTACAGAAAATTTTATAAACAAATTTTCTCTTTGTGTATAACGTGTCACTTACATAACAAAAACAAAAATAGAGATTTGTTTTCTTGTAAATAGATTTTATTGTAAACACATTTCTCTGCATAACACATAGCTCCGCGCGCTTTATACCATTACCTAACTAGGTCACGACAAATATCCCTGAGTCGATATAACTTTGGTATTTAAAGTCTAGAACAGCACACATACTTGTTTAAGCTGATACTGTGAGGAAAGAGTGTAATGACTTTAAAGTTTCATTTCTGATAAAGTTTAAGTCACACATTATATTGTACCCCAAACTATTGATTATGATGCAGTAACAATTCTATTTCCACTACATTTTTTGTTTTAAAATGTCTTTCACGTACCAAACTAACCTTTACATCTTTACAGTATCAGGTACTCATAATTTTTCCTTTAGATTTCTTGGCGTGTAGCCTCCACGTGAGAGTTATTTGCTTTTTTGTAGAAATTCATTCCATTCTTGTATCAACGTCCTTGCCCTCTTTAATTTAATTAATAATTCTGAATTTATTCTCGCTTCAGTAAGGCTTGTTATTGGGATATATTCATACTTCTGTTTATAGCGAAATCTAAATAATGAAGTGAAATGAAAATGATTATCATTGTTTGCAACGTTGCTGTATACACTTTTCATTTTGAAGACTGAAAAATGAAACAAACGTTAACTGTCGTGAGGCACATTCCGTCGTATGCATATTTTTCTTCTTCTTACGGCTAAGTGCTTACGAACTCTTTATTAAATTTTCCGCAGAGAAACAATTACAGCTTCCCTTAGTCCAGTGGTTTCCAACCGTTCCGGACCCGCGTACCACTTTGGTCTTCCGCGTTGATTTCGGGTACCACCGGAGCTTAAAAAAAGTTATTGGGGTTTTCTCAATAAAAAACTTGATGCAACATGAATCTTATTATTCCTAAATTATGTATAATTATTTAAATCTAAAACATAGAATTTACAAAACGGGAACTGATTTTTTAACATTCATTTCAGGTTGGTTCTATGCTAAAATAAAGTATAAAGTTTTTTCAAAAGACAGTAGTAGTATCTTATTTGTATGAAGGACATGACATAATCAACTCGATTTATGTGTATGAACAAATGTGACTTTAGAGAAAATTCTTATTACTTTATGAAGAAAATTACATATTTCATATTATGAAGAAAATTTAAAACCTGTTTTCGTAGAGGTTCAGAAAGCTTAGACCACTGAACCAAATCAGTCGTATTACGTTGGGACTGAAATGATAAATCCTTATAAAAAATAAATAAATAATTTTTTAATCTGTATGTCATTGAGGGGTTTACTATTATTCAATCTAAACTGAAACGACACTTTGATTATTGTCAAATGGATAAAGCATCACCAGTGGAGAAATGTAACGTCTGTAGACTTCTATCCACCAAAAATACATTAAATTTAAATTATATGTTAGGAAAATGATGATTTTCTTCTTATCTCACAATTGTAATACAACAACTGGGAAAACTAAAAGTAGGCTAATGTTACGTGAGCACACATTGGAATTTCTGAGAACAAGATTAACTATGTCTTTGAAATTAGAATATAATTACTTCTCAATTAGCTAATCAATACTCAATTAGCTAGTGTTTTCTAATTCCACTGTTATAATAATTATTATTGTTTTCCGTACGTCAAGTGAAGATAAGGTCATATGGAAAATTGTAGTTACCTAACTTTTGAAATGTGAAGTATTATTGTGAAGTGAAATATGAAAGTACGTTAACATTGGAATTATTCAAACATGTCAAACAGATTATCAGAACAAGCTGTCGACTCAGAATGAGGCCATAAATGAATCCCCGGATCTTGGTTGCAAGAAAAGGTACTGTCTAGAACAATACATTTTTAAGTTCGGAAGTGAAAACAAAAATCGAATTTAGAGTGACGACCCTACTGAGGTATGAAGCAGAAGACGCAGAAACGTCATCATAACATAATTTCCCGGAAATGATGTGATGACATTGAGAAGAATACTTGGCAAAACACGACTAGTCACATTAACCTACGTAAATAACTGTTCTAGAAACGTGGAGAGCAACAGATGTAGTAACCTAGATAAAAAAGCGACAAATTTGGAAGGACTACCGTACGTTAATGGAATAACTGATGTCTGGTAGTCATGAAGGTTCGAGGCAATCGTCCAAAGGTTTAAGAAGAACACAACTACCACGAACGAGTTGGAGAGTTTGTATCGTGTGGCAAACTGGATTATAAACGCGAGAGTCTCCTAAATTAAGAGAGAAGAAGGAAAACAAGTAGTAGTAGTAAATACTTGTAAAATTAATTGTAATTCAATATTATGTACTATATTAGCAAAAACTAAATTACAAAATTATCTCGAGTACATTTTTTGTTTCTTATAATTACAACTACATAATTGAAACCAAAGTATTCGATTATTTGTTATATATATAATAGGGTTGCTACAGCTAGTGCCGTCTCCCTTCCTTCAACCTGGCTTTCCAATTCTCCCGATGTTCCCATTGTCCTTCCTCAAACCTATACATTGCATAGATTCATCCACTTTGTCCTTCCAAGATCTTCTCGGTCTTCCCCTTTTTCTCGTTCCTAATGGACTCCACTCCGTCACTTTGTTGATCCACCTATTTTGGGCTCTCCGGACATGACCGCACCAGACCAACCTTTTTTCTTCGATGTAATCAATTCTTTCCGTTTCCATTCTTCTTCTGATCTCCTCATTTGTTATTCGGTCTGCTCTCGTTATTCCACAGCACCTCCTCCAATATTCCATCTCTGTTGCAAGAATCTTTCTTTCATTCCTTGTGATAGGGTCTGATATATCTTTTTTTTTTGTACTTTTTCTAATATTTTTGTCCCATATAACACTGTGTAATTGTCTAATCCCTGTTCTATGCTGTCCTAATCTACTTTTTATTTCTTCTTCTGTTGTGCCTTGTTTACTCAGTGTGAATCCTAGGTACTTGAATTTGTCTAATTTTAGCATTTTCGTCTACTTCTAAATCTGTTGTTTCTTCATCTCTAATTGCCAAGTACTCAGTGTTTTTTATGTTTATTTCCAATCCCATCTTTGTGTATTCTTCATTCAGCTTTCTGACCATGTAGCTTAGATGATTATTTGTTAACTTGTATTAAAACTGTGAAGATAATTATTACATTTGTGTAACGTACGTCACAGGAGTTTATCTAGTGACTAATATGCTCACAGAGCTGCAAAACTGCTCACCATTTCGAATGAAGTGCATTTATTATTAGGTAAATTTTGATAATAGATAATTTTTCAGTAATCAAAAAATTACGAAAGCCACGATTAACCCAGTATTCTCTGTTTTGTAAAATGTAAAGTAATTAGTTGTTACCGTAATCTTACAAATAATGTGTATATATGACAATGGTTTCAGACTCCTAATCTTCCTTTTAACATTGAAAATGTTTATAAGGACGTGTCGCACATTTGCGGCCGATCGCTGGTGCGTGATCGAAAATGGGAACCGGTGAGTTTCCATAGAAACTACTTCTTTTTTGTCAAGAACGTAGTACACATATAAAACTTCGCTTATGAATGCGACTACATTTAACTTATAATCTTTACATTCGTAAATGAAGAATGAATTCATTGATTGGTGAATGAACATAAATATATATATATATATATATATATTTTAGATTTAGTGAAGCATTTTCAATGCCCTTCTCTGTGCATTGCATTTGTGCAATGCCTGTAATTTTTTTTATTTCACTATGACCACAAACATGGACATGTAATAAATAAATTAGCTAGACCGAAAAATAATCAAATTTTTGTATACAAATCGAATTGAACGTATCAAAGAAGTTACAATAAGAAAACGAATTGAAAAACGAAATTTATTTTATCAAACAAAGCAATACAATTTTACGTCTTTAACACGTGCATGGTGGAAGGCAATACCTCAGGAAAGAAAGCGTGAGAAATGCTAGGAAAAATGATGGAAACGTCAATTGTGGTGCGACAAGGGTAAAAGGATAACCCTTACGTCTGGAAATCAAATGTGTAAATCGATTTACCTGCTGTAGCATAATGACTTGACTGTAAGGATGTCAGCATATCGATGAGTTGACTGCAGCCAACATAGCGATGGAACTATTCCGTCGTCGACGCTTGAACGTTGTAAGAGCGTAGCAGAGCAGCGACCAGTAGAGACAGAATGTTGACCGACAACTCGTTGCTACCAAGCGACGACCACTCGTGAAAAACACATTATGCTTTCATCGGATAGATATATAGAGCTAACAGCTGAGACACAAACTGCCAATGCGACCTGTATCTAGCCAGTGATACTCTTGTTTGCTTAACAACACTATCGCACGCGCCCAGGAAACTATTAGTACACGTACGTATTCATGGAAACACGGAACGGTTTTGAAGTACACTTTAAACACTAAAAGAACGAATACGTTGTATGTATTTGCATTGAAAAGACGGTGCTTGGCCTGTATTTGCAAGTTGCAAAGCGCCTCCTGATAAATAAAACAGAACAAATAAAATTGTATAATACTTGTCTGTATTGAAAATATATTGACGTTACACCAATTGGACAATAAAGTGCAGAACAGCATACGAGAAGGAAGCTTTTACTTCTAAATAATTAATTACATTAATTGTAAGAAGCGTTTTAAAAGTATTGATAACACTTTTGCCTAAAGTGTTGTCGTCTATACTTTAGAAGAACAGGTTTAAACATATTCCGATTACTCTGATATGCGTAAAAAGGTAATATATATAATAACTAAATTTACCTTATTTTGTCCGCCTTGTGACTTCTTATAATTTTTCTTTTACGCGTTTCAGAGCTTATGCTCCATCATCAGATATATATTAAAATAAAACTATCACTCTTACCGAGGTCGTCACATGATATAAAATGTCAAACATTTTTGCATACAAACAGCGTGCGGAGTAGGGTGCGCACCCGTTCACGTTCAATTTGCCACTCAGGTAAATTGTTATTAATAAGGTAAATTTGAAGAAGGTAAATTTAGTTATTAATTCGTACGTGACTTGGATACCGCATTTAACATGAATATTAAAATAAATATAAGAAGTCAAGGATTGTCCGTGAACATATTAAGACAGAATACACACTACACTCTCTTCAATGTATTCCGTCTTGTCTATGAAATAAAAAAATTTTCTTCCCCTAGTTGTAACCCACATAGTTTTCTCCGTTATTACCAAAAGTTATTGATCTATTACGGAGAAAACAGTTCAATACTGAGATTCCGGTAATTTTGTAGTTTGTTTCCAAACATTTACGACTATTTACAGTTTTGCTTCTGCCTTAAGAAAATAACATTGGGATTAACCAAGCGTTTGTTTATTATGAATTTCTCAACAGCTTCCCGTATTTAATCAGCATCCAAATGCATATAATTAAATAGTACATAGTTATGGACCGAGTAGCAGAAGAGACAATAAAAAAAAATAATTTAAAAAATTAAAAAACACGACTGCCAAAAAAATAAATGAATAAATAAAAAATAAATTGATAAAAAAACAAAATGAAAATAATATTTAGTAAAAATCACAAAATCTAAATAAAGTCGATTTAAAAAGCCAAAAACAAGGTACTGAAATTCAGCTCTGATCAGATTTAACGAAAATGTTATGAATGATTAAACGCATAGTAATTTTATTAGATTTAAATTACTTTTCGATGTTGAATATATATCAATGCATCATATGAAGACTACAATTATAAAAAATATTGCTGATAAAATTTTGCTCTTCAATTTCTAATTTTCAATGCAGTCGGGGGCTGTTTCTAAATAGATTCGTTCTTTTCATTAACAACGGTTTGATAGTCTTTATATTCAACATCGAAAAGTAATTTAAATCTAATAAAATTACTATGCGTTTAATCATTCATAACATTTTCGTTAAATCTGATCAGAGCTGAATTTCAGTACCTTGTTTTTGGCTTTTTAAATCGACTTTATTTAGATTTTGTGATTTTTACTAAATATTATTTTCATTTAGTTTTTTTATCAATTTATTTTTTATTTATTCATTTATTTTTTTGGCAGTCGTGTTTTTTAATTTTTTAAATTATTTTTTTTATTTTATTCCTTTTTGTGTTTAAAAAGAGTATAATGGGAATGTGCAGTGTGTGCGTGTGTGCGTGTGTGCGTGTGTGCGTGCGTATGTGTGAAGTGCAAAAAAATATTTCAATTTTTACATAGTTTTATTTAAAAACTTTATTATGTACATAGTATAATTAGCGTATGAACTTATAAACTTGTAAATATAGTATAACTTTATTTTATATACTATTATATAACTAGTATAATACAAACATTTCGATAAATTGTTTTATAAATTATATAATTAACTAAATAATTTTATTTATTAGAAATGATAAAGAAAAAGGTTTGGTCTACAGATTTCTGAGTCGATTTAATTCCTCAAGTGAGTTTTTATCGTGCGGTTCATGCAACAATTTTCGTGGATCCAGACAACTTATTGCTAATCCCTCTAATGTTTTCACACGACTTAGTGCGACGTAGGCCTGACCCTTGGCAAAAATATTACTACTCAAATCAATGGCTGCTTTGTCTAAAGTAGTGCCTTGGAGTTTATGTACTGTTACAGCCCAACACAATATTAATGGCAGCATACGTCGTTCTACTTTGCCCTGGCCTCGCAAAGCATCATATTCAACAGTGGTGGGCTCTATCTTTACTCCAATACCAGCAGTATTTCCCCTAATTGATCTGTCATCAAATTCTACAGATACGGCTTGTGGAAGTTCACCAGGTTGAAGCTGATCTCGACGTAGTGCAGGCCACTCAATTTTTCTAATGATGCCGATTGCTCCGTTGACCAGACCATGATTAACATTAATGTTTTTTCGCAAAATTTCCTCCGATATAATCCGACTCCGATTACTAAAGAGTTTGCAATACCTCCAGTTTTGTTTGGATCCGTTGGTATGAAGTTTTCCTTTAAATTTTGTCCGTAATTCTTAGCTTCGACAGACACATCCACCGCTGCAATATCGTAAACTTTAGATGATGTTTTCAACTTTTCAGTCATCATAGCATTATATTCTTCTACCTGTTTAGTGGTTGGGAAAATACGCAGACACTCGCCATCAGCAAATTCATCTGTCAAAGGGACTCTTCGACGATCTAAAATTTCTAGCTGCTGCATGGTGAGTTGGCCGACTCGTAAATTATTTAGAATGTCTATAAAAGTAGTGTCGTTAGCTTGCCGCATATTTTGAGGTAATTCACCGATAAAAAAAATTTTTTTTCAACAACCTGCCACCCGAGGAAATTGAAATACGGATGCTGAAGCAGCAAGCAAAGGGTGGGCTCGACTGCCGTATGAGGTCCGAACATGTATGAGAATGTTTCATGAGCAAGCTGAACCGCTAGACGGCAGCAGCGTTAACTTAATCTCGACGGCTATTAATATATCTATGTATATCTATGGTTGCGCACGCATCCTTATATATAGATATATTAATAGCTGGCGAGATTAAGTTAACACTGCTACCGCCTAGCGGTTCAGCTTGCTCATGAAACATTCTCATATTGGGATTGAAAATGGATCGGTGGTGGGGAGCATCATGGCGACGCTAAGCGGCAAAACCTACTATATGGGATATTATTGGCGGCGCTAGTGGAAGGTATTCTGTAAAGCTCACTGCAGATGGCGCTCGCGATTTAAGACCACGCTTACTAATACTATGTTAGCGCGCTATTGTGTGAGAGTATAGATGTGCAATCCGTGAGAAACAGAACAGCTGATCTGAAAGTATACACACACACACACACACACACACACACACACACACACACACACACACACACACACACACACACACACACACACACACACACACACACACACACACACACACACACACACACACACACACACACACACACACACACACACACACACACACACACACACACACATATATATATATATTGGTTTGCTATATATAAGTTATTTCTCTCTGCTTCCGTTATTTCCACTAGCGCCACCTGATGGACCAATAAACGAACAAAAAGAAAATCCTTAGAACCGATCACTTGTATTCACTTCCGGTAAAAACCGGAAGTCAACTCACAGTGATATGTAGCCTATGACACTTCTGGTGAAGTAAGGAATACATCGAGCCATCGAACATCAAAATCGGTAAAGCCGTTAAAAAGTTATAGTGGAACAAACATACATACATACATACAGACCCTACCACTGAAAACATAACACTCCTTTTTGGCAGTCGTGTAAAAAATATTAAGCTCAAAGTAAAAAAAATTAACTAAACCAAAAAATGTAAACGTTGAAAGAGACGGGAACTATTGTAGATAATATTGTTTATAACATAAAGTAAAGCGGGATTTAAAAAAGATGAAAGACGAAAAACCGTTGAAAGAGGAAGCGGAATCAACGAAGACAAAGAAGAAGTCCATTTTGAGAAAAATGAATTTTCTTGCTCAAGTATTCTATTTAATATTGCATTAGCTCGTGTAAGTACGGAGACAAAGGCTCGTATGTTTTGCTATTAAGCTCGTAAAACGATGTTCTGTACGATAATAAAAACCTCAGTACACACATATAAGGACACGAAGGCTCTGCTATGTCGTGTTTTATCGTCTTCACTTTACGCACCGCATCCACCAACAAACCACTTTGCTGAGTAGATAAACAACCCCCTTAATCTGTATGCTGCAGCGGCTTAGTTGTGTCGATGACGGCCGTTTCACGCAGCTTATATGACTATCTCAGCTGTTTGCGACAACTGTATTAAAAAAAGAATAAAAGTAAACTCGAAAGCGACGCACCAAGTTGCCGACACTCAGTTGCAAACGAGTTTACTCTACCAATAAAAAATAACACACCGTTTTAAAATACTGATAAAACGTTTGAGGCATAGGAATAGAGTTCACACAATATCTTTATTTTTTATAACTAGTTAGATTCCTTGCAACGTATTTTTTATCTATAATTCAATATAACTTACGGTTTGATAGCATGTAGCGTAGCGCTTTCAATATAAAATGAAATATATATATTGTGCTTAAAACTTGGTGTCCAGCACGGTTACCTTTGACAAATATCATGTAACGCATGTGGTGTTGGAAGACCATGGAATTAAAAGGACTCCCGATGACGCAAGACCCTTTAAAGCGTTGAATTAATTATGAACATTATTAATTAATTAAATATTGTGGTAAACTGGAAAATATTCACCACCACCTCTTCTTCTTCTTCTTCTTCTTCTTCTTCTTCTTCTTCTTCTTCTTCTTCTTCTTCTTCTTCTTCTTCTTCTTCTTCTTCTTCTTCCTCTTCCTCTTCCTCTTCCTCTTCCTCTTCCTCTGCCTCTTCCTCTTCCTCTTCCTCTTCCTCTTCCTCTCCCTCTCCCTCTCCCTCTCCCTCTCCCTCTCCCTCTCCCTCTCCCTCTCCCTCTCCCTTTCCCACTCCCTCTCCCTCTCCCTCTCCCTCTCCCTCTCCCACTCCTTCTCCTTTTCCTTCTCCTACTCCTTCTCCTCCTCCTCCTCTTCCTCCTCCTTCTTCTTCTTCTTCTTCTTCGTCTGTTTGTTCTTGTTCTTCTTGTTCTTGTTGTTCTTCTTCTTCCTCTTGTTGTTGTTGTTCTTCTTCTTCTTTTTTTTCTTTCTTTGTCAACGATTAGGCGAACCGACACAGGTTCCGGCTTTCTCCATTAAGATATTTCTTACGAGGTCTCCACAAATACGTCAAGATTTTATTCTGGGAGAAGTCTCTGAAGGTGGCTACGATCCATGTGTTCTGCAGTGGACAGACGTAACGTGTGTGCATTTGTCTGTTGCCTCCTCCCCCACACACACACAACTAAACATATGTGCACCGTGGAAGAAGAATTCTTGTCCTGAGCACCGAGGGAGAACAATTCTCCATGATGTCTTGTCTCCGTGGCCTTTAGTGCATGCCCGCGCACACAGACGAATTCAAACCATTACATTAGTCTACAGTTTTTCACCATCTACGTTAATAAAAACTATTTCTGTTTTTCCGTGTACACAGTGACGGTTTCCTAGGTGATAAACAGGAAGTGACAATGTTAAATTGAACACGGTCTCATTAGAGTTAGAATGAATTCATACGAATATGTAATAATCATGATTAGCTAAGTTAATTTGAAGTGCAGTACAAGCCATGTGATGCTGCCGAATGTAGAAATTACGCAGTTAACCTTCGACCTCATTCGTCATCTCTAATACGCTCACGTCTCCAGATGAAAAAAAAACTTTCTCTAACTGCACCCACTCTAATACCGACATTTTACTTTCCTGTTTGAAAAAAACACTGTGGACAATAGAATGCATGTAGTTCTATGGTGCACAGAAAGTTCTGGATTAAAACTAAAAAACCATTAAAACTAAAGACCATTAGAAAACTACTAAAAAATGCTACTAACCACTGATATGTCGTTTGGAGACCATACACTAGAAACAGTAAAATAATATTCGGGCACAATAATTTTGATCATCTGGCATGGATAACGTGCCGGGGTAAAAGTCGCTAAAACAAACTGTAACATGGGCACCGTAGGGCTCCAAAGAAGAAAAAGAGGAAGTCCAAGTAGCAACTGAAAGGAAACAGTTGGCAGAAAGATATAAGAGAGATATTGTATCGGATAATCTTTTGAGGTCTCAGTTTTTTCTCCTGAGGTCTTTCATATAGACTGCTATACTCGTCTCTCACAAAAGTAATTTAATCTAAACTTAAACTAAGGCGTTTCAGGCTTCTGTGTTCACGTGGCCATTATGCGTTTTTATTGCAAAATTTTTTAATTACTATTCCTGGATTTTGTTGTCCATGACGTGCTCGTTGATTAACTAACTTATTATTTGAATTGTGTTTGTTTGTTTAGGATGTTGTTTTTATGTGTTTTTGTGTGCTTGTATATTTCTAGTTGCTTTCTAGTGTATAGGTTTTGGGCTTTTATGTCTAGTTTTCGACTTTTTTGCCTAGTGTCTAGTTTTTGGCCTTCTGTATGTACGTGTAAAATTTTAAATCACACATACTATTCGAACATACCCCCACCCCCCCACACACACACACACACCATCGATCTTTCAAACGACGGCGCCAGAACAAGACAGACAGCGCTCTTAGCGCCAGCCTCTGACGAAGCTTGTAATAATGGAAAACTAGTTCTGGCTACAAGGTAAAACTTTTACATTTTTACCAATAAAAAATTAGTGTTCTGAGTCAGTAGTGATATATTTATAACTCTTTAATTTCTATGTCAACATTCTGGATGTAATAGAATGGTTTGACCATTCTCGGAGCAGTTTGTTCTGAAACCTGGCGATTTTCTTTCTCTACATTAGTTTACTAGCGCACACCCAAAGTTGTAAATCATAAGTTCATTCCTACATTCCTAATTCCGTATTTGTTGAATAATTTATTTCTTATTTATACCTCGTAGTTTTTTGCCATTCGCTAAGAAACTTATTACTTTCTTTGCCCAGCTCATCTTATTTTTTAAGGATTCTTTCGTCTGACTTTGGCCTCTAGGTACACGCCTGAATACTATGTTAGATTGGTATATGATATTATATTACTATATGATAAAACAGTGGGATAGTCTAATATTCCTTTTATCTGTGAAATTGACTTTTTTTTTTTTTTTTTTTTTTTTTTTTTTTTTTTCTACTCATGGATTTGTTTCTTGTTGCCGCCTAAGAATCTGTCTCTCGGTTGGGTTGTTCTCTAATTTTAACTGGAAATAGTGTAGCTGTGTCGCAGGCAAAAGTAGCTATTGTGATATACTGTATCTGTGTCACGTCACATGAAATAAATGTTTTAAGAGTGACTACAGACTCTAACAGTGTAGGCTGTAATTCCTATTAACTCGTTTACACTTGACTATTAAATTTTGGTAGGTTATGTTAATATAGGAAATAATATTTTGTTACGTTCTACAGTCTGTCTACTTGTATGACTTTGCAAGAAACCTGTTTTTAACGTGACCCGATAAATAAATAAAACTATGTCTTGTTAAGTAAATTCTTAAAAAATCTTGAAATCATAAAGCGTTTAATTTTATAAAACATACTTCTGCAATTAATGACCAAAACCGTCAATACGAAATGCTTTTCTGTTTAAATTGTGTAAACCCTAGAATTAAACTAATTTCGGAAACGTTTGGTAAACTTGAGGAAATTTATTAACCCCCCCCCCTCTCTCTCTCTCTCTCTCTCTCTCTCTCTCTCTCTCTCTCTCTCTCTCTCTCTCTCTCTCTCTCTCTCTCTCTCTCTCTCTCTCTCTCCCCTTTACACACACACACACACACACACACACACACACACACACACACACACACACACACACACACACACACACACACACACACACACACACACACACACACACACACAGTTGGCATGCCTGATACATGTTCTAGTCTTCTGCACTAATTTCCAGTCTCAAATTGCTAAAACAGCCAACAATAAGATATGTTTTCCATACGATACTTCCACAAGACACCGTAGACTATTACCATAGGAATTATACACCTTAGACCATAGAAATTATCTTTCTGATTAATCAGTGTTTAAATTCATCCAATTTAAATTTATTTTGACAGTGAGTTAATGGGTCAACAAGCTTTCAAAGGATAAAACTTGTGCTCTAGAATAATCTACATACGTTTGATGGCAGTCTTAACCTTGCCATACCTTGCACTTATTACTATACCCTTGCGTGTGTCTAATATCTTGAGCGTTATGGCGGCAGTAATCGTACCTACACAGGTAAAAAGAGGGCAGAATAGTGTCCGCTGTTCCAGCGACTTAATGCTCTAACTGGTATTAAACATGAAAGAGAGTGCCGGTATAAAGATTACCTTTTAGAAAGTATAATTTTCTTCACTTCCACTGGAAAACATTTGTGAAGTTTATATAAATTAAAGCAAAAAGTTTAATTAATTCAATTTTACTTTAATTTAAGGAATAGAAACCAAATTTACATAAAATTTTATATTTGAATCCCACATTTTGTTTCAGTTACAATTCATATTTGAATTTTATAAAATATTGACACCTTTTATTTTGTATAAGAAATTGTTTCGCCTTTATTCATACAATTGAGCGCTGAGTATTTGACAAACATTTTGTACATTTCCTGATAGCAGGTGACAAGATAGATTATTTCTTTATAATATGAATATACACATATAATTAAGGCTGCATGAAGACTCCGTTTTATTAATCTATTTCTACATAGTAATTTGTTATTAAAAAACTAAACCATATTATTGTTTATATCACACAGAATTGTCGCCATAACGAAACATATTCATATTTTTACACTTTCACACTCCTAGTTCAGTGGCTGTTGTGTCTGTAGTTTCCATACGGTTTCACATCTGGAGAATCTGTTAACATTTACACTGCAGGTACGCTAAGAGAAGCAAAAAGTATAGACCGCGCGCTCAGCACATTTAAATTCAGAGCATTTTGACGATATGTTCGTAGAACAATGATACCGGTTACGTCAATAATATTGTTCCATTAGTGAAATGACATGAAGGTGTCTTGTCCACGTGGACCCGATACTACCACAATTAGCATTCAGCAACTGCAGCTTATCTCCTACAATAAAGCCGACCCGTCGTGCCTTGGTCATTCTGCTGTCGGTGTACGCCTTTGCATAAATGATACTGTCAACAATACGTCTTTATAGCAGCAGCCAAACAATTAATTACGACTGATAAGAATTGCTTTGAAATGGTTTCAGTGAAGATACAATACTAAATTTTACTCGGTACTAGAACATAACATTTTTTTGAAATAATAATAATATATTAATTCTTCAACTATAATAATAATAATACTTAAAATTCAAGTAGCTTGGAGAAGTTATTCAACAAAACGTTTCAAAGAAGGAAGCCATTAAAGGAGTTAATAAGATAAAGTTGCCTACCGTTTAACCAAGGACACATATAAAAAGAAATCAGTATCTATTAATGCCAAACTTAGGCATTATTCCTGCAACAAGTTAGCCATTTTGAATACCTGAGCTACAGTGCGTCTTATAATCCATGCAACGACGTTGTGAATAAGTTGCATACGTTCAACTTAATGGAACCATTAGGAACCATTACGTTGCATGTGGAACCATTAGGCGAAGCCTTAAGTCAGCAAGTAAAGGAACACGCCTAAAATTCTACAAGGTGATGGCTTTTCCCACACTACTTTATGGGTCTGAGAATTGGACTTTAACGAAAGGCCAGGCCAGTCGTACCCAAGCGGCTAAAATGAGATTTTTCAGGCACGTGGCAGGGTATACTCTCCATGAGCATAGAGGAAACACAGATATACGGCAAGAACTGAATGTTATGAGTATACTCGACAGGATCGCCCAGTATTTGCTGAATTGGTAGGAACATCTTTGCCGAATGGATGACCGCCGCATCCCCAAACAACTATGGAACTATAAGCCAAGGGACGGAGAGGTGTGGGACGTCCGAGGAAGCGCTGGAGTGACCAGCTCTAATCTTTCCCTATTTGAGACCGGAACAAACCAGCCTTGGTTTAAACCGTGAAGATGATGATATGATGACTTAGGCATTATTGAACAGTAATTCGCCCGAAAGCACTTTACGCAGCTGAAAGTGTGACTCTTAACAAGAAAATGATGATAGAAGAACTAGAACTTACAGAAAGGAAAACTATCGAAAAAAACTTGCAATTAATAAAAGATAGGGAACAATACATAAAACGCCACAATAATGAGCTGTACACACGTGTTGAGAAGATCTCAGACGTAATTTAGAAAAAGACGGATTACTTTCTACGGACATTTTCAAAGAATGAATCCTGACAGACTAACAGGGAAGCTTTTCAACTATTTCAGAAATCTCAAAATGTCTAACACGTGGTTAAAAAAAAAACAGAAAAAGACATAGAAGAACTCCAGATTACTCAAGAATACACTGAAGAATGCCTGCCACTCAAAATAAATAAAAAATTCCCAAGGTTTTCAGGAAACCCACAAGAAGAGGACAGTTGCTATCTGGACTGACGAAAAAAATTAATTTCTTAAATTAACTCTGTCCTGTTACATAACAACAGTAGCAGTGACCAAGAAAAAAATGTTTCGTCTTTCATTTAACTGAAGCGATGATTACAAAGAAGGAAATGTCTCTCCCCTCCCTCTCACGATAATATTACATTGTCCGTGATAGCTTTGCCACATCGATAAAGTAAATACAAAAAGGTTACAATTTAAAGTTTCCGAGTAAAAGATATATATTTACATTCAAATCGCTGAATCAATATTTTGTGAAGTTGGAGACTGACGCTGTGGCGGTGGTCAAATAAATTCGACAGTGAACAGTGGAAAGTTCAAGTCAACCAATGTCCACCGAACAACGTCCAATATAAACGTGTTATTGTGCAACGTCCCTGCTTACTGTGCAATATCTGTAATGCACAAAGTACACCTACTTCTACAATACACTTATTGTGTATGGAAGTCAGAATTAAATATTAAGAAAATGTTTCTTACGTGTTAAACGATGAGACTTTATTCAAACCAGAGACAGTAAAGTAGTCACGCGTTTATTGATCACGTACTCCAGCTTACACGTCCTTTGATCGTATTTATTTAGAAAATAAATAATTAACACACACATTTCACAGCTTTCGACAGTAACAACGAGATAATCCAGGCGCTTTTAGCCTTGATAAGCATTTTACTGCGGCACAGTATGTGTCCGTATCATAATATCCTGCTCCCAAAGACACGGATCATTGACCACGTCGTCCCATCAACTTATTGTAAGTTTTTCAGTCAACCAGATTAAGGGTTGTGTAGGCGATGGGCAAAGACAATCACCCGTCTTGGGGCCGCGCGAGCCGCAAAGTGTGTGGAGGTTCGTAGATGTGGCCTGCCACAGGGATCAGTAATTGACCTAAGTAACACGATAATGTTTTTAGGCTGGGGGTCATTCCACAAAAATGTAACGTCATCGAAAAATGTAACGCTTCCACACTTTCGATTCCCCACAGTCTAGAAATCTTCGGTCTCTGTTGTTTTAACATGATAGTGTTTGTTATATAGTAAATATATTTGTTATATAGTAAATATTTGTTATATGCACATTATACGTTTCAAAAGCCTAAAAACATTATCATGCTTCGATGTTTCGGTTTCGTCGAAATTTCTTTAAATTTTTTATTAGAATTAGTCTAATTCAGTGTTGCGGTCACCGATGCCGCGTCCAAGATTCAATTGGCACAGATGGATTGACTGAGAGCGTTTAATGAGGTGATTGACCTGGAAGAGGATACGGCGTTGGCAAAACTTGCGCCGATAGAAAGTGCCCGTATAGTGGCGTTCAGGGAATGGACACGTAAGGAATCTCGAATGGCCTTGTTCGCTTCAAGTGTGGTAATCGGCTCTGCAAACCCAGCGCAATCCTCGGCTCAAGGAGGGTAGGCCTTGCAGGGGCTTTTTCCTTCTGACTCCCCCCCCCCCGACAATTCAATCTTGAAGCCACTTTTTCTACATACGCGCATTGTGCGTCTGATTTTGTTAATCTCAGCTACTGTGGAACGCGAGTTTATCAGTAAAAAGAACGTGTATTGATGTAGCACGTGGATCTTGTAGCACATTATCCAACTATCGTATCCTAGGTCGGTCCCTCTTTCTGCTTTTACAAAGTCGCGCTCTCAACATTTTCTTTGGCATACGCTGATCATCCATCCGCTCTAGGTTACCTAGCCATTGTATTCGTTGAGCCTTTTACAGCGTCCTCATGATCCAATAGCTCATCTATCTCTTAGTTATTTCATAACGTTTGTTTAATAAAAATTAAATTAAACTGTGTAAAATGTATTATATATCTATGAATATACGTAGTTCTACGTAAAAAGTATAACGCTAAAAAGAATTCCGTGTTCTTGTGACGGAATGGTATTCTTGTGGCATCCGTGTTCTTGTGGTGTCCGTGTTCTTGTGACATTAATTATAGTTACAACTTTACTTAAAGAAACAGATGACTTTTAAATAATCAAAATTGTATTACTGTTGATAACATTGATTGCAAAAAGATTACTTATTTAAAAGATTACAATATTTAAATTGAGTCTGATTTTAAACATATTACTCCAGAAGTGCGTAATGTAATGAATTGCTATATAAAACAATAATAAATTCAGTGTTGCCAAATATGCCAACAGAAAACCAGGAATTGTGCGACGTGCGACGGTTCGATTTGGTACACACAAAATGATGGCTACCGTTCAATGAGTGAAGAAACCTTTTAAACTCTAGAAATTATGCTAACAAAGTTTATGACAACGACTTCAGTGTTTACTTAAAACGATGAGCTAATAATTTACACAGTCCACTTAGACTAAGAAGTAATTACACTCTCTTCAATGTGTTCCGTCTTGTCTATTAAATAAACAAATATTATTCCCCCAGTTGTAAACAATACGGTTTCTCGTTATTACTAAATGTAATTGCTCTATTACGAAGAAAACAATCTAATAAACAGGTTCCGGTAATTTTCGCTACTTCGTTTCCAAGAATTTATTAATACTTACATTCGATAAACAGTTTTGAGTGCTTAAGAAGATACACTACGCGTTTGTTTATTATAAGTTGCGCAATAGATTGCCCTATTTAATCAACACCTAACTAAGATGTATATAATCACACAGTACATGGTTATAAAACGAGTAGCAGAAAATACGAGATGAGATCGCGCGGGTGCGCGTATGCTTGTACATTAAAAATGTAATGGGTAAATTAAACAAAGAACGGGTATATCGTTTATATAAACAAATATCTTGTAAATTAAACAATACAATATATAGCCTAATATACTGGCTTATTTTTACTCTCCCGCTAATCTCACACACAATGCTGGTTTATGGGTAAACAAGCCTCCGTTTATATTGCACTGATGAGATTACCAGAGAGAGGAATTCGGATCAATTTAATAATCATGTACAATGTACAGTATTTAAAATAATCAACACTCAATAATATGGAAATTAGGGAACATGTTACAGTGGCGTACCCAGAAATCAATCTGGGGCGGGGGGGCTCAACCTTAGTCCATATATTAGCCTACTCTTCTACAATTTATAGTATAAGATAATAAGATAATATGAATAATAAGATCATTGAATATGAATGATAAGATAAAATAATAAGATAGTATAAGTACATATGCCAGTTAATGGTTACAATTTATTAGTAGGCATATTATTTTCAGTAGTTTTCACATTTTTTTATTCAAAATGTATTATTCGTGATTGGGGGACTTATCCAAAAATTAAAAAAACAGTTATCAACAAATTTCGTATAAATGTAAAATGTTTTTGAAGTATTTTTTTGTTCATTATTCAGGATATGAAATTAGGAACATTACAAAAATTATCGTTTTATTTATCGACTGATATCTGCAAGAAAGAGCTGAATTTAACTTAAGTATTAAATAATATTTTTATGAAAAAGGTTTATGTACTTAGTTAAGTTTCATAAAAATATTATTTAAAGTATTAAATAATATTTTTATGAAAAAGGTTTATGTACTTAGTTAAGTTTCATAAAAATATTATTTAATACTTAAGTGAAAATTCTTAGGGTTCACTGGTAGCAGTGGCCGGTGGCCGGTGTGGCGTGCGTGTGGCCGCGCAGTCAAATGAGAACGACAGTCAGAGAAAACAGGTAGCTTACTGAACGTTACACTCAGCGTAATACACCGCTCAATGAACTACAAATTATAACTGAAGTAATAATTGTTATTAAAAATAGTTATTTTTTAGTATTTATAACCTCGTCCAAATCGGGCTAAATATGCAATTTTGTAATTTTAAACAAGAGACTAAGTAAATTAAGGAAGTGTATATTGCATTTTTGCGATTAGGGAGGCTTGAGCCCCTGAGCCCCCCCCCCCGCTGCGTACGCCACTGAACATGTAGGAATAAAAACCGCACAAATTATTGCTTACGTTGACGATGTGACATTATAAACAGAAACAAAAAAAAAACTCTTTGAAAGAAGATGTAATTAATATTGTTGCGTAATGCGTAACGTTCTCGTGCGTTCGATGGTGTCGTTCTACAGCTTCTCGACTGGCCCTGCCGGTGTGTGTTTCTGCCAAGGCCGCTCTGAAGTATCCTCTAGAATTTTCAACAAGTGCTTGTTAAGGACGCATATTATGGAACCCTGCAGACTATAAATATCCACACTTAGTTTTAGTTTACTTCGGGCGATTGCTCGGTGCGTTTCAAGTGGCTTTTAGTGAAAAGTGATTATTGTGCGGAACTCCATTAGTTGACATTATTATTGCGCGTGGACAAATTTAATTTGAATTTTTGTACGAGTATACTCTTGTTGAATAACTTGTTCATTACAAACTGTTAATTGTAATAATCAAAGCTGGATTTTAGTGACTCAATTGGTGTCTTGTATTTTGTTTTCTACTGCAGTATACGACGATCGGTAAGACCGTCCTGACGATATAGACAGCGAGGCAATGAAGAGATGACTAAAAATAAATGATGTTGACAATCTCTACCATTAATTCTAAAACAAAGAATTTTAACACGCAATTGACTTTTCCCACATAGACTTACAAATAAACTACACTAACACTACCAGCAATGATATCCAGGCATGAATCCTTAGTACTAATCGCTGGTACTCAAGATGAGTGAAGTCGCACACACAGAACAGAACACTAAAATTAAGAATACAAAAAAATCATAATTAGACAAGTTGTAACGTATGCGTGTTAACACCTGGGTGTTAATACAAAAAGAGAAACAAGTTGTTGGTTTCTTGTAGACTCTCTTTCCATCAGTTGTAGTCTTTTAGTGATGTCTCGTTTTCTTCTTCCTTCTTTGTCGTCACAGATAGTAGGGATAATCAAATATTCTTATCTGGATCCATTCTTATTCGTTGGAAGCCTCCATTCCAAATTAACTCCTATTTCTCACGTCACCTACAATCGAAAGTGTAATTACAGTACACTCTCACCAATCCGGCAGATATCAGACTAAGGTAGTGCCGGATTAGCGGATGGTTATTAGAAAAAACGCATTTAAATGACAAAAATAGCGTTTATAGTACATTACAAACAAACATTAAAAAATGTACACCTGATTAGAACATCGGATTAAAAATATAGTAAATAATTTTTTTTCAGAATTATTCAAATTAGTTTTATTTTTAAAATTTAGTCAAACGTGGAAAAAACGAATCTTGCACAGTAATGTACAGTACTATTCTATTGGAATGAAAATTTGTCAATTTTCTTCTATTTCTTGGCATGAAACGACACTTTTAACGCTTTTTCTTGCAATTTTTTCAGCACGAGAATTTCACAAGCAGACACGCCATTTTCTTCTGCCCGCTTAATAGACGTTGTGAATGGATCCACTGGCGTATTGTGTGAACAGCTGTCGCTGCTTCTCCCTCTTCCTCCTCCTCCTCATCATCACTGGTCATCACATCGACTACTTCATCGTCTGTCATAAACTGGTTTTTTCATCTTCGCCACCCGCCAGCCACTTGTTTACATCATCCTTTGTCCAATAATCTGTTTTCTCTATTAGTGATCTTAAATTACGAAAACACGGCAGATAATGACAACAAGAAAAGAAAACTGCAAGTAAACGAAACTATATACAGCTAGGGACTAATGATGGAACTGACGTCCGTCTATGGTCAGCTACTTGTTTCCCCCTGCACGCTCGTCAGCACGCGCCTGAAAGCGCCGGACTACCGCAGAGCCGGATTACAGAGGGTGTACTGTACTATATTTCCTCTGCATCATATTATATATTATTGACAAAGTTTTCAGTCAAGGTACGACGTTACTCGTACGTCTGGCCAAAATACAACTTTATCGAGTAGTACATGTAAGACAAGTGATTAATAGTACGGCCACCTTTACACTGTCTACCTGATAAACCAGCTACTCTCTGCGCTGCGGTAGGCATACGAGATGTAATGATAATATATACATGAATGACGTCTCACTTCAACAGCCAGGCGCGAATTCTAAGATTAATAGTACGGCCACCTTTACACTGTCTACCTGATAAACCAGCTACTCTCTGCGCTGCGCTAGGCATACGAGATGTAATGATAATATATACATGAATGACGTCTCACTTCAACAGCGAGGCGCGAATTCTAAGATTAATAGTACGGCCACCTTTACACTGTCTACCTGATAAACCAGCTACTCTCTGCGCTGCGCTAGGCATACGAGATGTAATGATAATATATACATGAATGACGTCTCACTTCAACAGCGAGCCGCGAATTCTAAGATTAATAGTACGGCCACCTTTACACTGTCTACCTGATAAACCAGCTACTCTCTGCGCTGCGCTAGGCATACGAGATGTAATGATAATATATACATGAATGACGTCTCACTTCAACAGCGAGGCGCGAATTCTAAGATTAATAGTACGGCCACCTTTACACTGTCTACCTGATAAACCAGGTACTCTCTGCGCTGCGGTAGGCATCCGAGATGTAATGATAATATACATGAATGACATCTCACTTCAACAGCGAGGCGCGAATTCTAAGATTAATAGTACGGCCACCTTTACACTGTCTACCTGATAAACCAGGTCTCTCTGCGGTGGGGTAGGCATCCGAGATGTAATGATAATATACATGAATGACATCTCACTTCAACAGCGAGGCGCGAATTCTAAGATTAATAGTACGGCCACCTTTACACTGTCTACCTGATAAACCAGGTACTCTCTGCGCTGCGGTAGGCATCCGAGATGTAATGATAATATACATGAATGACATCTCACTTCAACAGCGAGGCGCGAATTCTAAGATTAATAGTACGGCCACCTTTACACTGTCTACCTGATAAACCAGGTACTCTCTGCGGTGCGGTAGGCATCCGGGATGTAATGATAATATACATGAATGACGTCTCACTTCAACAGGGAGGCGCGAGTTCTAAGATTAATAGTACGGCCACCTTTCCACTGTCTACCTGATAAACCAGTTACTCTCTGCGCTGCGGTAGGCATCCGAGATGTAATGATAATATACATGAATGATGTCTCGTCTCCTTCATATCAGATTCGCTTGACGCTTTCCCCAACATTTCACCATGTCAGTGGAGATGTCTTACCGATACGCAGAATTGAATGCAAACTTTCAGCCTTGCGTTGTGGAATGTTAAAAAAAAAGCCTAATACAGCAAAAAAGAAGTTCTGCAGTTAGCTGCTAAGTCTAAACTATTAACACAATATGTATAAGAACTTTGACGGCAGGTGTGCCAATATCACAAATTATAAACTGTTATTGATTCTGACTCTTTTGGCCAGGAAATTTCAAAGTTAAGTACGAACGTTTTGACGAAACCTCGCAGGGCGGAGCCAGGGAGATATTAGGGGGGGGGAAGAGTTGACTTTGGGGGGGGGGAGATTATAAAAAGTTTAACGATATTTTAAAAGTCTAAAGTATTTATAATTTAATATTAGTGAAGGACTGAGAATGAATTTAGTGATAATAATGCTCTAGTATTTATATAGGAATGAGTGAAAATACAAAATACAGTGTGTTACTTATCAGCACAATAAGTTTATTAACTTTCAAGTATAAAATCGTATCTGTGTTCCTCAGTTTGTTATTCTTTTAATAATATTAATATAACAGTTTAAAATGCACACTGCTCATTTACTTATAGAGGAATATAAGCTACGGGGCCTTGAAGTAAACACAAAGAAAACGGAGTATATGTGGATTGGTGGGGAACAGAAGAATTTAATTTTAGAAGACGAACAATAAATAATAAATTGCAGTAGCTATAAATATCTAGGAACAACAGTTACACAAGATGGTGGTCTAGATAAAGCGATAAGAGAAATAAATAACTTGGGAAGAAAATCAATATCATTGCTGAACAACATATTGTGGGACCAACAAATATCAAAACAAAATAAACATCGTATATACAATACAATTGTGAAACCAATTACGTCATACGGGTGTGAAATATGGCCAATAACACAAAGAACAGAAAAGTTGTTGGAAGCTACTGAAATGGATTATTGGCGAAGAGCGGCAGGGAGGTCAAAACTGGAAAAAGTAAGAAACGTCAGAATCCGGGAGATAATTGGGGGTACAGTGCTCTATTGTCGACGACATAAAAAAAAACAGCTAAGATGGTTTGGGCATCTGCAAAGAATGCCGGATAATCGACTCCCCAAGCAAATTTTGGGATGGTCGTAGGCGAAGAGGAAGACCTACGTTGAGTTGGAGAGAAGGCATCAATCGGGCAATGAGAGACCGGGAATTTGAAGAAGAATCTTGGTTAGATCGAGACCAATGGAGACTAGGGATCGGAAGACGTAGGATAACGTTATGAACCGATATATATATATATATATATATATATATATATATATAATTTAAAGTACGTACGTTGGTACGTATCTAACAAAAATTAGCATAGTGGGAAGGTACAGTGAAAATTTAAAGTAATTTTAGAATAATAAACGTATAAAACTTACATAACGATATACGAATTTCATAACATATTAACAATCACGAAACTATTCTACAATCACTAAATGACAAAAAAAATTCTCCCGAAGTAATCATTTGTGGATGGGAAAATTTCCCTGTTCCGCACCACCTGAACCCGCGCGTGAAATCTCGTATATCGTTATCGTACTTACAAGACATTATTTGCAAGATACAAACATGTTTTTTACTAACTTTAAGAACTTACCAGATGCATAGTTCAATTCAGTTTCGTAAGCGGAAGTTTAGTTTGTGTAGGTTAACCCAGTAAACAGGGACAGGTTTCCTACGTGGGCTGTAATAGTATCGATTGTCTCCTACGTGTCCAGTTCGTAGGGAAACCAAAGTCTGCCCTCGGGTCATATATCCAACCTAATAAACTAAGCACGCTTTGAAGGCTGTTTCAGTTTCCTCTCGTGTACTTCGAATAACACACAATAATATGGACACATAATTTACTACATTTTAAATTCTCGTCGTTTTAGTGATCCACAATTTCCATTTGGCGGTATTTTTATGGTAATCCTACGCAAGTCAGCATAATAATTTTGTCCATTGTTATGGTAAAAATAATTAGATATTCTACACACAAACATTTATTAATTTCATGTTTGAATGAAGTAAATTACAATTGGAACCAGTCACTCACTGCTGGTTAATTAACTAGTTCATTTATGCTAATATTAAAACGAAAATTAAATTTTTGTGAGGGAAGTAAATTGTTCTCGGAAAGTAAATTTTAGTTTTCCTGTATTTACAGTTTCCAAAATGACATTTTCCTATTAAAGTTGAATTAAATAAACGACTGCTATATAAAATTTAAATACAGAAAAATGTTTTACTGTGTAACATGTAAGACTTTAATTTCACTTGGTTTCCTTTGAAAATTTTCAATTCTGCTTTTACAAGTGTGTATATGTGTGCACGCGCGCCTGTTTCATGTAGGCTTAGACTTTTATTACTACCAATTTCTAATGTAAATATTGTTGTAACGATGGAACCCTCTCGAACAGCCGAGAGCGTCCTTCCATCCCTCCCAGATACAAGTGCGTTCCAGATTGTTCCGGAGAACACTTGAAAAACGCATTATGCCGCCACGCTGTAGCAAGGATGGAAAGTTATTTTCGAACACCTGCGCCACTTATATAACCCACAGCAGCTGGCTTTGTCAGTAAGTTACGTTGAGCGATTGCCTTAGGGCGAATCGAGTTATTGTTGAAGATTAGTGGAAATCGTTTACTGCCTTATAATTATTGCGGAACACTTAAACGTTGACATTATTATTGCATGTGGACAAATTTAACTTGAATTATTGTACGAGAGTACTTTGTTGATTTCATATTGTTATTTGTGATTAATTATAGCTGGTAATTAGTGACTTCATTGGTGTGTGTATTTTGTTTCCACTGTTACCATACGACAATCAGTGAGACAGTCGTAATAATAGGCATTTGTATATTTCTTTTTATGACCACCTTGTGTTTCTTATTTATTTTATACCTGTCATTTTAAAAATATGAATATGTGTTACTATTGTGGATATTATTATTATTATTATTATTATTATTATTATTATTATTATTATTATTATTATTATTATTATTATTATGGGTATGTGTCATCATCATCATCATCACCGTCGTCGTCGTCGTCGTCGTCGTCGTCGTCGTCACCACCACCACCACCACCACCACCACCTCCACCACCACCATCATCATTGTTTGTTATGCAGAGCTATTGGATATGTATAATATTTTCATACACAATACGATTCAGTCGAATACACATTCTAATAGAATATCGAAGAGAGCTCATTTAAATCACTCAAAGTAAATGAGTTTATCTGAAGTTATAAGCTATGTTGTAACGGCCTCTTAGGCCGTTACGCAAAATTTAAAAACTAGACTATTTGGCCTAGCGGAAGCGAAAAGTGTGCTGGAGCACAGAGTGACAGGACTTGCAATAAAATACTCTTGTAAACAGTAACAATTTTTTATTAGTAACATTTTTTTAAGAACATCAATTTAAGTTACCACAAAATATTTAGTTACAACTTTCTTAAATAGTTGGAATCTAATATCATTTTCTTTAAGAACATCAATTTAAGTTATCATAAAATATTTAAGTACAATTTTGTTTGAAACAGCTGGAGTTCTGGTACCATTTTCTGTTTTATAGCATTACTTAATGTTATTACAAAAATTCAGTTACAGTTTTATTTAAAACATCTGTAGTTCTTGTATCATTTTCTTTAAGAGCATTAACACGATGTTCAACCTGAATACCAGGGGGCCAGTCTATGGAGTTGTTGTTGACTGAAGTTTAATAATTAGAACGCTCCCACCTGTACTTTTTCTGAAGAGCTCCAATGGTACCATGTTGACCAGTGTGCCATGAGTGCTGCAGGATGATCGTTAGTGTGTGATGAATTTCTAGCGAGTCTCATTCCGGGCAGATGTCCTTCGGTGTTCTCTAGCAGGAGTATTTCTGGGCCTGACGGCTTCGGGGAGCATCCTGGTGCACTGCTCTGCGGAAAGGGACCGGTTTTGATGTCACTATCTCTGCTTGCCCTTTCTCCCGGCTGGTAGGGGGACCCTGAAAACGCTTTACTGGCTTACGAAGTCATATTGAAAGATCTACGAAGCTTTAGCCTGGACCGTCAGACCGTCGAACACTCTATTGGAAGGTTGGTGAAGAAATGACAGTGATGTCTGAATTTTTCGGTCCCACTATGCTACATAAAATCGACTTGTTTCAATCATAACATTAACCTTTGGTAAGCTGATCACTAACCGTACAATGAACAGCTGATCGATTGACTGGTTTACTAGATCGCGTCGCCGACACGGCCTTGGCAATCACATCTTAATAATAATAATAGAGTTAGCTGTGGCGACAGCTGCTGCGTGCGTTGGCGGCACTGATCGTTCAAATCACGCCGGGAAAATTAAAAACCACGGCACAATGTATATGCAAGGAACAACAAACATTAATTAATTAAATTACAATACACACTTTACATAATAGAGAAAAGGAATGAAAGAGGCAATCAGATCAAACACAGTTGTGTATGAGGTATAAGTTACACCACAATATAAAATATTATTTGATCTACCACTCAATGACTTTTAACGTCGTGTGTTTATAACCAGTTCAATACGTCGAGCATCCAAGTACTACTGAATCGGACAGAGAGGGTGGTAGTAGGACTATTACTACTACTACTACTACTACTACTACTACTGCTGCTACTACTACTATCACCACCACGAAGAATTTTATCCTACCATGGAGTAGTGTTTTTAACATCATGTAAAATTATTAAAAACTCTCCTAAAGGTACAAATAAAAACAACAAGCAAATACGGACTTTGGAATAAAAATCTATACAAAAAGTAAGATATCTTAAGGCTAATATATCGAACACAAGTAAATACAACTAGTATAAACTGAAATAAGCAACAAAAATAATGTGCACGGGTACTGTTAACATGAATAAAAAGACAGTAAACTATTAGAATAATGAGAAAAAACGCAAACGCAAGAAAATCAACTTTATGCTACATTTAAATCCGATGGACCAAAGACTACGATTATTATCCAGTACAAATAATTTTCATGCACAAAACGTGATCCTTCAGTTTTCCAAAGTTCCGATTCCCATTGTGTTTAAATAAATATTAAATTATACAAACTGCATTCTATTTATTAAGACAGCGAAAAAACAGATATAAAATGAATATCTAATGTGTAACAACTTTACACAGATTTAATTAAAAAATTCTCATTAATAGAAGTGTTTGCTCAAAGTGCCGGGATAGTGTTATTCACAGAATTAAAAAGAAATTTTACTGATCGGAACGCACAGACCGTATATTTACCGTATAATATAAAGTGCTTATCGTTTAGATTTGTAGATACAGAAATAAAAATAATTTGTTCCACTAGTCTCAAAATACTATATACTTTGCAGTAATAATACGGCAGTCAGACCGACTGAACCGTTTAAAGAGGAGATGTGTAAAACATGTTAAATTAAAATGAAATTTTAAACGTTTTGTTAAATTATCAAATGAGTTATTTGAATAAATAAATGGACGTGTTTGCAAGGATTAGACTACTTGCCAAAGACGCATTGAAATCTTAAAATTCACCCATACTTTGCTCTGATTTTCACATTTTCTTTCGGCACAGAACTTTTCTTTTTCCATACACACATACAAAACTGCTAATTTCATTCGTATTCTGTCAATTTCAACTGTCAGAGAACGGTTTGTCACTTTATTTTTAGTTACTAAAACGATCCTGTTCACGCGCGCCTTAACAGATTTTCAAGTGTCAATTTCTATTACAACTCGTTCTTTACATACTAAACAGCGTGCTCGGGCCTCACACGAGTTGAGCAACTGGTTTAAGACGCGATCGTTTTAAACCATTAGTTGCTGACGGGTTGCTGATGTCCACAGACGGAGAAAATTTTGACCAAAATGAAATCAGTATCGGGCAGCCTGTCTAGTAAAGATGACATGAACAGAACTGGAGTGGGATGTTTTGTTAACATTTTTAACATTCTTCTTCAACTTATAATTCTATTATTATTATTATTATTATGTGTTGCAGTAGCGATGAGGAAGACGTATCTGTTTTTAAACAATATCGAAGACGCCGAAGAGGTGGCAGGATGTTCTGGACTCATCCTTACATCGAAAGAAATATTAAGAGAATGCTTTTTACAGCTGCTACTCAGCTGAAAGGATCAGGTTCCAAATTCTTTGCGCTTTACAGAATGTCAAAGCTTCTTATCAGCACTTATTACACATGACTACCCCTGCCTTCACAAAAACGTAATACTAAATAATAAAGCATAACACTGGGTGCTTTTCCACCTCTTGGACGAATTTAATATTCGCCGCCTGATCATTCATTTTATAGATGAAAGTATAAAGTTAATAGAAATTACAAAAACTAGAAAATGAAACTATAAGAACGTATTTACAGTGTGAAAACTTACAGTAAATGAAATTATAAAATAAATTTACAGTAAAAATCGCACGCCGAGAAAGGTTGCACAACTACGCGACACAAGTTGCTTTTCGAGCAGCAAGTTGCTGGGTTGCGTGCGACTGTAATATGAGTGATTTCTAAACGGATTCTTTGCGATCGCGTCGTGTGCGGCGCCCCATTCTACTGCGGTGACGGATCGCAAAACATTTGGTCGCGCAACCTTTTAACAACTATAATAAAGTCGCAAAACAGTCGCGCCATGTGCGGAAAGCCTTAGTGTATACAGACTAGATAGAGCTCACTTTTTCCAGATGTTATCGCCTTAACACGATTGTACATAAAAATACCAAGGGATCGGTGATTTTAGAAAGGGCATGAGACAACAAAAGTAAATTTTTCAGAAAACACTAAAAATATCCTATAAATTCGTATACTGTGTTGAAAACGCAATAATAACTTTTTAGGTGGCTGACCTAAGAAAAGGTGGACTATGGAATAGCAACAGGTCGCTAAAGCCTAAAACTATTAAGGAGACAATGATAATGATTTACGTTACGTTTTAATTCTACAAACCGCGCTCCAATAATTCGCAACTCAAACTGAAACTGAACGTCGCTGTTTACTTGTATTTATACCCCGCCGAAATACCAGAGTGTTCCAAACTGGGCGCCAAGAATGCTATTAAAAAACACCAGAGCATAATTGGTTGCGGCCTTACACACAGCAGGCGCGGGCCGGTGAGTCCGGAACAATCTCGCAACGCATGTCGAGAACCACGTACGCACATAACATTACAGCCGGATTCCACTGGACCGTTCGAGAAACACGTAGATTGTTCTGTAATGTCGTCACAATACGTTTTCGTTTCATTCTGTCTGCAACCGTAAATTCATCTATAACGGCCGTCGCTCCACAGAATCATCCACGTAACTATTAGTGTTAATATGGTACACATCGAACGAACGTCGTATCAAAACCTTTGACTGCTTTTTTAATAATTATTTAAAACGGTGGCTTGAAAACCATTTCAAGCACTAAACAAAAGTAACTGTAGCGTGGGGAATCAATACTGCGAGCGACGTGTTTGTTTTACATTTAAACAGAGCGTGTAAACAGAACAGGTTTTCATTTCAAGCGCCGTTGCCATGGGAGATTGGAAACGTGTCAATCCAGACGTGAACCATTACTTTGCGGAATACAGCTGTTTGCCGACCAGCCCTACCAGCCTGTTGAGGTGTCTGAAAACAAAAAACAGTTATAGGTTTCGCACTCGTCTGTTATGTGTGTATAAAAAAATAACTACAACTTACGAAATGCGTTTCATGAAACGTTAATACTGACCTCTGTCCACCTCTGTTCACCTCTTTATTATTTGTTTCAAACATATTGATTCTTTCGGTTATACCAAAGGCGGGATATTTCTTAAACGTTATGGTTGGTGAGCCTGTCGACTAGTAAAATTGATTTAAAAAAGAACTTATTTTTAATAGCAATAATATTAAAGTTGGAATATTTTGCATAAATTCTGTGCGAACCCAAATATGGAATAAGAAACTCTTACTTCTGGATAAAATCGAAGGGGGAAAATTGTTGAGACAAAGAAGAATTCTGTAGATGAGACACCTTCGAATATTGTTCCATTGAACATCGATAAGCTTGTTACGACTTGTAGAAGTATGACGATTACTTGGCTTCTCCTGTGGACGGTATCATAAGAAAAAGTATTGGGAGTTAAAGCCTCATATCCAAAATGCGGTATAAAAACGAATTAACGTTCTTTCGTTTACTTAATTTTCTGATAATATTTGCAAATTTTTTCATGATGACTAGCATTGATGTGGCTATACTTTTCTCAGCTTGTTCTTTCAATTTGGCCATTTTTTTTTATTTGATCGCCGTTGCAGATTATATAAGCGTTAACCTGAATCTACGTACAGGCTCATTTTAAATCATGCCTTTTAAAACACATGATTCACACAGTCAGTTTCTATGGTTTTCTGCTGTCCCACAGAAACTTCTGCAGGCCTGTCTTCCTACACTATTTCTGTCTGCTCGGCAGGTCGACTTTTTTTCGCCTTCCACCTCAGCAGGTGACAGTCAGTTTATCTAGTATCTAGTTTGGAGATTTTCCTTCTAATATTCTTTGCATATCATTAATTCACTTTTTAACGTCATAATATAAGATATTGTTGGAAACGTGGTATCATATAGGCTTGGTAACAGATTTCCGCTCTAGGAACAAGCCTGCAGCCCTCAGCATTATTTTCAGTCATTACTTCTCATACTTTACGGTTCTAGAATATGATACTTTGTGCGCATACCACGACCCCAGATTGCCAGAATTGTTGTGAGCCCGACCTCCCTGCACAAATCCACGTATAAGCAGAATGTAAGGCCGAAGACTTTTCTCTTTTGTTGCACGTGCCTAATTTATTTTCCTTAGGATGTCAGTAATCTGATATACAATTTTAATCATGTAAGACTGTGGGAAATTTCCAGAACAAAGAAACTGTCAAGGGCTCGGAACTAAAAAAACGTATCCCCCAGTACACTTGATTTCCTAAACTATGGAATACAACACTTGTAAAAAAAACAAATAAGAAACTGGAATCTTTCGTCAGCGGGAACAGTCAGAGTTCCCGGAAACTTCTCACGGGAACCTACGTGTCAGCAAATTTGGGTGACACGTGTAGAAATCTTGGACCCAAAACACCTGTCCGTTACCTTAACTTCCTAACCACTGATCAACAACTAAATGAAAAATGCAGTGAAAAGCCAAAGGTGAGGGGAATCAGTTAATATATAACTCTTACAGAAACATGAGAGGAGAGTTCCTGGGAAGAGGTGAAGAAAAAAGATTAGTCTTAAGATTAGTGTTAAGTCTCGAGACGTTGGCAACATGGACCGCTATAACAACGAACTTTAAGAAAAGTATTTAATTATTTATAGTCTAAGAGCAAATTACTTTCTTATAAAATTAACTTCTAAATTATATGAAAATAATAAAATTTTAAGTAAACAACAAGATGTGGTAGAAATTATGTTTATACTATTTTTAACAATTTACCAATTTACTATTATTCATAATATTCTACTTCTCTTTCTAATAAACATAGACTGTTATTTACTATTAAGATTATAGCAAATTAATATTTGTGGTACGGTTCTTAGAACTCTTATAAATAAAACTATACATTGCACAAGGATTAAAATTTTTAAGACGATTGCAATACTTACACTGATCTACGCCAGTTGAGCGTGGGTCATGACAAAAAAAGGAATGCGGCAAGATTCAGATGCTGAAATACAGTTTCTTCTAAATACTTTAAATTATGCATTGCAAGTTGAAGGAAGGAGTGAGAACATCACAGCAGAACTCGAAGTAAAGGACGTAAGTCAAATTATTTCAATTTACAGAAAACAATGCTAGGATCACAGATCGCAGAAAGGAAAGGATGACAGAGGATCGATCGCCGAAAGCGGCACTGAATTATAAAGCCATTGGTAGAAGAGACGTGGGTCGTCCGAGGATGCGATGGGTGCCGGAACAGGTTTATATAACCTAATCCAAGAAGAGAAGAAGAAGAAGAAGAAGAAGAAGAAGAAGAAGAAGAAGAAGAAGAAGAAGAAGAAGAAGAAGAAGAAGAAGAAGAAGAAGAAGAAGAGGAAGACCAAATTAATAATTAAAAGAGATCCTTTCAAAAGTCAAGCGAAGTTATTTTTAAATTCCTCTCTTAAACCACCATCCTCTTACAAGTAGCCTATTATTGGTGGCTACAAATTTGAAGCGTTGTATTAGATTCCTGGGGGGTGGCATCATAAAATAAATTTCGTTTTGTCAGTCACCGGCCTGTCGAAATTAGATCTTATAGTAACACCTTGGCCGTTAAAGAGCCATACCGGTTTGCATTGTGCCCTACGCTTTACGAGCGCAACTTACGTTGTCCCTTTCCTCGATGGTAACAAAATCCAATCTATTACTAAAGCCACTTCCATGGCGCAGCCATGCACAGTGAGTCGGTACCAGCCAACACTAGTGGAAACAGCAGATTGTTGTCCTTCGGGCAGTAGTGGTAGAGGAAGACTTCGTAGCTTTTGGAGGAACGAAGTAAATGAAGCGGTGGAAAATAGAGTACTCAAATACTGAGACTAGAAAAACTGAGATGAATGGAAAATATTGTTAACAGAGCGAGGGAATTGGTCACTCTACAATTGACAGTTTGTTGTTTGCGGACGACCAGGCTATTCTGTCGGACTCGGAAAACAGATTGCAGATGGGGATATATTTATTTGTTAAATCGAATCTGCAAAGAGTCTGGATTGCAGATATACACACTTAAGACCAAGATGATCACTTTTCGTAGAACTGATCCCGTAAGGGCAAAAATTGTTATAGATGGAACAAGTTAACTTGTCTTGGAACAAGTTAGCAATATTGAATTCCTGGGCTAAAGTGTGTCTTATAATGTATGCAACTACGTTGCGAATAAGTTGTATAAGTTCAACCTTATGTGCGGGACCATTAGGCGAACTGTTAACTCGTTACCAAGTAAAGGAACACGCCTAAAATTCTAGAACGTGCAACGTGATGGCTCTTCCACACTTCTTTATGGGTCTGAGAATTGGATTTTAACGAAAGGCCAGGCCAGTCGCATCCAAGCGGATGAATTGAGATTTCTCAGGCACGTTTAATGGTATACTGTCCATGATCATAGAAGAAACACAGATATACGGGAGGAACTGAATATTATGAGCATACTCAGAGAATCGTCCAGCATCGGCTGAATTGGTGGGAACGTCTTGCCGAATTGATGACTGCCGCATCCCCAATAACTCTGGAAGTATAAGCCGAGGGGACTGAGAGGCGTGGGACGTCCGAGGAAGCGCTGAAGTGACCAGCAGTAATCTTTGCCCATTTGAGACCGGAACAAACTATCCTTGGTTTAATCCGTGAAGATGATGATGATGATGAGAACGAGGCAAGGAGCAATCCGTTCCTGTTGTATCATACAAACTTTTTCTGTGTGTTTGTGTGCATATGCCTGTGTCTGCGTGTAAACTAGTAGGTGTAGAGGAAATGGAAAGAAACATTTAGATAACATTGTTTTTAAATACAAAAAAGGAGACAAATACAAATACAACGCTAATGAAAAGAGTACAACGACAAATTATAGTGATGGATTGATGTCTTGTTATTTTGGAACGGAACGTTTCATGCTGCGAAAAAGGATGCAATGAGAAACGTAATTGCTTAAGGTTTCGACAATATATTTGTTTGTTTGGTAACAATGCGAGACTAGGCGCAGTGTTGCAGACGGAGGTCGTTCCAACTAAACACACATGACTTGTGCCACGGCGGACAGACTAATCGATAACATCTTCTTTGTCTCGGTGACGTAGAGTGGACAATTACTTTCTACTCCCGGACAACCGCACCACCACTGCTCATTAACGCGACTTGCAACTGTTGTGCAGACGGATAGGCATACAATATACTCGTTGAAGGATTTCACTTTGCAAGCTCATTATGTTGTTTCTCGAGGCTTCATCTAATACATGATTTTTAAAATATTTGACTTAAATCTGTAGATGTTATTATGTACATGAATAATTCGAGGAAACACAAATCGATGGGAACGACATAAGCAAGACTGTTTTTACAACACGGTCATGTATCTGACTTCAAGTTGTTTGCGTTATATAACCAAAGTATTATCTTATCATCAGTCTTCTTACTAATTTTAAAATAAAAGTAATATTTACTTTAAATTAACTACTCATATATAAATTATCCCACGTCTCTGGACAGTAAAATATATTTTTTGAAATATGTGAGACAAAATTATTGTAATTGTATAGGTATGGTATTGTTTTTTTTTTATTAGCGGGGGTCCTACAGTCTGTGCCGCAGCCCGCGTTTCGATCTCCATTTCTCCCTATCTTTCCAGTCATCATCTTCAATAACTCGATCTCTCATGCTTTCCCTAATTCCTGTTCTCCATTGTGTTGTCAGTCTTACTTTTCTTCTCCTGTTTTGTGGTGTGTAAGTCAATGTTTTATTTGGTCATCGCTTCTCCTCCATCCTCGTTACGTGACCATACCATAGCAACTGTCTGGATTCTATTCTTTCTGTTGTTGTAAATACGCGCCTCGTTTTCCTTCTTATATTTTCGTTTCTAACCTGTTGCATTCTATAAATATTACACGCTCTTCTTAAGAAGTCCATTTCCACAGTTTCTATCATCTTTATCTCTTTATCTGAAAGTTGCCTTCATGATATTGTTACGATAATTACGAAACGCTCTCGAACAGTCGGCTAGCAGAGCAGGTGTTTATCTGTCAAGGTCGTCTGCAAAAGTACCCTCTAGAACTTTCGAGTGATTGTAAACTACGCAAATTATGCTATCATGGAAAATTATTCTGGAACATCTGGAGGGTATATATAAGTGACAGCGGCTTGCTTAGATAGTCAGTTGCAATGGGCGATTCATTTACTGTGGATCAAAGTGATTGTGGAAAGTGTTTACTGTGTTATAATTAGTGCGGAACACTTATTAGTTGACATTATTATTCCGTGTGTACACATTTAGCTCAAATTATTGTATGGTACATTATTATTGTACCTCGTTGGTTTCACACTGTTATTTGTGACTAATTAAAGCTGGTAATTAGCGACTTCATTGGTGTCTGAATTTTGTTTCCACTGTACCATACGACGATCAGCGAGACCGTCCTAACAATATATATATTGTAATAATACACATTTAATAAATATAGATGTGTGTGTTGATGATATAAGCTATTGTGGAGTATGCGAGACTCCGATGTAAACAAGCCCCGCTGTTTGGGCTAGTCAATTTGTAATAAAATAAGTAAATTGTAATATAATATGTTTAATTGGTGTGGCTCTCGACGTCTTACTGGCCTGAAACACTTCCTTAAGTTTCCCAGCTGGTCGAGTCCCGATGGTAGCAAGACTGGTCGAGTAGCGTAAAGTTGATGAAGAAATATATATATGTTCAGCTTCACAGAAAGTTTCAAAACAAAATTTATTGTTTTGAAGGAAATTTTAAAAAAAATTATGTTTATAAAAAAAAATAATTAAAAAAAAAATTTTAATTTTATTAATTAATTAATTAGGATCAATTAATTAATATAGGGCTGTGAAGTTTTAAACAGTGTAATGCTCTTCTGAAAATTTTTATTAAAGTTTTAGTATATTTTAAATAAGCTATCACCACTCATAAGACTGTCTTCAAACCAATCGATACTTGTTTACCTTTTTATTTTTTAGGTTATCTTCACTTACGGGTGGTAAAGTCCTTGTAGATTATCAATTAGAATTATCTTATTGGTAATTAGTATTATTGAAGAAATAAAGAACTATTAAGTATTGAAAAGTATTAATGTTTTATTAAGTAATAGCAATATTGACTCTTATCGATTAGTATCGATTCTCAGGATATCGAAAAAAGTTACAAATATATGATATAAAAATTATATAGGGTTCTTTAAACAGCCAGTTATTACCAAAGTCAGAGAAATCGGGCTAATATTTAAAAAGTATAACGTTACAATCAAATTAATAGTTATTAATAAACACAGACATTGAATAATAATTTGTAAATATAATAATTGTTTTCACCCAACAGCTGTTGAACTAAGAGGAGGCACTGGAATTGTCAAAGAAAGATGGCTGCCGTCAAGTCGATCAAAATGTTGCTCGTTCCTGCCGTGTTCCAAATAATGTATTTTCTGGCAATATTTGTGTTCTTGTTTCTGCAAATCTCTTGTTAAATGTTGTGTAGTGATTGGTGTACTGTTTCTGAGTTGTATTTAGTGTATCCGTATAATTATTAGTTCAAACACTTTCTCCGATTCCGTCACTAATTTGGTTTAATGTATTATACAGTTTTCTAGTGTTTTATGGTGTTTTTCGGAGTAGATTTATATTGTTCTGTGTTATGGAGTGTTACTTGATTGTTTCTGTTATAATATGATAGTTTCAGAAGTATTTTACAAGTCACTCGCGATTTCACAATAACGCACTATACACTCGCTTTGTATGACGATTATAGGTTAGGTTATCCACGTTATCAAACGTATGTCATGTTAACCGTTCAACTACCAATAATTAACTAACTGTTTCCTCCAGTTTCAATTAAACTCTTAGCCCATATAATATTATCCTTAACATTGTTCAAATATTTTTTCACATCCTGTATACATTTTTACATTTTCACTATATGAATGCCTAAACTTTGGTTATTTGTCAATTTTATTCACTAGATTTGATTTAAATTAATCTTTCAGTTCATTCTGGTTATTTTCAGATTAAATAATGCCATTTTATAGTGTTTTCTGTCCAAAAAATAGTAATTTCACTTTCAGTTTGGTATACTGTGAAGAGTCAAAACATCAAAATTTACTTCCTGTCATTATATAAATTCAGCCATTTTATCAGTTATATTTAATATTAATAATCCTATATTGTATCAAAAGGTTCATATTCCCTTATTTTCTGGTAATTAATTGAATTAGTTGTATTCGGAAACATTATTCTGAAATATATGACTCCCATGTCCAAATTTCTGAGTCTAGTCATTCTCATTTTTATTTATAATTCTGAATATAATTTATTAAAATCTCTCTAAATGGTATGTGCAATTATATGGCATGATCTCAAGTTTATTTTGTCTAAACCCCTTTTGTTTATTTGCATTTAAATGAGCATTTCTCTGTTTTGATGAAGTTTGGTTTCCATTCTTTTGGCCTATGATTTTTTAACAATTTTTCTTACAAAATAATTTACAAACAATATATGATGTGTGATACCCTCTCTGACTTTTACAAATAGTATTATAAATTAAACATGCTTTCAAATTACACAAAAACAACTAGTATTGGCCACAATACAAACAATAGTCAAACAGAATAAAGAATATTTTTTTTAAATAAATGGTTGTCTTCAAATCAGACATTTTGCAACAAAATTCCCATTTCCAACATGGAAATATGGTTTACAACAAAGGTTTTTTACTAACTAACATCTTAATTACTCTCTACTATTTACAAGTGGTAACTATTTTTATAGTTCTGATGTTAGTTGTTTCAGACCCAAACAAATGGCCTTATATCTAATACATTTTTAAACATTCTTGTACTATATACATAAAAAACCTTATATTTATATTCTTATTTCTAACTATTATTATAAGTAGGATTCTACAGTTTTTATACCATCTTTTACATTGTCTTTGGGGAATTGTACCCTGTCATTAACAAATAAATAGTATTAATTGTTCAAAAGGTATTATGAACTCTGTTTTTCTTTTTTCATGTAAAACAAAATGTTATTTTAAACAGATTCATGTCTTATGAACAACATATTGTCACAGTACATATTTTAAGTCATTGAAAAATGCATATTTCATTGCATCCAATGTTTGTGATTGCCAAGAATGAAACACAAGGTTCATTTTTTATAATACCCAAAACTATCACTGGTTCACTTTGCACTTATATATTATGTTAATGCTAAATGGTCGTATAGTCTTATTAACATAATAAATTGGTTAGCGTTTTTTCAATGGAGATTTGTTCCATGGGTACTATATTATTGTTTCATCTTAGTTCACAGGAAACTTTTACTTTATACACTCCTCTCTCTTAAATTTATATACATGTGGTTTTTATTTCGTTATACTTTTATTTTTAGATATTTATTTTGGGGATATAGGGATTTGGGTGTCTTTTATAAGAGCATGACATCTTCTTCAGGATGCTGCCCTCTTCTTCTTTCTTCAGTCTTCTTTTCTCCTGCCTTCTGGGACTGGTATCTTCTCCATCTTCTTCTTGTTGCCATCAGGTTTCTTGGGATCTTCTCCATCTTCTTCTTTATTACAGAAATACACAACCTGTATTGGTTGATCTTGGCTTATTTTAGGGTTTCTATTCTATTTATTCTCCCTCGTTGTGGGTTTGGTCATATTCAGTACTGCTTTATTATTTACTTTTTTACCTTCCTGGGTTATACCTTGAAAACCTTTGGTTATGAGACTGGTCTTGGATGACTCATCACTAGTAACTCCTTTTATTTTAACTTGTATTTTCTTTATAATAATGATTTCTTTCCACAGTTGCTATGAATTAATCTTTTTATATTAAACTTAATGCTTTCTTCCAAATTTAAATATTATAACTTTATTATTCTAATGATCAATTGCCATTCAATATTATGCTTATATCTGTCACGCTACAGATTGCTCCCCTCCAGAAGTAATTATTTCAGACATGTTTATGGATGAAATAATTTCTTATGATAATTTCATTATTTCTTATAATTCATTTTCTTCTCCATTTTTATATCGACTTTTTTATAATTAGAGTTTAATTAATTTTATATATATAATTATTTGTTTTACTACTGATCCTTTTCGGATAGTTAGTGTCTTCTGAGATATATTATTATTGTAATACATTTTCTTTCTATATCAACTTCGTGTTGTATCCTTGGGATATTAATTCCCTAACATTCCCTATCACGTGGGCTGGGGCAGATCAGAGGGGCACTGTACGCTACTTCTCTGCTGGCCATACACCACTTCTATAAATTGAGTACAGGAGCATATCCATCCCTGCTCAAAAAAAACATAATGCTGCTGGAATTATCTTCAGTCAGTCATCGAACAAATAAATAAAAAGTAGTCTCATTTTCGACTAATAAAAATATCTTTGGATTCTCCACTTCGTAGTCTCTCAGATTATCTCACATTTTCTATCTTAATAAATCTTCATAATCATTATTATACTCATTACATATATATTTTTTCAAAACTCTTAACTTGTCTGATATATTTAATTTAATTATGGTTGAAAATCTTTCTTTTAATAATTTTGGTTACTGTTTACAGTGTAACTCTCTTTCTTCTCCATCTGAATTCTCTTTATACTTTCTTCTGGTTATTCATTGTATTAGCATGGTCTTTATAAATAGTCTTTCGTATTCATTATTTGAATGGTCTTAATATATTATATTTAATTTTTTTTTTTTTTTTTACATTGTATCTTTACATTAGATATACAGGTTGTTATTGATCATTTTATTTAAACATTTTGGTTCTTTCCTTTCTCTTAGAAAGTTATTAATCCGCCTTCGCATTCATTAGCATTAATTCATTTATATTATATTTCATGTTGTATTTCTTCTCTTTGCATTTCATATAGGTCTTATTATTATCATTTGTTCAAAATCATCTTCTCCATATGTTTGGTATGAGTTGTTCTTCTTCGCTCTTAATTAACTGTTTTCATTTTCGTTTCATAGGTAATTAGTCTCTTTGCTTCCAAATTTTTTCCTTCTCTGGCATATTACACTCTTTTTTGTTAGTCTTCTCTACTCCTTCAAATGCTATTGTGAATGTCTAGCATTTATTCTGGATTAACGTTAATTCTCTTTTCTGAATTAACCACTTTATTTTCTTCTCAATTCAATCATAATTGACACATAATTATTTTTTGGAACTTGGTTAGTTTTAATGTAAAATTGAAACTATTCTTTTTATTTAATTGAAAAATATTTCTTATAAATCCTTGTAATATGTTGATCTTATCTTGTTTCAAAGTACTGACGTTCTATCAACATACAAATTCTGTTTAATTCATTTATTCCCAGAATTGTTTCATTCAGACTTGTTTATAGTACTGTGATTTTACTATTATTTCTGAATGTTTTGGTATTTCTCCAAATTCAAATTCTTCTTAATTATTTACCATAAAGTTTTTCTCATAAACTTAGTTATAATAAGTTGGTCTTACTTTATTTTTAAATTTTTTGTAAAATTAAGTTCAAAATTCTCTCTCTTTCTCTTTCTTCCATAAAGTTTTGTTCTAAATTATCAGGTTGTAGTAAGAAGTACTTACATATTTTAGAATAAGTTATATTCAAAATTCTTTCTTTTTCTTTCTTCCATAAAGTTTGTTCCAAAATTATTAGGTTGTAGTAAGATGTACTTACATTATTTTTGAATTTTTTTTTAAAATTAAATTAAAAATTCTTTTTCTTTTAATTCTCCAAAATGTTCTTCTCAAAATATTAGGTTGTAAGATGTACTTACATTATTTTTGAATTTTTTAAAATATCAATTCTAAATTCCTTCTTCTTATAATTCTCCAGAATGTTCTTCTCAAAATATTAGGTTGTAAGATGTACTTACATTATTTTTGAATTTTTTTTTAAATATAAATTCAAAATTCTAAAACTCACAACTCATTCTTCATAATATTTCTTCATAGAAGCTTGATTGTACACTCCTTTGATTTTTCCTGAAACGATTTCCTTCAACTCATATGTATTGTTATGCTTATCATTTACCACAACATATGGGGTTATATTGTACTCTACACTGGCCCATATTATTTATACTTTAATAAGTTGATCTCCACTTTTTCTTTTCTTATAAGTTTTCTTTTCTTTTATATACCCAGGAAGATGGACGATTTTCTTTATGTCACTGCATTGCTCATATTTTTATTGGTCATGTTCATTTTCTTACATAGTCTTCACTCATAAAACCCAGTTTTGTTTCTATGTTTATTCTCCATATCATTTCCTTTCAATGATATTTATTCCGTCTCCTTCGCCGTTGTTTTTCGCCGTAGTCGGTTATCATGATCCGTCCCTTTTCTTGATGTCGTGTGGTATTAGTGTCAACCAGGGTCCATCATCTCAGTTGCTCTTATAAAATTTACCCTAGGGCGCGACACTCGGTTATTATTACTGTTATTATTGTTTTTATTACTAAATTTATCATGATAATAATTTCGGTTAATTTGGTAAGGTTTGTCACCATTATTGTTGGGATATGGATTTCTCTGACTGTATGGGACATTATTATGTTGGTATAAATTGTTTCTATTGTATGGATAGGGGTTGTTATCCCTAACGCCGTTAAAATTACTGCTAAACTGGTTATTATGCGGCGGATTGTTAGGGCCGTCGTAATTACTGGGCTGGCTCCCTCTATCATCATATTGTATACACCAATACTTTTCTGGTCCATGTTTTGTGTTACCTGACAAATATCTGTGAGGATCTTCATCTGGGTTATCACTTATTATTTGTTTATCAGAAACACCATAAGCTGGTTTACCATCACATATCCACTCTGAAGGAATATATTTTAGTCTAACCGTACCCTGGAACTGTCCTAGATGGCACGTTAATGGAATACATTCTGGTGATTCATCTGTGTCATCATTACAGTCTGGTACGATATCACATTTCCATCTTTCTGAAATCCACTGTCCAGTTCTGCGCTGATATTGATCTTGTTCACATGTTGTATTCTGTTTACCTCTGGTCCTTTCCCACTGGTAGACTACTGTCTTGTGGTAAATTATTTCTGAAATTACTTCGATTCTCCTTCTGTAATTCCTGGAATTCATGATGTCTTTGTCATTGGTAATTGAGATATTATTGTCATCAATTAATCCATGGTTCATCATCTCCAACTCTTCCTTCGTTTTTATTACATTTCTTGGATACATTCTCCTTTTCCTTGGTTTAATATCTTCTTGGTTTCGGTTAGTTTCAATTTCAGGTACTACCATTACTAGTTCCTGCGTCTTATCATTTGGTATTTCTTCTAACTCTCTTTTGTTATCTCTTATTAATTCTTCCACCCACAGTTTATTATTCTTGATGATAATTTCCACCCTTTTGTTGTTATTCTCTATCATCTGTTTTAGAGTACTTATTCTTACTTCTCTCCACTTTCTCGTGAACTCCTTTAGTGCTTCTGTCTTTCGTTTTATTTTTTCCTGTAGCTCTTCCCTTCTTTGTTGTCTTCTTGGTTTTGACTCCTCTTTCTTAATCTGTTTACGCTCCCTTCTTATTTCTTTTTTCCATCGTCTCATGTATCCATTCATTGATACCGCGATTAGTTGTACCCTTTTCTCGTTTGGTCTTTCTTCTGTTTCTGGTTTGCTTTCATTTTTTATTTCTTCGGTCTTCTCTTTTCTCAATTCTTCGCTTTTTAATCCGTCCTCTCTCTTTTCCTTGATGTCCTCTTCCGGCTTCTTATTGATATTGTCCAGTTGGTCACCCAATTCTTTTTTCAAGGATTGGTTGCTCTCCTCTTCCCTTTTTAATCTGTCCTCTCTCATTTCCTTGATCCTTTTATCCTGATCATCCATCATTCGTTGTAACACTTCTATTAATTTGTCCAACTTCTCCTCTCGTGTAAGTCCTTCCATTATGCTTGTCATCGTTCCCTTTTCTATTATCTTTCTCTGGCTTTGTAGCTGTTGCCTAGCTCCAACTAGTGATTGGGCAGAATTTATTGGCCTTCCAATCGCTAATTAAAGCCCCTAAAGTTGTGCGCCAATTTGTAATAATACACATTTAATAAATATAGATGTGTGTGTTGATGATATAAGCTATTGTGGAGTATGCGAGACTCCGATGTAAACAAGCTCCGCTGTTTGGGCTAGTCAATTTGTAATAAAATAAGTAAATTGTAATATAATATGTTTAATTGGTGTGGCTCTCGACGTCTTACTGGCCTGAAACACTTCCTTAAGTTTCCCAGCTGGTCGAGTCCCGATGGTAGCAAGACTGGTCGAGTAGCGTAAAGTTGATGAAGAAATATATATATGTTCAGCTTCACAGAAAGTTTCAAAACAAAATTTATTGTTTTGAAGGAAATTTTAAAAAAAATTATGTTTATAAAAAAAAATAATTAAAAAAAAAATTTTAATTTTATTAATTAATTAATTAGGATCAATTAATTAATATAGGGCTGTGAAGTTTTAAACAGTGTAATGCTCTTCTGAAAATTTTTATTAAAGTTTTAGTATATTTTAAATAAGCTATCACCACTCATAAGACTGTCTTCAAACCAATCGATACTTGTTTACCTTTTTATTTTTTAGGTTATCTTCACTTACGGGTGGTAAAGTCCTTGTAGATTATCAATTAGAATTATCTTATTGGTAATTAGTATTATTGAAGAAATAAAGAACTATTAAGTATTGAAAAGTATTAATGTTTTATTAAGTAATAGCAATATTGACTCTTATCGATTAGTATCGATTCTCAGGATATCGAAAAAAGTTACAAATATATGATATAAAAATTATATAGGGTTCTTTAAACAGCCAGTTATTACCAAAGTCAGAGAAATCGGGCTAATATTTAAAAAGTATAACGTTACAATCAAATTAATAGTTATTAATAAACACAGACATTGAATAATAATTTGTAAATATAATAATTGTTTTCACCCAACAGCTGTTGAACTAAGAGGAGGCACTGGAATTGTCAAAGAAAGATGGCTGCCGTCAAGTCGATCAAAATGTTGCTCGTTCCTGCCGTGTTCCAAATAATGTATTTTCTGGCAATATTTGTGTTCTTGTTTCTGCAAATCTCTTGTTAAATGTTGTGTAGTGATTGGTGTACTGTTTCTGAGTTGTATTTAGTGTATCCGTATAATTATTAGTTCAAACACTTTCTCCGATTCCGTCACTAATTTGGTTTAATGTATTATACAGTTTTCTAGTGTTTTATGGTGTTTTTCGGAGTAGATTTATATTGTTCTGTGTTATGGAGTGTTACTTGATTGTTTCTGTTATAATATGATAGTTTCAGAAGTATTTTACAAGTCACTCGCGATTTCACAATAACGCACTATACACTCGCTTTGTATGACGATTATAGGTTAGGTTATCCACGTTATCAAACGTATGTCATGTTAACCGTTCAACTACCAATAATTAACTAACTGTTTCCTCCAGTTTCAATTAAACTCTTAGCCCATATAATATTATCCTTAACATTGTTCAAATATTTTTTCACATCCTGTATACATTTTTACATTTTCACTATATGAATGCCTAAACTTTGGTTATTTGTCAATTTTATTCACTAGATTTGATTTAAATTAATCTTTCAGTTCATTCTGGTTATTTTCAGATTAAATAATGCCATTTTATAGTGTTTTCTGTCCAAAAAATAGTAATTTCACTTTCAGTTTGGTATACTGTGAAGAGTCAAAACATCAAAATTTACTTCCTGTCATTATATAAATTCAGCCATTTTATCAGTTATATTTAATATTAATAATCCTATATTGTATCAAAAGGTTCATATTCCCTTATTTTCTGGTAATTAATTGAATTAGTTGTATTCGGAAACATTATTCTGAAATATATGACTCCCATGTCCAAATTTCTGAGTCTAGTCATTCTCATTTTTATTTATAATTCTGAATATAATTTATTAAAATCTCTCTAAATGGTATGTGCAATTATATGGCATGATCTCAAGTTTATTTTGTCTAAACCCCTTTTGTTTATTTGCATTTAAATGAGCATTTCTCTGTTTTGATGAAGTTTGGTTTCCATTCTTTTGGCCTATGATTTTTTAACAATTTTTCTTACAAAATAATTTACAAACAATATATGATGTGTGATACCCTCTCTGACTTTTACAAATAGTATTATAAATTAAACATGCTTTCAAATTACACAAAAACAACTAGTATTGGCCACAATACAAACAATAGTCAAACAGAATAAAGAATATTTTTTTTAAATAAATGGTTGTCTTCAAATCAGACATTTTGCAACAAAATTCCCATTTCCAACATGGAAATATGGTTTACAACAAAGGTTTTTTACTAACTAACATCTTAATTACTCTCTACTATTTACAAGTGGTAACTATTTTTATAGTTCTGATGTTAGTTGTTTCAGACCCAAACAAATGGCCTTATATCTAATACATTTTTAAACATTCTTGTACTATATACATAAAAAACCTTATATTTATATTCTTATTTCTAACTATTATTATAAGTAGGATTCTACAGTTTTTATACCATCTTTTACATTGTCTTTGGGGAATTGTACCCTGTCATTAACAAATAAATAGTATTAATTGTTCAAAAGGTATTATGAACTCTGTTTTTCTTTTTTCATGTAAAACAAAATGTTATTTTAAACAGATTCATGTCTTATGAACAACATATTGTCACAGTACATATTTTAAGTCATTGAAAAATGCATATTTCATTGCATCCAATGTTTGTGATTGCCAAGAATGAAACACAAGGTTCATTTTTTATAATACCCAAAACTATCACTGGTTCACTTTGCACTTATATATTATGTTAATGCTAAATGGTCGTATAGTCTTATTAACATAATAAATTGGTTAGCGTTTTTTCAATGGAGATTTGTTCCATGGGTACTATATTATTGTTTCATCTTAGTTCACAGGAAACTTTTACTTTATACACTCCTCTCTCTTAAATTTATATACATGTGGTTTTTATTTCGTTATACTTTTATTTTTAGATATTTATTTTGGGGATATAGGGATTTGGGTGTCTTTTATAAGAGCATGACATCTTCTTCAGGATGCTGCCCTCTTCTTCTTTCTTCAGTCTTCTTTTCTCCTGCCTTCTGGGACTGGTATCTTCTCCATCTTCTTCTTGTTGCCATCAGGTTTCTTGGGATCTTCTCCATCTTCTTCTTTATTACAGAAATACACAACCTGTATTGGTTGATCTTGGCTTATTTTAGGGTTTCTATTCTATTTATTCTCCCTCGTTGTGGGTTTGGTCATATTCAGTACTGCTTTATTATTTACTTTTTTACCTTCCTGGGTTATACCTTGAAAACCTTTGGTTATGAGACTGGTCTTGGATGACTCATCACTAGTAACTCCTTTTATTTTAACTTGTATTTTCTTTATAATAATGATTTCTTTCCACAGTTGCTATGAATTAATCTTTTTATATTAAACTTAATGCTTTCTTCCAAATTTAAATATTATAACTTTATTATTCTAATGATCAATTGCCATTCAATATTATGCTTATATCTGTCACGCTACAGATTGCTCCCCTCCAGAAGTAATTATTTCAGACATGTTTATGGATGAAATAATTTCTTATGATAATTTCATTATTTCTTATAATTCATTTTCTTCTCCATTTTTATATCGACTTTTTTATAATTAGAGTTTAATTAATTTTATATATATAATTATTTGTTTTACTACTGATCCTTTTCGGATAGTTAGTGTCTTCTGAGATATATTATTATTGTAATACATTTTCTTTCTATATCAACTTCGTGTTGTATCCTTGGGATATTAATTCCCTAACATTCCCTATCACGTGGGCTGGGGCAGATCAGAGGGGCACTGTACGCTACTTCTCTGCTGGCCATACACCACTTCTATAAATTGAGTACAGGAGCATATCCATCCCTGCTCAAAAAAAACATAATGCTGCTGGAATTATCTTCAGTCAGTCATCGAACAAATAAATAAAAAGTAGTCTCATTTTCGACTAATAAAAATATCTTTGGATTCTCCACTTCGTAGTCTCTCAGATTATCTCACATTTTCTATCTTAATAAATCTTCATAATCATTATTATACTCATTACATATATATTTTTTCAAAACTCTTAACTTGTCTGATATATTTAATTTAATTATGGTTGAAAATCTTTCTTTTAATAATTTTGGTTACTGTTTACAGTGTAACTCTCTTTCTTCTCCATCTGAATTCTCTTTATACTTTCTTCTGGTTATTCATAGTATTAGCATGGTCTTTATAAATAGTCTTTCGTATTCATTATTTGAATGGTCTTAATATATTATATTTAATTTTTTTTTTTTTTTACATTGTATCTTTACATTAGATATACAGGTTGTTATTGATCATTTTATTTAAACATTTTGGTTCTTTCCTTTCTCTTAGAAAGTTATTAATCCGCCTTCGCATTCATTAGCATTAATTCATTTATATTATATTTCATGTTGTATTTCTTCTCTTTGCATTTCATATAGGTCTTATTATTATCATTTGTTCAAAATCATCTTCTCCATATGTTTGGTATGAGTTGTTCTTCTTCGCCCTTAATTAACTGTTTTCATTTTCGTTTCATAGGTAATTAGTCTCTTTGCTTCCAAATTTTTTCCTTCTCTGGCATATTACACTCTTTTTTGTTAGTCTTCTCTACTCCTTCAAATGCTATTGTGAATGTCTAGCATTTATTCTGGATTAACGTTAATTCTCTTTTCTGAATTAACCACTTTATTTTCTTCTCAATTCAATCATAATTGACACATAATTATTTTTTGGAACTTGGTTAGTTTTAATGTAAAATTGAAACTATTCTTTTTATTTAATTGAAAAATATTTCTTATAAATCCTTGTAATATGTTGATCTTATCTTGTTTCAAAGTACTGACGTTCTATCAACATACAAATTCTGTTTAATTCATTTATTCCCAGAATTGTTTCATTCAGACTTGTTTATAGTACTGTGATTTTACTATTATTTCTGAATGTTTTGGTATTTCTCCAAATTCAAATTCTTCTTAATTATTTACCATAAAGTTTTTCTCATAAACTTAGTTATAATAAGTTGGTCTTACTTTATTTTTAAATTTTTTGTAAAATTAAGTTCAAAATTCTCTCTCTTTCTCTTTCTTCCATAAAGTTTTGTTCTAAATTATCAGGTTGTAGTAAGAAGTACTTACATATTTTAGAATAAGTTATATTCAAAATTCTTTCTTTTTCTTTCTTCCATAAAGTTTGTTCCAAAATTATTAGGTTGTAGTAAGATGTACTTACATTATTTTTGAATTTTTTTTTAAAATTAAATTAAAAATTCTTTTTCTTTTAATTCTCCAAAATGTTCTTCTCAAAATATTAGGTTGTAAGATGTACTTACATTATTTTTGAATTTTTTAAAATATCAATTCTAAATTCCTTCTTCTTATAATTCTCCAGAATGTTCTTCTCAAAATATTAGGTTGTAAGATGTACTTACATTATTTTTGAATTTTTTTTTAAATATAAATTCAAAATTCTAAAACTCACAACTCATTCTTCATAATATTTCTTCATAGAAGCTTGATTGTACACTCCTTTGATTTTTCCTGAAACGATTTCCTTCAACTCATATGTATTGTTATGCTTATCATTTACCACAACATATGGGGTTATATTGTACTCTACACTGGCCCATATTATTTATACTTTAATAAGTTGATCTCCACTTTTTCTTTTCTTATAAGTTTTCTTTTCTTTTATATACCCAGGAAGATGGACGATTTTCTTTATGTCACTGCATTGCTCATATTTTTATTGGTCATGTTCATTTTCTTACATAGTCTTCACTCATAAAACCCAGTTTTGTTTCTATGTTTATTCTCCATATCATTTCCTTTCAATGATATTTATTCCGTCTCCTTCGCCGTTGTTTTTCGCCGTAGTCGGTTATCATGATCCGTCCCTTTTCTTGATGTCGTGTGGTATTAGTGTCAACCAGGGTCCATCATCTCAGTTGCTCTTATAAAATTTACCCTAGGGCGCGACACTCGGTTATTATTACTGTTATTATTGTTTTTATTACTAAATTTATCATGATAATAATTTCGGTTAATTTGGTAAGGTTTGTCACCATTATTGTTGGGATATGGATTTCTCTGACTGTATGGGACATTATTATGTTGGTATAAATTGTTTCTATTGTATGGATAGGGGTTGTTATCCCTAACGCCGTTAAAATTACTGCTAAACTGGTTATTATGCGGCGGATTGTTAGGGCCGTCGTAATTACTGGGCTGGCTCCCTCTATCATCATATTGTATACACCAATACTTTTCTGGTCCATGTTTTGTGTTACCTGACAAATATCTGTGAGGATCTTCATCTGGGTTATCACTTATTATTTGTTTATCAGAAACACCATAAGCTGGTTTACCATCACATATCCACTCTGAAGGAATATATTTTAGTCTAACCGTACCCTGGAACTGTCCTAGATGGCACGTTAATGGAATACATTCTGGTGATTCATCTGTGTCATCATTACAGTCTGGTACGATATCACATTTCCGTCTTTCTGAAATCCACTGTCCAGTTCTGGGCTGATATTGATCTTGTTCACATGTTGTATTCTGTTTACCTCTGGTCCTTTCCCACTGGTAGACTACTGTCTTGTGGTAAATTATTTCTGAAATTACTTCGATTCTCCTTCTGTAATTCCTGGAATTCATGATGTCTTTGTCATTGGTAATTGAGATATTATTGTCATCAATTAATCCATGGTTCATCATCTCCAACTCTTCCTTCGTTTTTATTACATTTCTTGGATACATTCTCCTTTTCCTTGGTTTAATATCTTCTTGGTTTCGGTTAGTTTCAATTTCAGGTACTACCATTACTAGTTCCTGCGTCTTATCATTTGGTATTTCTTCTAACTCTCTTTTGTTATCTCTTATTAATTCTTCCACCCACAGTTTATTATTCTTGATGATAATTTCCACCCTTTTGTTGTTATTCTCTATCATCTGTTTTAGAGTACTTATTCTTACTTCTCTCCACTTTCTCGTGAACTCCTTTAGTGCTTCTGTCTTTCGTTTTATTTTTTCCTGTAGCTCTTCCCTTCTTTGTTGTCTTCTTGGTTTTGACTCCTCTTTCTTAATCTGTTTACGCTCCCTTCTTATTTCTTTTTTCCATCGTCTCATGTATCCATTCATTGATACCGCGATTAGTTGTACCCTTTTCTCGTTTGGTCTTTCTTCTGTTTCTGGTTTGCTTTCATTTTTTATTTCTTCGGTCTTCTCTTTTCTCAATTCTTCGCTTTTTAATCCGTCCTCTCTCTTTTCCTTGATGTCCTCTTCCGGCTTCTTATTGATATTGTCCAGTTGGTCACCCAATTCTTTTTTCAAGGATTGGTTGCTCTCCTCTTCCCTTTTTAATCTGTCCTCTCTCATTTCCTTGATCCTTTTATCCTGATCATCCATCATTCTTTGTAACACTTCTATTAATTTGTCCAACTTCTCCTCTCGTGTAAGTCCTTCCATTATGCTTGTCATCGTTCCCTTTTCTATTATCTTTCTCTGGCTTTGTAGCTGTTGCCTAGCTCCAACTAGTGATTGGGCAGAATTTATTGGCCTTCCAATCGCTAATTAAAGCCCCTAAAGTTGTGCGCCAATTTGTAATAATACACATTTAATAAATATAGATGTGTGTGTTGATGATATAAGCTATTGTGGAGTATGCGAGACTCCGATGTAAACAAGCCCCGCTGTTTGGGCTAGTCAATTTGTAATAAAATAAGTAAATTGTAATATAATATGTTTAATTGGTGTGGCTCTCGACGTCTTACTGGCCTGAAACACTTCCTTAAGTTTCCCAGCTGGTCGAGTCCCGATGGTAGCAAGACTGGTCGAGTAGCGTAAAGTTGATGAAGAAATATATATATGTTCAGCTTCACAGAAAGTTTCAAAACAAAATTTATTGTTTTGAAGGAAATTTTAAAAAAAATTATGTTTATAAAAAAAAATAATTAAAAAAAAAATTTTAATTTTATTAATTAATTAATTAGGATCAATTAATTAATATAGGGCTGTGAAGTTTTAAACAGTGTAATGCTCTTCTGAAAATTTTTATTAAAGTTTTAGTATATTTTAAATAAGCTATCACCACTCATAAGACTGTCTTCAAACCAATCGATACTTGTTTACCTTTTTATTTTTTAGGTTATCTTCACTTACGGGTGGTAAAGTCCTTGTAGATTATCAATTAGAATTATCTTATTGGTAATTAGTATTATTGAAGAAATAAAGAACTATTAAGTATTGAAAAGTATTAATGTTTTATTAAGTAATAGCAATATTGACTCTTATCGATTAGTATCGATTCTCAGGATATCGAAAAAAGTTACAAATATATGATATAAAAATTATATAGGGTTCTTTAAACAGCCAGTTATTACCAAAGTCAGAGAAATCGGGCTAATATTTAAAAAGTATAACGTTACAATCAAATTAATAGTTATTAATAAACACAGACATTGAATAATAATTTGTAAATATAATAATTGTTTTCACCCAACAGCTGTTGAACTAAGAGGAGGCACTGGAATTGTCAAAGAAAGATGGCTGCCGTCAAGTCGATCAAAATGTTGCTCGTTCCTGCCGTGTTCCAAATAATGTATTTTCTGGCAATATTTGTGTTCTTGTTTCTGCAAATCTCTTGTTAAATGTTGTGTAGTGATTGGTGTACTGTTTCTGAGTTGTATTTAGTGTATCCGTATAATTATTAGTTCAAACACTTTCTCCGATTCCGTCACTAATTTGGTTTAATGTATTATACAGTTTTCTAGTGTTTTATGGTGTTTTTCGGAGTAGATTTATATTGTTCTGTGTTATGGAGTGTTACTTGATTGTTTCTGTTATAATATGATAGTTTCAGAAGTATTTTACAAGTCACTCGCGATTTCACAATAACGCACTATACACTCGCTTTGTATGACGATTATAGGTTAGGTTATCCACGTTATCAAACGTATGTCATGTTAACCGTTCAACTACCAATAATTAACTAACTGTTTCCTCCAGTTTCAATTAAACTCTTAGCCCATATAATATTATCCTTAACATTGTTCAAATATTTTTTCACATCCTGTATACATTTTTACATTTTCACTATATGAATGCCTAAACTTTGGTTATTTGTCAATTTTATTCACTAGATTTGATTTAAATTAATCTTTCAGTTCATTCTGGTTATTTTCAGATTAAATAATGCCATTTTATAGTGTTTTCTGTCCAAAAAATAGTAATTTCACTTTCAGTTTGGTATACTGTGAAGAGTCAAAACATCAAAATTTACTTCCTGTCATTATATAAATTCAGCCATTTTATCAGTTATATTTAATATTAATAATCCTATATTGTATCAAAAGGTTCATATTCCCTTATTTTCTGGTAATTAATTGAATTAGTTGTATTCGGAAACATTATTCTGAAATATATGACTCCCATGTCCAAATTTCTGAGTCTAGTCATTCTCATTTTTATTTATAATTCTGAATATAATTTATTAAAATCTCTCTAAATGGTATGTGCAATTATATGGCATGATCTCAAGTTTATTTTGTCTAAACCCCTTTTGTTTATTTGCATTTAAATGAGCATTTCTCTGTTTTGATGAAGTTTGGTTTCCATTCTTTTGGCCTATGATTTTTTAACAATTTTTCTTACAAAATAATTTACAAACAATATATGATGTGTGATACCCTCTCTGACTTTTACAAATAGTATTATAAATTAAACATGCTTTCAAATTACACAAAAACAACTAGTATTGGCCACAATACAAACAATAGTCAAACAGAATAAAGAATATTTTTTTTAAATAAATGGTTGTCTTCAAATCAGACATTTTGCAACAAAATTCCCATTTCCAACATGGAAATATGGTTTACAACAAAGGTTTTTTACTAACTAACATCTTAATTACTCTCTACTATTTACAAGTGGTAACTATTTTTATAGTTCTGATGTTAGTTGTTTCAGACCCAAACAAATGGCCTTATATCTAATACATTTTTAAACATTCTTGTACTATATACATAAAAAACCTTATATTTATATTCTTATTTCTAACTATTATTATAAGTAGGATTCTACAGTTTTTATACCATCTTTTACATTGTCTTTGGGGAATTGTACCCTGTCATTAACAAATAAATAGTATTAATTGTTCAAAAGGTATTATGAACTCTGTTTTTCTTTTTTCATGTAAAACAAAATGTTATTTTAAACAGATTCATGTCTTATGAACAACATATTGTCACAGTACATATTTTAAGTCATTGAAAAATGCATATTTCATTGCATCCAATGTTTGTGATTGCCAAGAATGAAACACAAGGTTCATTTTTTATAATACCCAAAACTATCACTGGTTCACTTTGCACTTATATATTATGTTAATGCTAAATGGTCGTATAGTCTTATTAACATAATAAATTGGTTAGCGTTTTTTCAATGGAGATTTGTTCCATGGGTACTATATTATTGTTTCATCTTAGTTCACAGGAAACTTTTACTTTATACACTCCTCTCTCTTAAATTTATATACATGTGGTTTTTATTTCGTTATACTTTTATTTTTAGATATTTATTTTGGGGATATAGGGATTTGGGTGTCTTTTATAAGAGAATGACATCTTCTTCAGGATGCTGCCCTCTTCTTCTTTCTTCAGTCTTCTTTTCTCCTGCCTTCTGGGACTGGTATCTTCTCCATCTTCTTCTTGTTGCCATCAGGTTTCTTGGGATCTTCTCCATCTTCTTCTTTAATACAGAAATACACAACCTGTATTGGTTGATCTTGGCTTATTTTAGGGTTTCTATTCTATTTATTCTCCCTCGTTGTGGGTTTGGTCATATTCAGTACTGCTTTATTATTTACTTTTTTACCTTCCTGGGTTATACCTTGAAAACCTTTGGTTATGAGACTGGTCTTGGATGACTCATCACTAGTAACTCCTTTTATTTTAACTTGTATTTTCTTTATAATAATGATTTCTTTCCACAGTTGCTATGAATTAATCTTTTTATATTAAACTTAATGCTTTCTTCCAAATTTAAATATTATAACTTTATTATTCTAATGATCAATTGCCATTCAATATTATGCTTATATCTGTCACGCTACAATATATATATATATATATATTTTTTTTTTTTTTAATTATTGCTCATAACATTTATGTATGCGGAGTCTTTTAAAGCAAATTTTAGTATGAAAGGAGAATAATAAAATTATTATAATGTTATATATTATTTACAATTTAGGTATTAGAATTTTTAAAATTTAGATTCATACATATTCAGTGGTTTGTGGTAATACACAATGAAGTTGTAAAATTTTCGTAAGACAAAGTAATGTACAGTTGCTGAAGACATCACAGGATACTGTGGTAGTTACAATAGGCCTATATCAGAAGTGAAGGAGACATTTAAAATAGAATTATCGTACTGCGGTGATTGGGCTGGTGCGCGCGTGCGTGTGAGTGTGTGATTGAGTGACTGAATGTTGTAAAACAAAAAAACTGCATCCTTTCCATATGGCGTAATTTTTCACAGTCCTGATTGACTGTACTGAATTCGTTTTAAGTGCTTGTACTTAGATTCTGTGGGAAAATGTGTTGAGTGTTAGAAGCACCTATTGATAGATGATTAGCCGTGAATAGATAATCCTTTGTGTTTGTGTGTGCTTAATTCCGTTTTAAATTTAATAAAAATATAATTATTACTTGATTTATCCCTCAATTCATTTGCGTTCCATTTTAATATCATTTATCACTGAAGTAACAGAGTCAGGCGAACAAAATGGAAAGGAGAGTGAACTGAATGGCAAAAACATCTTTTAATGAAGACTGTGTCTATTATAATAAATTTATGATACATTAGTTTAAACTGAAAACGGATAGTAGGTGGTCTGTAAATTAAGTAATGAGACTAATTCTGTAAAACTATTTACCATCAAACTATATCTAGGCTCTATCGCCTTCAAAATAGTTCCCTTGGGAAGCATCACAGCACTTTCGATGGGGTTTGCACGCTTGATAGCAGTGCTGGAACTCAGAAACTGGAGTCCCCTTCAACTGATCGGTTACACTGTCCTTTAATGTTGCCTATCGTCCCTAAATGGTGTCCTTTGAGATGTTTTGTTTTTCAATCTTGGGAAGAGAAAGTAGTCACAGTGTCTCAAGTCAGGTGTGAATAAGATCGTCCTAGAAGATCACAGCACACTTCTATCCTGTTGACTTTCTGTTCAGGAATGAGGTTTTCAGGGAATAATTTCGCATAAAACTTTTCCCATTCTCAGTTAATTTATCAAAATTTGATAAACTGTAGTGTGGACCAAATTTAATTGTTCTGCGATGATTCTGCCTGTTAATCGACGATCAGACCGTAAATTGTCGTCAGTTCTTGACGTTTACGGTCTTCCGGAAGCGTGGATCACCCTTAATTGATTTCCAGCCATCTGAAAATGCTTTAAACTATCTGAAAACCTGTGTCCTTGACAAAGCTTTATCTCCATACGCCTTTGTCAATGTTGTAAAGGTTTCAGTAGCATTGTGCCCGAGTTTAACAAAAACCGTGATTGCACAACGTTACTCGTAATTGATGTCACTCATTTTTAAAACGCACAACAGAAACTTATTTCACGAAAAGCTTCTTTACGTTTCATGTGGCAACAATAGACAATTAACATTAATACTTAATATCAAACAGCTGTTTGTCTAACCATCAAACAGCTGTTTGTCTAACCATCCAACAGCTGTTTGTCTAACCATCTATGTTAATGGGAACCTTACAGTGTTGCCGTATTGACTGCTACATGATTAGTCTCATTACTTAATTTACAGACCTCGTATTTTCTTGTGTAGCTAAAACTTTGCTTTCATAAGGTGGTCCACTGATAGAAAGCAGACAGTAAAGATAGAAAGTGATCTATCTTCAGATTTTAAAATTGTTTGTGTAAAATAAACATTAAAAATCTCTGTCAGTAGAAGCAAATCCCTCTCTCATGATCTAAGTTTCACTGAGAGCGTAATTTTTTCCAATATTTTGTTACTCAAGTAACAAAATGTTACTGTCATTAAACACTGTATAAAAATTATTTTCTAAATAACCGGCCGTGAAAGCCTACGCACTAAGACTGTATAAAAATATTTAAAACTACAGTGGACTGTTAAACATACGGCAGCTAAGTGCTACGCTATTACAAACAGAATTAAATCTATTCAATTAAACACACACACACACAGATACACATACACAAGGCAGCAAACGAGTGCATAAAACAAATTAATAAAACGACACTGTATAATTTTAATTAAAATATAACAACGCGGCGTTGACTGTACAGACGTAATTGTCGTTTTAATTTTATTCGCGAACGGTTAATTAAATTTTTTGTTTTAAAAGCGCGTTTTTCTCGTTTTGTCGAGAGGTAATTTGTGCGAACGTAATGCGGACCGTGATGGTGACCACGTCAACACTCGACAAACATAGGTCGAGCTACGCTCGAAATTATGACAGTAATGAAATACGTGAAACATTACAGAGACACGTTCCCCGTTACTGTTCCTATTTTAAATAAATTATATAGCCGGTAGTACACTGTTTGCTGGTAATGCGATTACAGCACAGAAAATCCTGGACTGGAAACACAACGTGTGTTTTCCGTGATTAAAAATTTACTGGATGTCCGTTGGCTTGTCGTGCGTGCGTGTGTATGTGTTGCGTGTGTTCGCTTCTCCGTCGTGTCTCTGTGTGTGCTGCCAACATATTACGGTCCTCATCATTGCGTCCTAATATTATCAACTTCTCAACACGGCATAGGCAAAGTGCTGCCTACTGCATCATCAAAGATCCTCGAGCCATGTCTTCCTGGATCTGCCCACACACTTGTGTCCTACAAGTTTGTATTTCCAGGCTTATTTGGCCAGTCTAGAATCTTACTTACTTACTAGCCAACGCCCACCCTTGGCTGTTGAGCCATTAGGCGACGCGCTGACCAGTAGCGTCGGGCTTCGGCGATCTCGGTGTCCTCGTTGGACGGGGTGTGGTCCAAGGCCGGGCAGTCTCTCAGATGGTCGGCGTCCATCGTCGCGTGGCCGCACAGCTGGCACTCAGGGGTTGGCAGCGCGTGGAGGCGGTGCAGATGTGAAGCGAGATAGTCGTGTCCGGTTTTTAGTCCGAAGTTGGCGACACACACTGCACGAGGGAAGTTGGGGTTGATTGGACCCTCGGTGACGAGGCTTTCCCATTTTTTACCGGCGGCCGCCTCAGACAGTCTTCGCTTATTCCATATGCTGACGGCGGAGTTTATTTGAGCTTTGGAAGATTGTAGGGACTGCGGGCGGGTAGGCTGGGGTAGGTTTGTGCCTTGCTTGGCCAGTTTATCGGCCTCCTCGTTGCCCCAGATGTTGACATGACTGGGTATCCATTGGAGTTTTAGGATCCACCCTCGACTCGCCAGGGTCTCCAGTTTCCTTCTACAGTCGATAGTTCTTTGGCAGTCGGTTTGAGAGTTCCGTGATAGTCTAGAATATGACGTCCTTTCTAAGTGCTCTTTCCACCGTTGTTTGTAATCTTCTAATATTTCATTTAAGTTAAAACATGTAATTCTTCTCCTATGGCCAAATTCTCTATACGGTCACGTTTATAACACCTTTTGACTCCACTTAAGAATGACATTTACCAGGCCTATATTTTTCTTTCCTGTTTCTTGGTTGTTACCCATAATTACCCAAAATAAAGACGAATGAGGAAGCATTTAGAAGAGCTCAGGAGGAGAAGAGCTTTCTATGAAATTTAAAAGGCAGAAGAGCTAAGTTCATAGGAGACATTCTACGACACAACGGATTGGTTAAGAGAATAGTAGAAGGAACAATTGAAGGGAAGAATCACAGATGACGACCCCGTTTAGACGACGTGAAACAGCTTATACCCGTTATGAACTGCACATCATATTTTGAGTTGAAAATAAAAGCAGAGAAGTGTGAAGAATGGCGAGCTGGTGGCAACCAGCCTATGGGCTACTAACCTAGAAGAGAAGAGACCCATAATAATTCACATCTATAGGACAATGCAGGAACCGTTATAACTTTATAGGGTTGGTTGTATCACAGATCGTCTGGAACTTACCTATCTTAACGCCAATATCATAGGCCCTATTATAGTTAATATTATTTCCCAAATAGTTAAAATGGCTCACGTGTTTTACAATTTGATTAATAATCATTATTTTTGCTTTTATTGGTTCCTTGCCTCGAAATGCTATTACTTTCGTTTTTGTAGTAAAAATATTTATATTGTACTGTTTGCATATCTGATGAAGATTAAAAACAGGTCTGTAAAGCAGATTCTGTATTTTAAATTACAAGGAAGTCATCAGCAAACAACAGCACATTCAAATATCTGTATCGTGATATCTTAATAGCGGGTTTCATTGGATGTTTCCATCTCATGTGTCCTAATACAGAGGCCTAATTGGTGTAATGACTGTTCCGAAGATACTAGTTACAATAGTTATTTAAAATTATAACAAAAAATAATTATGTTTTGGGGTGTCACCAGTGACACCAAATTTTTTCGTAAATTGTTGATGACTCACGCTGAACAACACTTTTCAATGTCATAATTCATTATCAACTCCAAAACGACACCATTATCAAGATCTTGTGCTTGTGTTAGCGACTTGACAGTAGTGTGTCGTTTCAGACTTATTAATGGTGATGACTCCGGTAGGGGCCCGTTCACCACGATCCAGCAGCAAGGCACGATGGTGTCTTCAGTTTCTACGTTTATGTCTGACACAGTTTTAGTGAATTACTAGTCTAGTCCTCAGAGACCAGATGTACAATGGATAATTGGGTTCTCGTTCCTACATTCGATACCTGATGATGCACATAACAATTCTGTGAAACGTACATCCGGTAGAACGTTCTTGTAATTTTTCAATGAATCTATACTCTCGAAATCCATCTCGCTGTTCAGTTTACCGCTTAAAATGTGATGTAACAAAACGCACTGGCACTGGATTACACACTGTAGTTTTAATGCTCTACTTTTCAAGAAAACACGATATTGTTCAACGTCTAAATGAAATGGCCTTTAAGAAACTAGACGGGACCACGTTGGTTGCGGATTTCCTTAAATATGTTTGCATAGACTGCTTGCTTAGGTGCAATGAAAATAAACAATAGGCGAGATTTTCGAAGGTTGTTAACGTAGTAGTAGGCAGGTAGTCTGATATACAACAGCCCCGTCAGGTTTCCAAAACCCAGGTACATAATACTGCGGCCTTGTTCGGGATGTCCCCGCCGGATAAAATAAAAAGTCAATTTTCTATTGTATTGTATTTATTGTTCATAGCCTAAAGGTACCACACATACGATTTGCAAAAAAAATTTTTATTACTCACATTCTTAAAAACGATCGATTTCGGCCACACACCATCGTCAGGTCATATACAGCACACTTGCGGTCACAATATCGTAAAATAGCCACTATCGTAAAACAAAGAACTCTCGGGAAACTTCGGACAACGACGTACGTATCACGTTCATTAATCAACGTCTACGAATTCGTTTTTGTAAATAGTGGCTCTTTTACGATATTGTGACCGCAAGTGTGCTGTATATGACCTGACGATGGTCTCTGGCCGAAATGGATCGTTTTTAAGAATGTGAGTAATAAAAAGTTTATTGCAAATCGTACGTTAGGCTATGAACAATAATAACAATACAATAGAAAATTGAGATTATAGGTACCATTAGTAAACAATAAGTGTGTTTATATTATAAATACATCACATTGTCATTAAAATAGAAAGTGGTGCATGCGTACGCGACACGCGCGCGCGCCCACACACACACAGGACTCTCCCTTTTACGGATTGCCGCCACATGTGGTTTGCAGTTAGCTTATTGTAAGCCATCTTGGAACAAATTAAAATTTCCAGAAAAACTTCTATATCCTACTAGTGCAATAGGCCTATCAGTGACAATCAAAAAGCTTGACGACTTAAAGGTCTAAAATACGTACCGGAGAGATATAACCATTACTACACCGACATTATCTCTCAGGGTATGCGAAAATGTGAAAATGAAAAAGCAATTAATAATGTTTGACAATATGACTGTTAGTCAGTGTACGACGTTTATTTACTTTTAAAAAACTGGGTGTCTCTTTGTTTCACTGAATATTTTTGCAAAACGTTTTTTCCATATATTGAGTTTTTCCAGTATTTCCGAATAACAATGTTTTTGAATTTAATAAATTTCAATTTTCATTTTTGAAGTGAAACTTCTTTATCGACGTATGAGAGAAATTTTATAGCAATGTAAAAAAAAATCGTCACGATTTTCGGTTACGCGCCATGTTGTTTTGAAGTTATACTTCTTTTGGCGCGTTTAGTAGAGGGTAAAATTGAGAGCTGCGCGCGCACCCTGTTACGGAAGTGCGACATGATTAACAGGATGAAGTTAGCCGTGGACAACGTGCCTGAGGCCTAAAACCCAAAACATTTCGGTCGCGGCCCCGATGGACCTGGTGGTGCTGATCGTGAATGGATATATAATTTAAAAGTAACAATATTAATAACCCGATGATTTATTTTTTATCAAAGTTCAGTATAGTGACGTAAAGAATAATATATTAGTTTGAAAGTGATAAAATAAAAAGACTTATTCAAATTCAAGTGAATTTATAGTAAAAGTGAGAGTGATTATATATTTCGTTTGATAAATCCAACACGTGAGCGTGATTTTAATATTTATTTGAGGTTAACCTCACTTTTTGATTGTAAATATCAGTAAATGTATATAAATCTATTAAAATTAGCAAGTATTAATAAATATAACTGTAAATCTAGTAAACATTATTAATTCTAAAAACAATAAAAAAACAAATTAAATAATAATTTAAAAATAAAACAAAACACAATTAGAAAATAAAAATATGTATACGTACATCTTTTTTAATTATTCGGTTTTAATGATTTATTTATTCATTTTGAATTCTATAAAATCATTGCATGTCTACAAGATTAACTGTCATCATATAATTGTATTACTTTGAATAGATATCTACCCAATTTCTGTGAAGTTGTAAATAGTAGAAAAATGATATGTCATAAAGAAGTTTCACTTCTTACCTGTGTACTCTGGTACACACACATATTTTTTTAAATGTCTAGGCACTTGTTTTTATTACTGTAAAAAGTGGCATGAATTTATTAAATTTTAACTATGTTTCCCATTTGAACTGTCAAAAATACTTGTGTTTACTGTAAAAAAAAATGCTTAACCATTATTGCAATAAATTAATAAATATTTTTTACTTATATAACAGGACCGTTTTGTATACATAACGTCAAGCTCGAGGCTGCAGTGTTTTTTCCAATATATAATTTGTTTCTGACTTTTCTAAAAAGAGTTTTTATACATGCTTTGAACCCTCATGTCAGACCATCACCCGTTTCAAATTTAAACATTTGTAATGAAAACATAAAGATCAGTAGGTTGAATCTACATACTTTTCAATTCGGATAGCAGACCAAAACATTTTAAAACAAAATTAGTGCTGTCTACTTGTCCTACCCCAAAGACATCTTCATTAGATTTATTTAAGTAAAGCATTTTTAAAAATGTCAATAAAATCAATAAGCATGATTTTCATTGACATATAAAATTGTCTTATGACGTACATTAATTAACCAGCAGATGCTTTATAAAGTATCACTGCCACAAATTCAAACTGAATCAAATAATTTTTTCCATATGTGAACGAGTTGTAGAGGACTCAAAGCCTACTGATTTTGATGAAGATCGATGAAAGGGACGGGGTAGTGTACCTGCAACTTTTACGTTTTAACAAGAGTAAAGTACTTAATTTTGACAAATAAAGTATCCAGAAAGAAGATCATAATAATCCACTGTAGAAAGGTAGATGAAATATCTATATATGAAAAATGTAGCTGAAGGGGAGGGGGTAATTTTCTATAATACAAACTTATAGTTGAAAGGGGGAGATATAATTAAGGGGTAGTTTTCTGTATGTGTACTACGTTATCGGCAACAAATAAGTAGTTTCTATGGAAATTTCATTTCAATTTGTCAAACATAAAATTCGATTTACAAGGAACTGGTTAGATATTATCAAACCGAATTCATGTAAATGATTTTAAATGTAAGTTTCAGAACATGGAAGTCACTTATGGTACTCCATACCTATATTTATATAATGTATTACAAACAGTGCTCAACCGCTTTACAGCTATTATACTTGACTGTGACAATATAGCCTGATTTAGAATTAAGGGTTTGGTTGTGGATTGTGACTGTTAGTAAACAAAACTCATTACAAGTTAATTTGCAATTTAACATAAAATACGAAACTAAAATGTCAATAAATTATATGGATTATTTTGCCATATAGAATTCTCTTATTACGTACATTAATTGACAAGCAGATGCTTTGTATACTGGGGAGTCAGAAAGCGTTTCCTCAGTTTCCTTACTAATGGTGCGTCACAAACAAAGGCTATTCGAGGGGAAGTCGTTGTTAAGCACTTTGAAACCAATTTATAGTATCGCAATAGGTCGAACTGTCTGCAATACCGCAAATGCTATCAGAAACCTTATTTACCCTCGTCAAACTCGGAGCGCGCTTGTCTTCTGCACACCTATTCGTTAGGTCAAGGTTATCAACAGTCGATGAATAAAATATTAAAGTAAAAAAAAAATTCCGTTTTCTACCAAATACAGCACTACCATTTTTGTCACGCGATAGAAAAATGTAGCGCAAATACAAACGTTATGTTAAATTATTCAAGTTTTGTAGTTATACAAATATTCAAACATTCAAAAAAAGTTTGATGAGTAGCCTACGATTACTAATTAACGAGTCAAATTATTTTTTTTTACGTTGTGGTGATAAAATTCATTTTCGGGTAGACGAAACGTCTGGTTGAAAAATCTTTCTGTTTATTTACGTGCTTACGGGTTCATATATTTCTGGCGCTGTTATCAGTAGACGAGCCTATTCCTAGAGCCCCCAGGTTTGCGAGTTGGAATCACTTTCAATTCTGTCACGGCGTCAGGTCTACCAACCATTGCTTAGGTGAATACCTAAACTTAACTTATAGGGGAGGGTATAGGAAATTATACTTATAGGAAATTACTGCTGCCATTATTTCTTGTATTTAATGAGGGTAAAACATAGTATTACTCTGACAAAATCCCTCTCAAGGCCGTGTAAAAAAAATTTTTTTTTTTCGTATCGGCCATCTAAGGATCACATGCCAATTTCAATTCTTTATTCTTTGTTCTTTTCTTTTTCTCCAATATTCTTTCATCTTTTACTGTGTCTCTTGTTCCTGTCTTCAGTCCACTTTGAACCTGCGTTTCTCTCTCTCCTACCCTGGACTCCTTCAATTTTTAACACTTTTGCCCGAAAAACGTCTCTTTCACTTGCTGCTTCTGCGTGTATATTATTTTTTTCTAAATCCTTTTGGACTTCTTTAATCCAACTCAATGTTGACTTCTTCCCCGCACAGACATTTCAATATCTGTTTTGTTAACCTATAAAGAATAACTTTAATTTTTGTGTAATTTACCATTCAGAACACTGCCGAGGGTCATAAAATAAACTTCAACTTTAAGAGGTAAAATATTAAAACAACATTGCATTGACAAAAACTATGTTAGCAATAACTACCGTACATTATAAGTCGGTAAGATTTGTTGTCATTTAATGACCTACCTACTGTCAATAATTACCTTAAAAGGCGTCAGTGATGGGTTATTGATATTAAGCCTACTAGAGGGACAGACTTCTTCCATCACTGCGTCACTATATAAAGTGACGTGTTTCGGTTACGTAACAAATCTGTACCCGTATTCATCCCAAAAAAAACCCTAAAACATCACAATTAAAAAATAAACAATACTTTGTCTCACAACCGACAGGGAGTCAATACATACTAAAGTATATTGTTTTGACTCTCTGTCGGTTCTGAGATAGAGTATTGTTTATTTTTAATTTGTAATGGTTTATTATTTTCTTTTGACTGAAGCCGGTTACTGATTTGTTGCGTAACCGAAACGGCGCTTTATATTAAAAAAGCAGTGATGAAAGCTGTCCGTCCTTCTAGTAGGCTTAGCACTTTAATGTCAATAATTAGTAAATCCGTTATAAAACTTACCCATATAGGCCTATGTTTACCTTCCTAATCTTAAAAAAATGCGTTACCCACATGCCTAAATGTAAATCCCAACTAACAGCAATTAACCGACACTGTCGTAAACTACAGGTCTTAGGCCTTGTGACCACCTGAAGGCTTAGAGCTCTATATACTACTTCGTCGGTGGGGACAATTCCTCCGGATACTGTGTCTTTCCAGAGTCTGATAACATCATCCAGAAAAAAAAAATGGAGGGGTGGGGACAAAACTCTGCCTCACTATTTGATTTATTTTAATCATTTGTTTAGTATTTGTTTATTTAAAAATATGTAAAATATATATTTATCGCGTTAAGTGGCGGCATACCTGTTTTATGGTGACGGACATGGTAGCACTTAAGGATTAATTTATACTTTGCGTGTTTTTTTTTCATATTTTTATTTACCAATATTAATAGAGAGAAACTATAGAGACACTAGTGAAGATTTCACAGTAAACCCTTACAGAAATGCAAGAACTACAGGAAGCCTTGAAAAGGGGAACAATAGGAAAGCTCCTGAAATAGAAGGAATAAACACGGAAATATTCAAATGTACATCGATTAATGTCAAACAAAGATTACTAAAATTCATTCCCGGACTGGTTGGCCGTGGACCATTGTTTTCTACATAAACAGACGTTCTGGCAATGCCATCGTCACCGTTGATTTGCCAAAGTAAAATCGAGTTTCGCTGAAGTCAGGTGGTAGACGATAGTGACCACAGTACTGTGGTTAAGGCATTGCCGAAACGTCTGTTTTTGTAGAAAACAATGGACGATGCCCAAAACCCCGGGGAATGAAATTTAAAAACATTGACTCCAGCCGTGTAAGCCTACGAAGTACTTAAAGGCTTCTAAAACTTCTAAATAGCTGCTGGAGAAGAAAGAAACTACCTTGTGAACGGAAAGTGGCAAACATAATTCGAATATATAAAAAAGGGGAAAGGACAAATTGTAAAAATTATAGAGGTATATCATTGCTTAACACAGAATATAAGGTGCATCAAAAAATATTAATACAAAGGCTATCAAATATAACAGGAATTATCATACTAGAAGATTAATCCGTATTTAGTAGAGGAAGGTCCTGTACAGGTAATACATTTCTAATTAACTGAGACATACGATTGGAAAGCACAGCGAATTTAATAATGAAACCAACATACTATTTGCTGATTACAGGAAAGCTTTTGATTAAATGAATAGGGAAAACTTTGACGTATATTACAGACAAGATGCAACACACAACATTTAATTGAGGTTATTAAATGTACGTATGACGTCACGAAAACATGTATTTCCGGGAATGACAATATGAGATAATCAGTAAAGTTAGGTTTAAAGACAAGGGTGTAGAATATCCCCAACACATTTTAATATTTATATAGATAACGTATTACGGCAGTGGACTGATAAAATAGAAAATTACACGTATTACTTTAGTCGTAGAATATTTTTAATAAATATACTCTTTGCGATGACCAAGCGATAATTGAAAGCAGCGAATATTCTCTTCAGAAAGCAGTACATGAATTATATAAAATAACAAAAGATTACAACTTACAAACATCGTTGCAAGAAACAAAAATAATGGCACTTAAAGGAGACAAACCTATTAATAGCAAAATAAGTATTAACAATATTAAGGTAGACCAGAAAATAAATTAAATTTATACAAGGTAACTTTGTATGATGCAAGAGTGAAACAGATGTAGAGTGGAAAAAACAGAATAACAGTTTAATACACCAATGGAACAATGTATAGAAAACTGAAGAATAAAGTAAGGCAAGATACATTAGTAAGATTTCATAAAACCATAGCTATCCCAAGTTTATCGTATAGCAGTGAAATATGGGCACACACAAACACGAACAATTGAAAAACGAATCAAAGCAGCAAAGACGAAAATGGTGAAGGGGATCGCAGGTTACACAAGCGAGACAGAATGAGGAATAAGAAAACGGTTACAAGTTGTTAGCTAACTGACGAAATTAGAGTGTATAGGAATAATTAGGAACAACATTTACAAAGAATGAGCATTGAGACCATTCAAAATGTATGTATAAATTTCGACCACAGGGACGGAAATACCTCGGATAACCAAAAAAAAAAAGGTGGAATGATAATTTTTTGATCACTAGCTACTAGACTAATGCGTGGTTGAAAAATGAAGAAGAAGAAGAAGAAGAAGAAGAAGAAGAAGAAGAAGAAGAAGAAGAAGAAGAAGAAGAAGAAGAAGAAGAAGAAGAAGAAGAAGAAGAAGAAGAAGAAGAAGAAGAAGAAGAAGAAGAAGAAATGTTTTTTATACGTAGTAGTAATAAAAAAATTGTTGCATGTGTAAAGTTATAGTTTATGCGTATTTTAATAACTATTCAGTTAGAAAATTGTGGTTGCGTGTACTTATGTACGCGCGTTAGAAGTTATACTTCTTTGGCGTGATTGAAAAACTAAGGGTTAACGTGCATGCTAAAAATTCATACGAGTAGAACGATAAGAGGAGTGAAGGGATATGGTAAATACGATTGATAAAATTTTAATTAAATGAAAAACTAAATATTTATTTTTTAATCCAGTCTAAAAAAACATTACAGAATTTATTTTTATATAAAATCGAGTCAATTCATTCATTTGGAATCGTCCACTTCCATAGCTTCTTCCGGTGGTGACTGAATCGGTACATATGTTACAATCGGTTTGTGATAACTGAAGTACGATATAAATGTTTTCGAATTAACGTTGTCCAGATATCGCGTGAATACAGCATCAATGGTGGTGCCATGTCGTGTCGTTGAAACAGTAGGATCATTATTTATTGTTAAATTTACAGTAATGGATTTACTTTTCGATAGACTTCTGAATAATTAAGTGTGATATATAATTTAAAATATAGAAATATATATTAGATTATTGGAATAAAACAAACATAATGATAGAATACTTATCGAAACTTTTATTGATTTAATATAAAAAAGACTATTGAAATTAATATTTACGAAAAATTAACCTCAAATATTTTTAAACACATGTTAAAATTTGGTTACACAATTTTTGCCACCGAAAAATATTCCACAGCACAATGTATATAAAGTTATTTAATTATATATCCATTCACGATCAGCAGCAGAAGGTCCATCGGAGCCGCGACCGAAATGTTTTGATTTTGATCATCATGTCGTACTTCCGCAACAGGGTGCGCGCGCAGCTCTCAATTTCACCCTCTACTAAACGCGCCAAAAGAAGTATAACTTCAAAAATATATATGATTGTCATCGTTGGCGTTGTAGTCTCCTTTTCTAAGCATAAAACCTCTTAAGGTTTAAGAACTTTCAAGGCAGTCGCGCACTTCCGCGTTTATAGGGAGGTTATCGTTACTTGTATTGACATGTTTTCCTGTGTTCTCCCTCTTCCAAATTCAGCACGTTCCCTACGATTTTGTTCCACATATAATTTAATCTAAGAAACTACACTTTTGTATACTTAAAGTAATACATTTTCAGATATGTTTTAATTCTTTTGAAAAATTTCATCATCTCTGTTCGCAGTTCGATTGTTCACGACGTCCATTTTTCACTCCCATATAAGACCGCTGGGTGCGGCAAAGTGTTAAGTCATTAACATTATGATTAAGAACCAACATTAAGAATATCCGTTAAGCACGCATGTTCCAGAACATTAAGAAGTTATTAAACGAGTCGTGTATATTAAAGCCGACTGGTATACTCGCCTCCAAAGAACCTGCAGCAAAGGAAACTAAAATATTTTACGCACGATTATCATCGGATGCGATAGAGATTAATAGAATTAACAAATACATTGACATATTCAGGAATTTAAGATCAGACCTTAAACTGGATTAATACACAAACACGTAATATGCAGTATAAATATTTACATGACACCAAGATTTATATTTTTATAGATGTGTAAACAACATAAAATATATTATATATATATATATATATATATATATATTATATGTATATATAAAATTTGAGGATTTAATAAAATTTTAAAAATGTTGTACTTAATATACAAATTTAGTAATTATTAAATTTATATTATAATATAAATATATATATATATATATATTGTAGCGCAAAAAAAATGATATCATTTATGCTACATATAAGAAGATTCACAGATTGATAAATAAATTGATACTTAATCCCATAATAGAACAGAGACCCAATTATGACAATTATAGTCATAGACAAAATTAAATAAGAATGCAAGGTAGTGTTGAATAGAATAAACGAACCTGTAAAATAAATAATAGCTAATGATATATGTTTAATAAAAAACAAAACAGAAAAATGAAACAATGACGTAATTTATGGTAATAACAGATAAGAATTTTGCGTTAAAAAAGTATTATATTTTGACAAAAATGTTATGATAAAGTGTATGTGATGTTATATCAAATATGTGTTGAGTTCATGAAAAATAATGAAACAAATAGTGTTATTCAATGACTGTCATAGAATGAAGTGTGAGGCAGTTAACCAATGTCCATAAGTTCGAATTTTGTTGTATGTGATCAAGAGATCAAGATAAATTTGTTATTAGATGTAGAAAAATAATTGTTTATACAAATGTTAATAATTAAGTTTTGATTGTATGTACGAATTTATATAAAAGGGACTATAGATGCCTAACAGACATAACCACAGGTAGATCAATTTACAATAAAAGGCCTAACGGCCAAAAATACTAAATAAACACTTATAACTTAAAGGTTAGATGCATCAATTAATAATAATTAATAAATGCACTATGAAGAGCTAGAAGGAAGAAAAAACATTAAATTAATAATAATATTTAATAAAATTTATACAAATTATAATAATACCATAATGCCATAATATCGATTGGTAAAAAATAATATCGAAGGTGGATTAAATATAATAAAAAAGGAAAAAACGGAATTTTATCAAAAAACCAGTAGAAGATGTGTATAAAATAATAAACCAGCTATCGGTAAATTTACATTCCGATAGGACAGCAAATTGACAAAGAATAGACAAAAAAATATATAAAAGAAACACTACATAGTCAAAACATGTGGAAGCGGAAATTAATATAGGTTGCTAGGGAAAAAATTAAGAAGAAGGTTGTTGATTTATAAAATAACGAGAATTGCTTTATATAAAACTGAACGTGATGATTTAAAAAACCCAAGAAGAATATATTGAATCGTAATATTCGAAATCAACAGATACGATTATAAAAAAGACAAAATTCTAATGATAATACTTACATCTATCACTAACACAGATTAATAAAATAACGATACATTATGAAATAATAATCGAGAACAAATAACCAAATTCTACAAGAAGAAACTTGGACTGTCCCATGTCCGAAGGGAATTAATGAAAAATTAATCAAATATAAAGAATTAATAGTAACACAACTCATAATATTCACAACACCAGAAATTATAACCTTGTAAATATACGGAACAACACTAACTGCTTCAACCGAAGGAAGAACCTATTTGGATCCTGACGGTGTAGAAGAAACATCCATCGGGCTGTAAAACAATTCAGAAGCTGTATTCCGAAGTGGACAGGACAAGAATTACTTTTATTAAACTGAAGAAAGAAAACTGTACTTCATAATTGACCAGAACAACGAATTTAGCGATCACCCGCTTACGTGATTTGCTTCGTTAGAGACTGGTAAAGTTATACTATATTAATCATACTAAATACACAACACCTAATTTTTGTATATCTTGCATTCTTATTATGTATTTGTAGTCTTCCCCACAGTTACAAGAACCTTCACACCCTGAAATAAATAAAATACGAATCAAATATAATATATAACCAAATATAAACAAAGGATTAAATAATCAACAATCGATACCTGAATCTATAGTCCCAACATATATTAATTAGAATATATCTGAGTTAATGTGAATTGAATACACAAATAAAGAACCTTTATATATTTGTCACACCTTGTTATTTGGAGTATGGTTTAGTGAACTGGAACAAAAGTAACTGAATAAGTAGAGAATAAATGGTTAATATAAACATCGAATAACCTATAAGTTTCGTTGAGCCGATACTACAGCGCTTATAGCGGAATTATTTGACACCAAAGAGGGAGCGTAAAATTATAAAATTAGACAGAACTCTCTTCAAGGCATAATAGTGTTGGATGAAAATGTAGAATAAATCTTAAGTTATTTAAGTTCTAGGCACACTAACACTGATAATTATTAAGGAATTAAGTTAACATTAATTAAGTACATCCATATATTCCACAACTCCAAATATTTCCGAGAATTTATACAATTAAATTAATACAACACAATCGACAAATACAACAGTGGGAATTTAGACCGTACGTATCGGTTTACTTACAAATTGGCGCCCAACGTGGGGCTTGAACAGTAGCGGACACACCGCGAATACTTACAAATTGACGCCGGCAACGTTGGGCGGAAATAACGAGAATCCCGCGACCGTAAGAGACAACGTAAGAGCCGAGAGAGTACTTACAATATATATCAGTATTAAAAATAACAAGGGGTCAATTTAATATCAAATGTAATTATTTTAAGAGAAACAATAAGTAGTCAGAAAGTACACGAAAGGAGATGTGTAAATAATAATTCAGGAAGTATAGTCTCTGCAGACGTAAGTACTGAAAACTATAGATTTAAATGGATTAGCAGTATTGATGGACTGTGAAAGAAAATACAACATCTACTAATTACAAAATATGAGCATTCAAGATTGTCATGTGCCTGAAGATGAGGTAACAATAGTTTAACACCTTGAAAAACATGTTTGAATAGGTATCCAAGTCACTTATTGACAAAATATATATAATATTTAACATATTTCTTCCGTCGTGTGACTTCGTGTTGCGTTCGATTGATTTACGCGTTTCGAAACATATGTTTCGTCTTCAGAAATAAAAAATCACTCAAAGTAATTTCGTTAAATATTAAAATTGCAAACATTGAAAACAACTCCACACATATCTGCGTTACATGCGTGCGCACTCGAGTGGGACCGATCGGACAAGTGCTGCGCACTCATGTAACGCGGTAAATGTGTGGAATTGTTTTCAATATTTGCAATTTCAATATTTAACGACCTCACTTTGAGTGATTTTTTTTATTTCTAAAAACGAAACATATGTTTCGAAACGCGTAAATCAATCGAACGCAACACGAAGTCACACGACGGAAGAAATACGGTAAATATTATAAATATATTTAGTTTAACACCGTTGATGGAAACAGGAAATAACGCAAAATCTTAAAATAACAACAAATAAATATAATTTTTTGTCAGTCAATACAGAAAGATACAAATATAAAAGGGCTGAAAAAAATTAAAAATTTTGCCTAATTCCTAATTTTAAATAAATTGCGATTTAATAATTCACATAAAATATTTATAATTTTTCAATAACAGTTGATTAAACAGACACACTCACTTGCACGCGCGCGCACACGCGCACACACACGTAACTCATTACATATTAATCAAAACAACGTAGATAATATTAAATTATAACGGTTAGTGAATAAACAGATGCGAGGGAAATTAATTCATTACTGATTTGATAATTTAGTACAGAAATAAACGTACAAAATATTGTTGACATTTATTTACAAAAGCGTGTGCTGGTATTTTAATTAGACGTCATAATTAGACGTTATCGTTTAAAGCTAGTCGGTCGATACGTGAACGGGAGTTACAAATTTAATAATTTAGTAGAGAATAACGGTTGTTCTTTACTAACGAATAAGACAAACTTTTCAGTCTGAACAATTATGTGTTGATTACAAAGACGCTTACAGTCCGGCCCGTAACGTAAACTTATCAAGATCGTTGTAAGGGGAAAACGTGGCACATTTGTTTCCATAGCATTTCATTTACTTTATAAAGTAACATTACATGGTCAAGACTATGCTATCGTAATAAGTTGCAAAATTCCAGGTGTCTTGCAACGGAACGGAAATTACGAGGAAAAAGAGCGAACGAGGAATTCTAAACATTGAAGATCGTCACGTCTCTGAAGATGCGGAATAGTTAGTCTTAATACTGTTACGTAATACGGAACACTCTCATACATTCGATAGCGTTGTTCTGGAAGTTTCTCAATTAGCCAAACGGTGCGTGTTTAAGCGAAGATCGCGCTAAAGTGTCCTACAGAATTTTCGATGGCTTGTTAAGGACGCATATTATGAAACCCTACAGACTATAAATAGGTCATACCTGCTGCTTAGTTTTCAGTTATTGTCGGGGGATTACGCTGTGCGTTCAAGTGGTTATTAGTGAAAAGTAATTATTGTAGCGATGTGTTGTGTATTTTATAATCGTGCGGGACAAATGCAATACAATTGTGTTTTATATTAGTTGACATTTTATTGCGTGTGACCAATTTTTTATTTGATTTGTTGTAAGAGACTATCTTGTTGATTACAAACTGTTTAATTGTGATAATTAAAACCGGTGATTAGTGACTTAATTGGTGTCTTGTATTTTGTTTTCCACTGTACCATACGAAGACGATCAGTTAGACCGTCGTAACAATACGTGTTGAAAGAAACACGAAATTACGCAAAATCTTAAAATAACAACAGACAAATACATAATTTTTGTATTTAAAATTATATGGCAGATAAATGTTTAATTTTCATCTAAGAAATGGTGATGTAGAGACGACACAAGAAATAATAGAGACAACATGCGATAACATTAGAAGAAATACTATTGTATTTGTACACAAGCACTGACTGACTAAAGGTGTATAAATCTGTAAATTACTAGGGATAAATATTAAAGGAGACTGAGAAGAGTATAGTGGGATAACGAGCTCAGAATCCTAGTTTTCTTAACATTGCAGTGGACACGACGACGATGACGATGCTGCTACCGCTGCTGCTGATGATGATAACGACGATCCTCTCGTAAGCAACGTTGGGAAATCGTATTGTAGAACTGTATTCCGGAGTGTAACCAATCGCTGAGGTTTCTGTAGAATCTGTAGCCCAGCACCAGCTACGTGTTAAGTAATTTATAATTTGCCTGAAGATGGCTGCAGATTTCAGCAACCGAAACGTCGCGTTCATTTGAAACCTCGGCGATGGCCAGACTACGAAAAACTGTTCTACGGGATGATGATGAAGATGACGACGACGACAATGTTGTTGGTGATGATGGTGGCGATGACGAGGGTGAACAACCGACCCGGGAAGTCCCGGTGGCGTATTGATGAAAGCCTACCAAACCCGGGCGTCGCTGTTTTGAATCCATCACATGGAGGCAAAGGTTGACACGGTGTCCTGCCGCACCCTGAGACAGTTACGGATCTTCTATTACACTTCAATTATTGCGTCTGTTACGATTAGACTTCCTCTTTTGGTGATTTTGTAAATTAAATTTAGTATACAACGGTCGATTTAATTAAAGATTGAATTAATTAAGAAAAAATTGTTTATATTGTTAATGGAATAAATCCGCTTATAGTCCAAGCCACGTATTTTATAATCAACTAAACGCTATGTAACTCACCGTCTGTGGCTTAAGTAAATGTCTTTGTACAATTGACATGTTTCGGGACACTTGTCCCATCCTCAGAATATTTAAAAAAGTCTCTTCATACCATCATACGATGGCACAGTCGTCAATATATTAAAAATATTAAAATCCACATAACACAAAACACAATTACACTACACAAAGTAAGTGCGCTGTCGGTTACCGTGCGGTGTACACCGAAAATTGTTGTGTGCGTACTTTGTGTTACATAGCGTTTAGTTGATTAAAAATTGTTTGGTTTGTTGCGTGTTGGAAATTAATTTTATTACATTTAAAGCGTCTTACAGAAATGCAGATTAAAAAAAAACATATTGCTTTTTTACCTTATGCAAATATACATTTATATTTAAAATTAATAATTTATAATATGTGTTATTTTAGACAAGAACATTTTTCGAATGGATCTCTAAATTGAATTGTACTAAGGCTTTCACGGCCGGTGTCAGTTGTATTAGGAGGCTACCACACTACTGTACTGTGGTACAGCTACACAGTACTGTGGTACTGACGTTTAACAACTTGCATTTAGTGTAGACTCCAATTCTTCGAATTCTACTGATGATGGTAGCCAGTGGTGCAGTCGAAACGTGTGGTCTGTCTGTAAACCGTAGACCTCGGCCAAACAGCCCGGTAAACACAAGATTCTAATACAAGATTTCTAAATACTTTATATACTTCAAATAGTAGTTACTTCTGCAGTATTTTATCGCTTTAATTAACATTTTATCGAATACTTAATATTATTTGTTATTTATACAAGTATATTCTAATTGTTTTGTTGATACATTCACTTATTTAAATATTATATATATTCAAACTTTCACTATGAACACTTACTTTTGGTTTGTTGTCCCAAACGTTTCGACGTTTTGTCCGTCTTCCTCAGTGGGATTTGAAATACAGAATCATATTACATTCTGTATTTCAGATCCCACTGAGGAAGACGGACACCACGTCGAAACGTTTGGGACAAAAAACCGACAGTAAGTGTTCATAGTGAAAGTTTGAATATATATAATAAGTATAGTCTCTAGTATAGGTTTCTGAAGATGAGAGTTAAAAATACTGCTTAAACATTTTATAACAAATTACTTTAAAAAATACATACTTGTATAAAACAGCAACTAATATTCATTATTAACAACTATAATAAAATAAGACTAATCGTGAGACAATGTGAATACATCTGTATATATTGAGAAATAAAAATTACCAAATAAATGGTAGTGTGCAATTATATAACATTCCTACATTAACTAAAAACACAATACTACTTACTGTAAATAATTTATTTTTTAGATTATTTTCGTCTATGCGTTATTTTGTTCTTTTATTTTTTCTTCCTCATTACATTTCATCATCTGTATAAAGTGAAAGTGTTGGGAATGTAATAAATAATACCCTTCCTTAATTTAATTAATGTAAAACTTTAACATAGTAGTGAAATAAATAAGTAAAGAAAGATTTTACAACGACAAAGTTCATCAACTAAGCGTACCTAAGTAAAGTGAAAAAAATGTTTGCATAGAAAAATTAGTAGCACAATGAAATAAATTATTTGCACGTATCTAAGAAAAATCTACTGAATTATTCAGTACTTACTGTAAAACTCACGATAGAAAATGATAGAAAACATTCACGATCTACATAAATAAATAACTAAAGAAGACATAAATGCGCTGACGCGTGAGTAAGTTATATTATTGCATATATTTTGTACAGATACCGACAATTCTGAATCTGGTCAACGTAGACTCGGTACCTGCTTAGAAAAGGCAAATTCACTGTAACTGCAATTTTACCGACTTTCTTAAAAAAAAACTACATCATTGCAAGAACGTTCCAAGCATTATTGAAAGAAACAAAGTTTAATAATATTGTTAACACTAATGTTAAAGAACGTTAAAAAAAATGCGAGTAAATCAGCCTTAAAAATACAATTATAATTCTCTCTCACTTTACTGTAGAGAAAGGCCTTATTTTCTGGACAACAAAAGGATTGTTTAAATACATCAAAGCAGAATACAATGGCGTTAAATCGATTTTAATGACTGAGTGAAAACAATTCTTGGAAAGAAAATGGATCTGATGATCTTATAACGTTATATCTTCAACACAGTGAAATCAAACAATTAATTTTAAACAATAATATGATGATTCATTGCACACGTTTGATCTTTTTTTTACAGATTCTGAAAAAACTATTTTTTATAACGTATAATGCCATCCTTTACCTGTGATGCACATTGAATATGTTTTCCAATTGAATCATTTAGTTTTCAGAGTTTTATTTTAGTATGCCTAATATTTCTACCAAACAACTTTATTAGAAGCGCAATTAATGTGCTGTTCTGATCTTGAGTCTGACGAAAAAAATTTAAAATGAATCGTTTCTACAGGTCTGAATAGTCGACATAAGCCATTTATGATTTAGTAGGGAATGAGGCGATTACAGTAAAAGTTGATTAGGGAGTTATTTAACTGCACATAAGTTATAATGTGAATGGATTTTAATTATCTGTAAACTGTTTTCTTAACATGACAACATGTATATTCGTGCCTCTATGTATATGTATACAATATGCTATCACATACTTTGTATATACAGACTATTTTATATATATCGAAGCTTAACTTGATAGTTTAATTGCCTACTAAAGTTAGGAAAAATTATTGGTCTCTCTTCTTAGCTTCGTAGAGAGTTTTCTAAAAACGTCCGACGACTTCTTCTCAACTAACTTTTATTCGTCGCTGTCACTGAGCCAAGAAGTCTATATTTTTAGATTTCATTCAGGTAATAACGATTTTAATTCTGCCAAGAAAATATTACGGCTCATTAATAAAGACAGTATTTTAATGCACTATATATGCTTATGTTACAAAGCAATAAATAATATTTATTTCACTCCACTGTTGTCGGTGTTGTATTTTATATAACTTAAAGGGTTAAGATTATCCCTAATTCAGTCTGGAAAACAGTTTAGCTGTCTACTGCGTACAGAAGGGAACAAAAAAACCACGAAATTTAAGCAATAATTTACTTTTATAAAAAGTACATTTTTATTTATGTAAAGTATCGTAGGCGCTGTTTACTGTTTAAAATGCTTCAGCATTATTTTCCTGTTTTCATCACAATTTTCTGTAGCGACTACTTTTTTGAATAAATAAGTAATTCCCCACTAAATTTCGTTAACTAAATTTTATGTAACAAAAATGAACATTTATAATTTAATTAAATTTAGTCAATTTCGATAGTTCAAATTAGTATAAATATAAACTAAATGAAAACTGTTCGTTGTTTCTTATTTGAAATTAAAGTCATGTAAGACGTATTAAAATAAACTGTTAAATTATATTAGTGATCTTACAAAAGTTATCACTTATTTATTTTAATTTTAAACTGTTAACGAAAATTTTAAGGTTTTTTGATTTAGAGACTTTTTAAAAAAAGGTTACTTAAAATTTTTAAATAATACTTTATGTTTTAGATAATTGTTACACTTAACTTTTACTTGAGAAAAAGCTTACATACAACACATAGATTCAGCTTTCACAAGTCAATTTTCTAAAATATGACTTCAATCTAATTAAAAAAGTGTTTTAAATTATATTTAAATACAATTTTAATGCATAAATACGTTTAAAGCCGCACATATTTACAGAATTTGTATTGTACCATTATAAGAATGTACTCAAGATTTGTATAATGTCTAGATACTTTAAGGGTTCTATTGGTATTTTAAAGCATATGTGTGTTAAAATTAAAAAAAAAAGAAATACTTTCTTAAGATACGAATTCTTTTTAGCATTTCCTGCATTATTTATAAATATGTTTTCTGACGCGTAGCACATGATTTGCAGTTAGCAGAATACAAATAATATTCTCTTAATACTTAATATTAAAATTTGATACGGTTCGAAAACTATATATATTACATTTCATTTTATAATTAAATTTACCTCAAGATGTTATTTCACCAGAAACAAGATCGCGAAGGCTGAAGATGAGTGAACAGGAACTCTCGAAACATGTTCCAAATAGAAAAATAACTTCTTGAGGTAAATTTAATTATAAATATTAAATGTATTATATACATCAAGAAACGGACTGTAGCAGAAAGTGATTGAATATATATATATATATATATATATATATATATATATGTATATAACCTTACTTGAATATTTAGGTATTTAATTAAATATATAACTAACAAAGCAAGTAATAAAATTAAGCTTTTACAATACTTTTTACATACCGTGAATCGTAAATAGTATCGTAAGTTGCTTGAGGAAAATTACTTTTTTTTTGTCACTTCTAGTGACGAAAGTTGTTAAAGTTTAGACATCGACAACACACAAATTTAAATCTTTTGTATCGACTTAAAAAATATTATTTTCATGATCAAGACCAGACTTGAATACGGGAAATAGGTATAATGTAATTACAGTTTATAATGTACTTATTCCACGTAGTATACTAATTAATTACACCTACTGATTAATGGTTACTTATAAACTGAGGACAATCCTACCAGTTTCTAGAATCGTATGTAACATTTAGTTTAGTTATTTTATATTTATTTTGTAAATTAGCATTAAATGTCTCTAACCTAGTTAAATGTAAAGCTTTTTTTTAAATGTAAAAGTGTAATAATTTTAGGTTTAAACTAATAAATTTTAGCAAATCTAAGCTAACACTTGTTACTTCCACGTTACGTAAGGAAATGAAAGTATGACGAGCGATAAAAAAATCGTTGTTCGAGATAAGGGCTGATTATGATTGTACTATCCACAAAACAAGAAGGAAAGTCACTTTTTCGAAAAGTGTCTGTGTGTCTATCTGTGTGTAGAATGTTTTCTATAGCGAACTATAACTGCCACAAATTCAAACAGAATCAAATAATTCTTTGCATATGTGCCCAAGTTGTAGAGGACTCAAGGTCTATTGATTTTGGTGAAGATCGGTTGAGGAGAAAGGGTAGTTTACCTGCAAAGTTTTATGTTTTAACAAGAGTAAAGTACTTAATTTTGATAAACAAAGTATCCTTAAAAGGTCATAATAACCAACTGTAGAAACGTAGATGAAATATCAATAAATGAAAAGGGTTGTTGAAGGAGGAGGGGGTAATTTTCTATATGTGTACTACGTTATCGGCAACAAAGAAGTAGTTTCTATGGAAATATTTCATTTCAATTTTTCTAACATCTTGTTAGAAATTATCGAACTGAATTCAAGTAAATGATTTTAATTATAAATCTTAGAACATGGAAGTCATGTATGGTTCTCTGTACCGATATATATAAATTGTTGGCCTAGTACAAACAGAGCCTAACACCCTTTACAGTTGTTATACTTGAATGTGACAAAATAGCCAAAGTTAGAATTCAGATTTTGGTTTTGGTTTATCACTAGTACTAAACAAAACTCATTGTAAGTTAATTTGCAATGTAACACAAAATACGAAACTAAGACAATTATCTATAACAACATTGTATTTGTAAAGCTCCACATTGTTTTATTGGAGCCCACAGTGCTATCTTCTCATAGTATTAGTCATAATGATTTCGTGCTCTTGATGTGGTTTCATTACGAAGACAGCTTTCCGTATGGTAGCGTGCACTATATAAACGGCGATCCCTCGCTAAACATCAGGTAAATTATCAAGACCGGGAGTAGCCCTCGCGGTGATTAAAATATACCCTGGACGGGTTCGGGCACAAGTGGTTTAATTACTAATGAGCTTCCCTCCCACACTCGGAGTTCGAGTTTCGCTGGCGGCTGGTTATCGTGTTTCCCTAGTTCCATACAAATAAGACTAAATATGAGACACTTTGAGCACGATATTATTCCAAATTAATGTATTCGATTTCACATACTTTTCATCATCAAAGCTGTTTAGCAGAGGGGAATTAAACTGAAGCAATCGTTGAGGAATCTGAAAACTAAAACAATCTGTTTGCTTAATAACTAGTGTACTACTTTACCAACATAATATATTAAATTAAATTAAAATAAAATCCTTACCGAATGGAGATGGGTAACATTTTATTTTTTTAAGTAAAACCTACAGAACACTGAAACTATAGAAAACATCTAACAGCTAAAAATTGTTTTAATAAGTAAAGCTTGGTCTTAGTAGAAATACAATTCTAAACTTGTAGTAAACGTGGACTTTGAAATTTATATTAGAATATGTACGTGAACTAAAATTCGCGCTTATTGAGATATGCGGACATATAGATACACAGGCAGATAGGGAGATAGAGTAAGAAAATAGTGACAGGTGGAGAGATAGAGAGAGAGAGAGAGAGAGAGAGAGAGAGAGAGAGAGAGAGAGAGAGAGAGAGAGAGAGAGAGAGAGAGAGAGAGAGAGAGAGAGAGAGAGAGAGAGAGACTTGAGGGAAAATGAAGATTGTTCAGATAAAAGCGCTAGAGACGTTACAAATGTGTGTCTGAATATTTGCGTTTTTCCATAATGTTAACATTAAACACTTCATATGAAGTATGCAGATAAATTAATAATGTCTTTATATTTAATCACTTAGAAGTGTGGTTCCTAAATTTAAGATAGCCTTGAACCACTGTGTCGTGAGATAGGTAAAATCGCGAATCTATCCCTTCTACTAAGAGATTGAACACTATTAATGGGGACTATAACTTATTATGTATATATGAGCATATGTATGTATGTTTGTATCTACGTCTGTACATAAAATGTATTATGTAAATTTTTGATCGTGTAATAAATGAATTTACACGTAATATTAAATAATAAAAAAATAACATTTTAATTAACTTTAGTTAACTGAAATTACGCATGAAATGACAACACCAACTGAAAATGGCATTGCCTTACTCAAGAGTAATGTCGGTTTGCATTCGTTTAACCAGCTGCGCAATTTTTATACTATACTCGAGATGCTCAGAGCTAGAATAATCGTCGCTTGCATTCATCCAGTTTCTGTGCATACTTTTGTCACTCAACCATTTAGGCCGTGAGGTTTAAAAGATAAGTTCGGTTTTTGTGTACTTAAACTTAGATAGCTGCAAGGACCACTATTTAACTTCTTGAGTAACACAGATACTATAAAATACTATGATACTATAGTATCATAATACAAATATACAATTATACTATAATATAAAAATACTTTAAGAAGTCGGTATATTTTATTTAACAGCTTATTGTTATACTTTTGCTTTTGTATCGAGGAGAGCAAAATAGAATCACTGGGTGCCGTTGAAACAGATGAAAAAAAAAAGATTATTTACATTTATACGATATAAAAGTATATAATAATTTTAATATAGTTATTAAAACTTTGGAAATTAATATGAACGTTTTCGATCAAGAAATACTATTTTTATATTACATAAAATTAATATATTAAAAAAGACTTAATTACTCCAAACTATTTTCTACATTAACAATTATATAATATATTATAATATAATAGGCTATAACATTTCTTCTGCAGTAGTTGTATTATATATTTATCCTTTCAATTCGCCTGGCGTACGTTTCACTGGATATATTAGTGTCGAGAAAGGTTTGTAAATTAATTATCAAATAATCGAAATAATTGGATTATAATTGGATTAGGCCTATGATATGATATATAATATGACTGTACGTCAGGTGAATTGTAACGATAAAAATATAATGCAACTACTTGCAAATATTTGATAATACCTATATGTGTAACATTATACAACAATTACTGCGAGTTACTTATACAGTAATGATTAACAATAATATAATTTATAATTTTTGTCAGACAAATTTTCCTATTATTAGAATTCTCTACATTATTGGAATACACTACAAAAATATAGCAAATTTTTCTCAAGGAAACTATCATTCAGGAAAATTAAAAAAAAAAACTTTTCCAACTGTTACGTCGTTAAAAACTACATTTGGTTTTTAAAAAGTTGTAAAAAATACCGTCCGTATTCCTGTGATAATTAAAGGTAATTATAATAAAAAAATATATATAGTATACAGCTTGCGTTGAGAACTTGTTTTTTTCAGATTACAAACTTTTAGTTTCAGTTTTTTCCACATATAACAAGAAATTTTATAATTTAAAATAACTTTGTTATGTGACTATGGCAGCATTGACAAAGTTTTCACAAAAATAGTTTTTACAATATTTGTGCCGTTTCCTCAGCTTCTATAAACGTTAAAAAGACAACTTTTTTTTTAAGTTGTCACGATAATTACAGTATATATAGTAAATATGAAATAAGTTAGAAACGGCAACGAAAAAAACTTTTAAAGGATAATAATTATTTCGCTAAACCAAAATATTTAGAGAAGTTTTCAAAAACATTATTTTGACATTTACATTCATAGTTGTTCAAATGTTTCTTGTTATTGTATATTATTATTAATAATAAAATAACTTTTAGTAAGAAAATATTTTATTATGTAAATTTCATAAGTTTCGATAGTAATCCAACTATCATCATCAGATATAAATTGGGTAATATATATAAATATAAATTTATATCTGATGATGTTAGTTGGATTACTATTGAAACATATGGAATTTACGAAATGAAATATATTTTAGTTAACGTTTTTTTATAAAAATAATAATATTTAACATTTATGTTAAATTAAAGTAACTTTTGTTTGACATAACGAAAACAATTTTCGATACTATGCTGACACAACCTCAAGTGTTTATCTTCAACAGTTTTCTTCAGACAAAAAATACTTAAAACTAACAAAAGTTTACGATAGACGGTTAGATTGTTTGCTTAAAGAGATATTTATCATGATATTCTCAAAAATTGAATCAGTAAGTAATTTAAATTATTTTGAAAACGTAATACGTAATTGACAGTAATAAAACTACACTTACTATTAAAATAATGCGTTGGAGAAAACAATATAAGTTAAAATATTAGGAGTCAACAGAAAACTTTCAATTTTCAGGCAACTTGCATGTATGAGTGTGTGGGTGCGTGCGTGGGTGCTCCTACTTTATGATTGTATTACGTTTAATTATGTAACATAATAATAGGAAAAGATTTAAACTTTTTGTGCTAGAATTAAATCATTACGGAGAGCCTCATCGATGATTCATGAAAGATGAGAAGTTTTATTACAGATACTGGTCACATATGCGTGACGCTATTTATGAATTTAATACTTAGAGTGAAAATATATTTTTGTACATTATAAGAAAATTACGAGTTAAATACTACCTCACGGACATGGACTAACCATTATATGCATTACATTAAATAGCTTTACAATAAATATGTAATTATTTATTTATCTGTTATTATAATGTTAATTATTATAAGACAAATAATGTATTATAACTACGTATGAGTATACATTTTTTTAAAGATGATATATATATAAAAAATGTGTGTATTTTAATATAAATAAATAATATTTTTTTACAAGAATATATTACATATTTTCAAGAATATGTATATGTGTATATAGGTAATATGTACTTTTTTTCGACTGAAGGATTTCAGACATATTTATATATGGAAATGCTGAACATTCGTTTCCTGAAATTTCAAAGCGCTACTGACATCAACAAAAGTCAGGGAATCACAAAAGATGTCTAGACAGCGGACTTCTTTCTTGGAACTAATACGTTTCTCAGAGATAACGATTTACGAAGTTTTATTGGCGTATTCGATTTCGATAGGTCGACACGTTTATACAAATCCGTGCTACTTCGAGAGAAAACGTAAAAATACCACCGCCTTCATGCTTGAAATTTAATAACAGCGGGACTGAGGTTTGTTCACTGCACAATATGATAAGTTTAATGCCATCCAATATTAAGCAGCACAAAGTTGAAGAGAAGAGAAGAGAAGAGACGACTTAGGCGCGTAAATCACACAAAGGATCCCGTAGCGTCGCCGTCGTCTTAGCGTACACTCAGCGTCGAGCGTACGGTATTGTGTTACAGCACTTATTACCCGAGAAGAACTTATTAACTGCGCAGTGAATCGTGCGAAATTACACGTTACAAAGGTGATATTGTACCATATCACATGAATTCATTGAATCTTAGTCAAAGCAAGAGACAATTTTTAGTTACAATATTAAATGAAACTGCAAGCAAAGTTTAATATAATCACGTGCCTATTTGAATTTTCACTAATTTAAGTAAATGTATTTTTTTCGTGAAGTCGGAATTTAGTGTAGGAATATCCTTTTTTCCCTGGAACTAAGCGATAGGAAAAACTAATAAATAATAATTAACTAATAAACTAACTTAATATACATTGTTCACAGCAGCATTTTCCCATATTATTTTTCACCATAGAAATGATCAGCTGTGTTATGCCTATTAGGCCTGGGTGTTTTGTGTGTGTGTGTGTGTGTGTGTGTGTGTGTGTGTGTGTGTGTGTGTGTGTACAACGTGCGGATGTAGTTAACACTTCTAAAACAATGCTCTATCCACGCACACACACACACACACGCACAGGTTCAGTTGAATGGTGTGGAACTAAATACTAAATTAACTTTAACACATGCCATTTTTCTTTACCTAGTGCTCACCCTTTGACAACCCATTAAAATAATGGTGTAATGCAATATGTATCAGAAACTATTTTGTTCAACCCAAATTCTAAATCAATTTTTTCGTTAACAAAATTTCAAATAAATTTAAGAACTAATTTGAAAGTAAGCCTACAGTTGGCAAGATATAATTATTTATTACTTGTAATTATCACATTGTAACTTATAGTTAAAACTTATCGCTTACAAAATGTATAATAGAACTTAATTAAATAAAAGTATATTTCATATAATAAATATTAATATTCATATTTGCTTGCATTATTCTTGTTATTTATACTTTACTAATAAATAATACTTTATATTTTGAAAACAATAATATATTTGTTTATTGTTTTCACAGTGTTTAGTATTAGTTTTAAATTTTTTACTTTCAACATCAGAATTATAATATTTTTTATGATATGAACGCCGCAAACGCTGTAATCTGTAATTTCATGCAATACGCAAGGATAATTAATGCTGGTTGGAGTCAAATGCTGCAGAGCATAATTTACCAGTTCAGCGAGTTAATTTGGTGGCTGCACTTCGTTTTAAACTATATGAGAAAATGACATCGGCGAATAACCCAATACTTGGGTAATTGCTATTGTGTTCATTAACTTTGCAAATTTCTGTATAAGCTAATATAAACCATTTTAATGCATAATTTATATATATAAATTTTATACTATATATTATATATTATATTATTATATACTATATACTGTATATATATATATATATATATATATATATATATATATATTAAACATTTTTATTCGTGAATTCTTATTGTTGTACGTTTACACAGTTATTTTAAGCTTTTAAAAATTCAAATAAAAATAATTTAGTAAATTTTTTCTTTAATAAGTCAATGGATAACAAATATTTGCTTACATTAGGAATTAATATATATACTTTTCCCAACAAGAATTTCAAACACCTAAATGCACATACATAGCCTACTAGCTATAAATTTAAATTTTTATAACTAATAATAGCAAGCAAATAATCAAGATGTATTATAGCAAACTATATGAAATATCTTAATAAAAAGTATTTAAGTGAACAGGAAATTTGCTTCACTTTCTGTGAAATTTTAGTTAAACAAAATGAATTTAATTTCAGAAAAATTATGACTATGAAATTTAAAAAATGGTTACATTATTCACAAGGGAGTCAAGGCAAGATTTTGTTGTTTATTTCCTTCTTGTTGTATTACGTGGTTAACACTACAACTCTTAGACTTAGTCTGCCTCATTTATTTGAAACTATCGAGATATTAGTACTTCTTGATGTATTGAGATAAGTCAGGATAAGTCCTTTTTCGGGATTTGTTCCTCCTGAAAAGTGCGTAGACTTACAAATATTTTATTTTTAGTTTCTTGGAATCTCAAATATCTTGAGATCAACTGGTGGACGGTCTGTAAAGTTGTAAAGTAAATAAATAGAATAATAATAGAAAAAACAATTTCTTATTAAATGTTGAAATTGTTAATTAAACTATTATAGTTCTAAAATTCTTAGATTTCATTGAATGTATTCTATCACAGAATATATTTGAAAATTGAAAATAAAACCTTTATTTAATTCTAAAACAAATTTCTAAAGCAATATCTTTCTAATATTTTACGTTCAGTTTACATTTTCTCTCTAAAGTCGATTTATGTACAAAAAACACATTCGGGATGAGTGGTGAGGTCTACAAAAGTAGTTGTAATTATCTGAAACGAACACTATGTGTTAAATTTTAACAACAAAAATGTTCTATCTCAGATTATTAAAAAAATAAATTTGAACAGCTCTCGTGTTCGTTAATTTACGACTTATAAATAATTCTGAACTTTGCGTAATTATATAATATTATTTTATGTTATCTTAAAACATTAAGGTGTGTAATTACATGGACACTTACATCAAAATCAGAAACCCACTGATAGTAATTCATACTGCGCCATAACAATTAAATTTTCTTGTTCTGCTGTTAATAGAACGTGTTTTTCCAAAATAGGCTATATTTATATTCAAAATGTTATAAGAACACACAATGTTATACTAAGCACATAAATGTAGTTGTATGTAGCATGAATGAAAGTTGATATTTAAACATTGAACAAAGTCCTTGTGGAATAGCTATAGGAATAACGTTAATATATTTTTGTTTCAATTTATTTTTGCAATCTGTTAATATTCTTAGTGATGCAAAACTGTGTATCTCATTAAAAAATAAGTGAAAACGATTAATACATCATGATTAATGAGGTGGAAAGACTTACGTAAAAACTACATGTGCCACATGTACTAGTTTAATGAAGTAAAATCACAAAACCTGTTCTTAAAACTATTTTGAAGTTACTGAAACTTTAGGTTGGGAAACGATCGTAGGCGTTTTTATTTTGTGCAATTTTCAAATTTTGTATACATTTGGCTAGTAGTATATTCCAGTTTATCTGATAAGTAAATCTCTGGGTAACGATTGGTGACGTAAACTTTGATTCATTGGTAAACAAATGAACAAATAAATTCTTGGAACATTCCCGTTTTTAATGTATTCAACAATTGTGGGGACGAAGTGACTCATCTGTCTTACGCGCCATCAGGAGTCAGAATAATTCGTCAGAGCCGTCTATAACAGATAAGCAGCAAAAATCGTTATGGCAACGATCTAAGTAAATAAATATTTATTTTTGAATAAATGTATGTTAGTAGGAAACCAATTTATATATTTTTCAGTTTAAATGGATGCGCATTACTATAATGATTCACACACAATTTATAGAAAATACTTTTCCACATTAGTTCATGCAAATCAATCGCATTTTATGAAGGTGACGTGTATCGTCAACAGTAATTGACGTATAATACATTTGTGCGCGCGCTCACACACACACATTCATAAACAAAAACATATGCTGAGTCGATGTAACATTTAACTTTGTTTAACTTAGCCTACTAGCTATTCTTCATGCACACAAGTTCTCTGAAACTGCCTATATGTATACAGGGATTACTTTTTGTAGTTAGGTTTGTTTATAGCTTCAATTTATCTCTGATAGTGCTTTAGACCGTCATCAAATACCTGACAAAATAACCATTCTTCAATGAAAAGAGAAAACAAAAAAATAGTCAAAAAAAGAAATTCGCAAAAACGTGTAAATTTTTAAAATATATTTATAAAAATACTCATATGTTGTCAAATTTTTCTTGTTATTTTATATTAATATTAGTAAGAATTAAAAAAACGTTTAATAAGAATATATTTTATATTTTGTAAATTACAAATAATTTGATAGTAATCCAACTATCATCATCAGATATATTTATAAAAATATATATATAAAATTTGTATATTTTATTTATTTATTTATACAGAATGTGTAAAACAAATAAATGTAACTTAATAAATATATATTCAATAAACAAACATTTATGTTTAGAGACGTCAGTAGGCCTACTGTTAATTTTCGAAATCTTCAGACAGATTCGATTAAATTTTTATAACCGTTAGTACTGAATTTCAGAAGTAACTTGAACATTGAATAACGTATCACTTCATTCATTTTATTTTTAGTAAAAGAAAGAAAATCAATTCCAGACATTTCGTCATTTTTAAAAATTATTTTAGTACACAACTTTCATATCCAAAATCTGTCTAGTACTTTTAGTTAAAAACCTTATGGTTAACGTTGATGATGAACTTTCCTATAAGTGTAGAAAAAGTGAGAGTGGATCATTTACCCTTTACAAGAATAGAGATTCCAAGTAAGACAATCCGCCTACAAAGTGTTGTCAACAAAATTGCAGATACAGTGACGGTGATATATGATAGTAGAAAGAATAACAAAAAATGTTCTTAAAATTTTTATCAATATTAGAACAAAAAAAAATAATATTACGAAAATAACGAGATGAAAGAAAAGAAGCTTAAGCTTAATGGCTAAAACAATACCAGACACGTTGACAAACCGAATAAGTGACTTTCGTTAATGTTTCGCTCAAGAAAATCAAATGATTTCTAAGACAAACATTTGATAATTCAAAAAAAGTATAAAAAGTTGAAGGATGTTTAACTATAATTAAACTGATACGTAATTCTTGAACAGAATTTAAATTTGTATAATAAATTATGGGGTTGTGTTACTGTACAATGCCTTTAATTAAATCTGGAATTTCGATATTCAGTAATGTAGTCTACCTGCTACATGAAAGTGAATTAAAACACATTTCAGCGCCCCCCTGATATTAAAACTTCCTACGGTTAAACATGGTAAAATATAGATTTATACTGTACCGTTGTGTGTATTTGATGAATATATGGTTAGCTCCGTACATAACGATTCTAACAACAAGAAATATTAATCCGTTTAGTAATGAAGGGCGCAAGAAAACTTTATCAATTTATTTTAGTTATTATTTGATTTTACAATTGAAAACCAATCGGTCGAGGGACATGTAAAATTGTAGTCACATAAATATTAGTTTATGTATTATTTGAAGAATCTAATAAAACTGATTAACGTTGAACTACCAGTATTCAGAACGGTATAAATGAACAATAACAATCACTTCATCTTCTTTTACCAATGCAAAAGTGTATACTGTGCAAAATTACCAAGTCTTGAATTAAATATATTACAAATCTATTGCAATTTGCAACTTTTTTGTCAGGCGCCGAAATCTGTAATCTAAAGGTCAAAGTTATTAGCTCTAAAATTATACAATTTATACATGTCATGTTATACTGAATATTAGGAAATTAAAGAGTGCAATATGAAATCAAAATTAGTAATTGTTTTGTTTTGCCAAACATAAAGCGATTCTAATAATTTTTATAAATGCAGTTTTTAGTCATTTAATTGTGTGTGTTCAGATGCATTATCAGTTTCAACTACAAATATAAAATGAAAGTATAACTCATTCACGTTTCACAGAATTGTATCTTCATCTCGGGAAACGAACGCTAGGTTTTTAAAATTTCTATCAACGATGATTCAGACAAAATTATGTGGGCCTAAAGTTAGAAGGAAACTAACTTTAATATCTCAAGACAAAACTAATAATTGTTGTGATACTTTGAACACTGTTATAGAGTTATAATATATTTTAAAAATTGATACCGGTATAACATTACAAACTTTGGTTATTAATACTCATACTGTTGATGCATAAAATTAACATACAGATGTACCTACTGATTTATAAAATAATTATTTATTTTTAATAGTGTAGGTCGTGAAAAACATTTCGTGGACTCATGTTCGGCACAGTGAGATATGATGGTACGCGTTCCCTGCGTTTATGAGAATAATTGGTCCTTTTTGGTGTGCATTATACCAAGGCAACTACTTAAATCCGTGTATATCCGTACTGGCCTACGCTTTCAATTAGTCCCTTTACCTATATCAGGGATTCTCAACCGAGCTCCGCGACCGCTCAGGGGTCTTCGACATATGGGTAGGGATCAGCAGAACGAAGTTCTATTAGTTTTACTAACAGGTTTATAACGAATTTTACAAGTTTTACCACGAATATATACATTATTATAGAAAAATAAGTTTACATGTATGACATTTCAAAAGGCGATCGTCTGCTAAACACCTTAAATGATTCTGTATCGCTTCAAATGTAAAACAGTACAGAAATTTGAAATTGTTTTTGTTAGTATATTGTTTAATTATATTATTCCTACGTATGTATTTATATATCATTTACCTGGTATCCGTATAAATATAATTGTAAAAACCATCAATCTGTATATGTCTATATGCTTGAGTATATGTGTAACGAGTAGACGGGGATGCACATTACCAAAAGGGTTGACAAACGCTGATCTATGTATTCAATAGAAGCCAAAGGCGTCGCCTGAAACGTCTAGTCTAAACGATAATCAAATGGTAATAATATTCTTCGATTTCTTTGTCCATGACGTGTCCGTTGATTAACTAAAAATGTGTCCTCTATTCATCCGGATAATCGGGATTTGACCGTACTGCATGCTTTTCTTCAGACACAACCAATTGTTTCACAATATCAGTGAATTTCAGCAACACTTTCGTATACAGCAGTAAAAGTATTTTTGATGAAGAATATTAGGTGCAGACGCACATTTGAAAATAAAATACTCTGATTTCTTCTAATTTATCCGTCTCTTATCTATTTCTATCATTCTTATTGACTGATTTTCCTTAGATAAATTTCGACGAAACCGAAACATCGAAGCATGATAATGTTTAGTAAACAAAAGATTTATAGACTGTGGGGAATCGAAAGTGTGGAAGCGTTACATTTTCCGAAGACGATTTTGTGGAATGACCCCAGCCTAAAAACATTATCATGTTAATATAATTATACCACTACCGACTTGGAAAACAAAGTTTTTATTGGTAAAAACGTAAAAGTTTTACCTTGTAGCCTGAACCAGTTTTCGCTCATTATAAGCTTCGTCAGAGGCTCCTGTTTATGTAGTACACTGGTGAGTGTCTTAACACGATTATATTTTATAGCATTTTCTGTATATTAAACGTTTTAAATAAAGCACAGCACACACGCACGAAAACAAACACACACAACACAACACACACCAAAATGTTGTAATCAAAGTTTACATGCCTCTGACGAAGCTTATAATAAGCGAAACTGGTTCAGGCTATAAGGTAAAACTTTCACGTGTTTACCAACAAAAAAACTTTGTGTTCCGAGTCGGTAGTGGTATAATTATTATATTACGTAATAATAAGTGTATTTATTTCATACATGTAAACATACGCACGCACGCACGTGTAAATAAATTCTTATGCTGCATCTGCAGTCGAAGTTTCTGGAAATGAGCTTCAGAACGAATAATGAAGTATTAACATTTACATAAAAAGTGTATAGTACCTTTTTTAAGAAAATATTGTCATACTTAGACCTGCTTATCTAATTAGAAACATTGATTACAACATTTTGGTGTGTGTTGTGTTGTGTGTGTGAAGAGGGTACGTTCGTGCGTGTGTGCTTTGCTTTATTTAAAACGTTTAATGTACAGTGTATGCCATATAATATAAACGTGGTTATACACTCACTAGTGTACTAGATATACAGGAGAATTTGGCATTGGATTGGCTCCATTTGATCGGTCTCACTATAATGTAGCAGAACAAGTTTTAGAATGAAACCCACACGAGGACTACCAACAATTATGTGGCAAGCAAAATATAAAATTAATTGTTTACGAATAGCACGTGGACGCAAGTCGAGGTTCGGGATTTCGACTTGTCGATTACGATCACATTTTCCACTTTGTAAAAAAAAATTTTAACTTGATTTTTATTTCCTTAAATTCGTAGTGACCGTCAATCAATGAATTTTTCAGTGGCGATTAGTGAGGATCGGTCAAAAATAACACAAATTTTTAATTTATTTATGTCGACGTTTCGACAATGTGTATTCTCATCATCAGGACATGTGTATGAAATACAAAAGAAATGTCAAACACACCAGAACAATTAAATATTTGGGTGAACGTGTTCGTGTATGTGAGTGTGTGTGCGTGCGTATGTATGTATCATTGTATATGTGAAGACTTGAGATAGTTTATTTACAAACTTTTGTTTGTAACCTTATGTCAACTATCTGATGTAAGTCGTAAAGTTCTACAGTTATTGTGTAAATTGTATGTTTCTAAATTATGATTGTTTTTTAATACCAGTAGTGAATGAAACATGTTAAAAATAACTTTAAATAATTAGATAGTTGAACATCCCCTAATCTGGTTTTAGTTATACGTAATATATTTTACTATGCTATATGTTGACTGCTGTATGTATAAACAATTTTTGTACCAATCTAATAGCCTGTTTAATGTTTGTTTAAGTAATTAAAATATCATTACATACATTAATTTAAATTGTAAAACTGTATAAGTTAAGTTCTGTTATACTATAATTTTCTCGTTTTCTTAAAAGATAATATTGTAAGATGTAAACAAACTATCTCAAATCTTCACATATACAATGATACATACATACGCACGCACACACACTCACATACACGAAAACGTTCACCCAAATATTTAATTGTTCTGTTGTGTTTGACATTTCTTTTGTATTTCATAAACAGGTCCTGATGATGACAATAAACATTGTCGAAACGTCGACACAAATAAATTAAAAATTTGTGTTATTTTTTACCGATCCTCACTAACCTCCACTGAAAAACTCATCGATTTTTATTGCTTAAAGAGACAGCCAAACCGTGGCAGCTCTGCAGTAAAACAGGGATGAAGGTTTATATAGGAAGCTTGAATTGTGATGGAAGTAATTTTCATTTTGTGACCAAAAAATGAACAACATTCAGCATAAAAATATTTTTTTGTGTTACAAAATAATAATTTCAAAAGAAATACTTTTTTCCCGCTGATAATAACGCTCAACGCGACAAAAAATATATAACTGTTTTTGCGGAATAACTGATTCCGATGTAGCCATGATTTTCCTTCAGTTTTAGCTTTAGATCTTATAATTAAAAATTAATATTGTCTGGAAAAACACAGTGTGTCTTTGTGTCTATGTTCCACTGTTGCGATTTAACGAGGGGTTTTTTTTAATAAAAATATTTAAAACGCTTTTAGCGTGAAAGTTTCTTGGCACTTTTAAACGAGGCATTTTTATTGAAATTTACATTTTACTTACTAATATGTTTGTTTCATACCGTTTTATTAGGAGTTCCTAAATAATTTTTAAATGTATTCCAAAATATCGGGAATGTACGCCGTTAAAAGTGTATAATTGTTTGGTACATGTGTGTTCACAGTATCGAGCGGATGAGAATGGAGTTAATGTGTGAAATGTTTCGCTAATATTCGCAGTTGTAAGCGCGTTAACTAGTCGTTTTTCGAATAAAACAGTCGCTTTTTCACATAGAACGTACAGTTTCCATTGCACTTTTATTAGCTAAAGCCAAGCGATTGTGAGATGTTTAGGCCTGCACAGAAGCCTTAGTCTCAATGCTCATATTTGGAGGAAACATTACATTCAACCAATAAATTCAAGTTATTATAAAAAATTTTTTTTAATTTTACACGACTACAAAAAAATATCTTAAATTGTTATACAAAAAAATTAAGGGAAGTAAGTGTAGAATATTCCGAGTTATCACAGGGATTGCAATTAATGAGGGATAGACTCCAGGCACCACTGAAAAAGAAGAGAGATTGATTTATAAATATCACGCATAATTTAGTTTGGTATTTGGTTCCACTGTCTTACGTTGCTGCGTTAAACTCGTCTATTGTTACTAAGATTTGGTTTTGAGTCTTCGCCACAAAATTTTCTTTCCAACGATGTGGCAAACACGTACGGACTTTGAGGGCATCGGTATATGAAGGAACACGCGAAAGACATGGCAAAAATTAAAACTGTAGTAGGATAATGTGAATAAATTTGCATAAACAAGCAGATAAGTGCAATCAAAAGAGCATTTGACCCATAACGTTTTCAACACCACATAATAAGTTTACGTGTAAAAGTAAATTTTATATCTTTAGTGACTCTCAGTCAGCTTCCTATAATTATAATTAATAAAAATGTTAATAATCCGAACTAAGTTCACGCCAACAAACTATGTTTCACGATTTGTGTGTGTGTTTTGGTTTTATTATTTTTAAAAATTTTCTGTAATAGAAATATTAACGTTGAAGGATATTTCTGTAAGAGCGCTAACGTGTAAGACGCCATACCATATTCTTACTTTCGTACAGGCCTGACCTCCGCCTGTCGCACCTTTTAGCCCTTACGACACGAAAATGTGACGGTGTATTCTGTTGTTACCGTTCAATTGTGGAAGAACGCATAGAAGGAGGAATGATAAATGATACTCATTTACATACGCAGTTAACGGTGTCCTTGTGCACGCGCGCGTGTGTAGAAGAAGCAGATGATATGCCAATTTCTGTACAAATAGTACCCAATTAAAATCGACGCAGTTACAAGGCGAATCAGCTCTTGTTATTAGTGTTATTAGATTTGCCGTAAAAATAATTACACAATATAAATAAATATATGTTATCATTTTGACCACTATTGTTTGTTGGTTGGAATTTCGAAGGATAATAAAACATTTGTACTTGTAATTGTAAACAAATACTTTTTATCAAATTTTAATAAAACTACAGGGATTCTTAAAAATTTAATCGTTTTATTAATGAGTTTCATTTTCACGAGAAGCCTATAACATTTTTCAATTTATACGTATTAATGTTTGTGTCAGAATGAAGTAGCGAAATGATAAATTAATTGTGACACTCGTTCGATAGTGTTTTCATAGTACCTAAGACCATTTTTTAATCTTCTATTACACCTAAAATAAGGTCGTATAATTTATTTATTCACAATATGTCCATGCACCTTAATAATACAGACCCGATTGTAGAAACAAACTATGACAATTCTGCAAACAAGAAGTAGGCCTACACACGTATATCTCGCAATGATTTTATCGGTTCAATAGAAACGAAGCTTTATTGATTTTTCTAGCTTGTTGTTTTAGTAAAACAAAATTCTAAAACTCTGGAACACAAATAGTATACCCGTATGTGTGTTAATTACATAAACTCATGGCAAAGCAGGGGTGTGATGATGCTCTCGATGATAAGGGTACCTCTGCAACAACACAACAAAAATGTTTAAGAGGAAAAAACAACCAAGCGAGCAACAAACATATGATCTACTTAAACATCAGTCGTCAAGAATCAGAGTATAACTTTTAGGAAGTAAATTGATGTTATGAAATAAGATGAATGTAATATGTTTTTAAATAGACACGCATCATTAATGAGACAGCTAATAATTTTACATATTATTGATAATATTAACGGCTATAATTTTGGTTTAAATAGAGTTAAGAAATAAATTATTATTAATAAACTAAGATTTAGCTTGTGTTTTTTTTTGTAAAGATTTCTAATTTCTTACGTAGGAGACTATATGAGTTTAAGGCGAAAAATAATAATGCGATGCTTAGACGAAGGGCTAAGGGCTAGAACGCATTATAAAGGAACACATGTTGACGGTTGTAAATAAAACCCTAAAGCAAGAAGGATTTAGTAAATTCAAACGTTAGTTTTGCATTTTCAAGTAAATTACGCTCAACATGACGAAAATGGGTAGTACGGGTTTGGTACAGTGACTACAACAAACTATCTATATTTTACAAGAGGGTAAAAAAAAATCATTCGATAGTTTAAAATTGGTTTCTTTGCGTCGGATTTATATTTCATAAAATCAGAATGTAATTAATTTGTATACTTTTCTCCAATATATAGTGCGCGCATAGTGGCTTACGCCGTGTAAACAGTGTGTTGTCATTTTTCCTCACTAAACATTTCGGGCGCCCACCGGACACCTTCTTCCGTAGTAAGTAAAATGGCGCGACGCCGGACTGTAGGCCGAACGTACTCCAAGGAGAGGCAAAAGTAACGTTTAGTAAGAATAACGAGAACACAATGAAGCAATCGAGCACGGCACAACAGCCCCGTAGTTGTAAACTACTTTTTATCCTGCCTCCGGCCGTGACAGCCACCGTAGGAAAGCTTACGTTTGTGTACGCCCAGCACAGTATACAAACGTTCAAAGAAAGTAAATCTACAGATTTATAGACGTAATTTAATGTCAGTGGGCTAAGAATTAAGGTCATACGTAAATCGATTTACCTTTTAATGAAGAGAAGACGAACAACGCCAGCAGTGAGGTGCAGAGTAGTCCGTTCCAGTGCTTCATGATGGCTCTGTCAGTTGTCGGCAACAGTCCGTCGGCGCTGATAAATGATGCACTAACAATAATAATCACACTAAAAGAAACACGAACAACAACAACGACGTGGACTAGGACGATGTTTCCTTTACTACAACGCGTATGTTGTCATCACTATTGCAGAGACCCAACAGGAAACGCTACCCGTCGATTAGTTTTGCGGTTGCAACATTTCACGGAACGGGCAGATGCGACAAATATATGAGGTCACTATTTTAACTGGAGAACGTTTGAAATGCAGAAAACATGCAATAAAACACACTCTTCCTTGTGGCGATAACGATTTCAATTGATCTGGCCTTGGTTTCTCACTCCACCGAACTTGTAAACGACAACACGACAATGGTTAATGTTAAAACTATTCATCGGGAGATTTGCAATCTTTAAATATAACCAAGAGATTCACTGTTTACGAAGAGATTCACTTCTTCACACACCAGACAACATTTATATTCTATATATATATTATTTCTCTGTATTCTTTGAAGTTTTATAAATAATCAAATGGAGTTTTCACTTTTTTGATTTGTGGCATACGTCAAAGTTAATTAGAAGTGGTCAGAAAATAATAATTTGTAATAATTATTTACAAATTATATTCTTTCAGTAATTGTATTATCTACGCGAAAGATACATAAGGCAGTATATACACAAACAGTATTGATAATTCAGTACGTATTAGGATGACATTCAAAATGTTTTTCTAAGCTATTAAAAAAATCATATACGTATTGTGCTCTATACTCAGAATTGTGCTTTTGATCATTTCATATTGGGTTTAATTTTATAATTAAAGTGAGTTTTACTCAACGGTAGGGACTCGCTATCCCCACAAATTATCAACCTGTCAGATCATAGTTTTAAAATGAGGTTGTAAACAAACAGGAGAGAAACACTTTCGTGTTTTTTTTTTTTGCTACTTAAACACGCACGTATACACAAATCAACACAGTTTAGAAATCCACATTTTGATCACACATACACATGCACACTGTTATATACCAATTATGTATATTTGGTTCACACACACTTGTTTCGACGTCTTTTAATTTGTGCGGCTTTTCAAACAAACGAAACAACAAAACGGCGAGACAGAACGTGGTCTGTTTACACCACACCACTGTGTTACATTGTCATAAACAGACGAAGTACATTCAGTCGATTCCGCGCTACCACCGGGCGCAGTCCGTCGGTCAGCGTTTTGGTTCAACTTGTTTTTTCTCTCTTTATTTTCGAAGCAAATACATAAATAACGACGTTACGTGTTTCGCGCCTCGGAGCAAACTGCAGTAGTTTGCAGCGTCGTTGTTTGGCCGCCGCGGCGCTCGCGTCGCCACCCACCCCGTCAGCTGTGCGCAGCCGCCGCGCCTGCCCTAATATAGGACAATGCGCTAACACACCTGAGAATGAATTTTTTTTTTCTTGTTCACCCTTTTAACAAAGCGAAAAGGGCAATTCTAAATAATGGATGAAAATAACATCGTACAGCTAAATATTTTCACTAGGCGGCGGCTTTCCGCAGTTAAAAATCTATAACTTAACTGAGGGGGACGTTAAAAGACGTTGAGCCGAACTACTAAACAGATATTAATTTTATATTAATCTGTAAATGATTGATTTCGAAAGACACGGTGTTTTGTTTGAATGCCGTTATACGGCGAAAAAGACGGCCAACGTTTACTTTCCCAACTTAAATATTTAAAAGCCGTAAGTTGTTGAACTACGTTTATAGTTATAATTTACTGTTTGTTTGCGAAACCATACCCTCTACCTCACTCTCACCCACTCACTCTCTCTCACTCTCTCCCTCTCTCTCTCTTTGCAGAGCGTAATTCTCCTGGGCGCCTGTGGTGAAGGCTATATATTTAAGCATAGGGACGATACGTTTGCGCCACTCTTATGTACACAGTCTCTCACATACGAGGCCGTTTGTTTGCTTGTTTGTTTCCAAATTTGTATGCTAGGGCGCGCCTGTGTGCCTGTACGCACGTCCTATAAATATTTGTTAATTTAATTTAAATTAGAGATTTAAATCACATTTTTCTTACCGGAAAGTTTCACTGACTAAACATAAGTTATTTAGAATAAAGTTGAAAGGAATCGAGTAATTTATAACATGATAAGTGCTACGTTCTTAGAACCAGGTGTATTTTTATTTTTTTTTTAAGGTATACAATACATAGCTTACTTTAATGTTTTATAACACACCTGAAAAAGTGTTATCATAATTTTGTAATATAATGAACAAAAATGATTTTGTTCAAAACTTAGACGTGTGGTTATTGTTATAGTAGCTGATATTATTTAAATGGAAATCGCATTCACACAGGGGCGCGCCTGAGCGCGTACGCACACACATTCACACGTGTTTGCTCTCCGCCACACACTCGCGCGCGCGCGCGCGCGCTCGCACACACACACACACACACTTAACTGAATTTCAGTCTTTGAAATCGTGAAAATATTTTATTTTATTGAATTTCTTTTAATTAGTTTTAACTTTTTTTTATGAACGTACGTACATAGCAAACTTGATTATCTTTATCTTGCACACACATAATTTTTATTTTACTGTAGCATAACAGCAGTTAAATAATTTATTTTATTTTTCCAATGCAGACTTTGTTAAGTCTTTGTCTTTAATGGCGTCAGGTCCGTATAGTTGTTATAAGTTAACAGTGGTGATGTTGAACACACGTGTTCATTGAAATGTATGATAGAAGGAAAATTAATGAAAATAGAATATAAAAATTCAATGGTAATTTATATTGCAACAATATAAAAATATATGCGCGCGCGCGCGCGTGTGAATACATATGATTACACGTGTATACATACACAGACGTAAGCTGGTTCTTTTTGTTGACGTATCAAATGATTAATGTCAATTAACTGTACCATCAAGTCTATTTGTTCCCATTAAATATGACAATTTACTGTATGACTGTTTATTACTGCTGATCCTTTGATAATATATTTTTGCACACATTTGCACAATTTAGTTCGTCATAGAATTAAATTATTATCATATATTATTATTATTACAAAATTACTTTAAAATTTTTAAATTCATAAGTTTTTATTCTTATTATCTTCATTTTCGTATCATTCTTATCATCAATTCTTATCGCTTCTCGATATAGATGATCTGCTTTCACTAAAACCACCCATCTCTAAAGAAATCTAGACACAATCAAGATTAACTTTTATAAAAAAATTAATTAATAGGAAAATTCTAAATAAAAGAAATATACAAGTTTTCCAACATTCTAACGGCATTGCTTTCATTCTTCTAATTTAACCGTTGAACAGTGCTGCTGCTTCTACTACTACTACTACTACTACTACTACTACTACTACTACTACTACTACTACTACTACTACTGCTACTACTACTGCTGCTGCTAATACTGCTGCTACTACTACTACTACTACTACTACTACTACTACTACTACTACTTCTACTACTACTACTGCTGCTAGTACTACTACTACTACTACTACTACTACGACTACTACTACTACTACTACTACTACTACTACTACTTCTACGACTACTACTACTGTCTCTACTACTACTACTACTACTACTACTACTACTACTGCTACTGCTTCTACTACTACTACTACTACTACTACTAATATTTATATTAATAATAAAACGGTCCAACAAAACGGTGAGTACAGAGGAACGGTCTGTCACATGTGAAGAAAAGATAACAGACACCAATCGGAAAAGAAGGACTGTCTTCTATGGTCACATGACACGAATGAGCACAGAGAGATTGACCAGTAGGAAGCCAAGTAAGTAAGTAAGAAAGCCAAGAGCGTTCCACCAGATTCACTCATGTGGAAAGGGATCTGCACAAAGTGGAGGATCACGCGTGGGGCACATACAGGAATGTGTCCATTTAAGAAGAATGTTGTAGCATTTTACGGTTTCCAGGAACGCCCAAGCTGGGAAAAGGGAAGACGTTGACTGGAGAAAGAATGGAAGATTACCGAACATTGCAGAAATACTGAGGAAAAGTTAGAGCTTACACTAGAAAACGTCATGCCCCATTCCAAGGCTTTCGCAAAGAAGTCTCCGGCGACTACTCTCAGAGATGTTGCATGCTGTCGGTAGCGTCCTCCAGCGTTTCGATTTTCTTCCGAAAATTCGTGCGCTCACCACAGTGATATCACCACACTTTATCAACATGAATCCGCTTCCGGCACCATGGCTTGAGGAGGACGACATGATCGGGTGTGGAATCCAAATCGTAGCCGTTCTGAATTAGTCGACGCGCAAACTCGGGCCGTACTGCTCATCACTAACTTCCAGGCTCAGTTGATTAAGCAGAATATCCGCTGTTTCCGATCAGTGAAATCTTATTTCCTGTTTCCTGCATCTTCGAGCCTAGTTCGAGCAGCACGTTCCCAGACCGGGTTCGATCGAGCCTAATACAGACGGTTTGTTTTATCGGGGTCTCTCTGACACGTTCCTTCTCAGCATCCGTTTACCTATATGTCCCTTCACATTTCAAAGAAACGTCTTAGTCTGCACCAACATTTGCCAGGAATTAAGTGCATCCCATTTCTATTTCTTTTCGGAGGCCTTCTGATCAAGAGAGTTTGACGCGGCTCGTTTATTGCAGCTTCCTGCAGAAAACGCAGTCGCACTATTCTGTGCTATCTGTGGCTCGGGCCACTCCCTCGATCTTCTGGGGAATACTCAGGGACTCGAGGACTTCCAACGCCTTTCGAGGTATTAGCAGAAAGGTCTTGATATCTATGAAAAGGTTTCTTTAAAAGACGTCCGTGACATTAGTCCGACTAACGAGACTGACTTCTTAAATCACTGTGTTTTTACGTGAAGCCACGTTTCGACTAAGCAACAAGTCTGTAGCCGTCTACTGACAAAAAAAAAACACTAAAACATTACAAATAAAAAATAATCAATATTCTGTCCCACAGCCGACAGAGAGTCTAACATACTAAAATATTTACATAACAGACAAACAAAATAAAAAAACAAACAAATAAACGTTACCAACTATGAAATCTATAAGACACTACAGCACACGCACACGCACACACACACACACACACACACACACACACACACACACAAGTCACTTTAACCTGCACACCTCAACGTCTACAGCAACGACCTCCTCTACAGTAGGCCATGGAGATGTTCTGCTGCTGGTCTGAGGCAGCGTTCATATTGGCGGGGAGAGTAAGACAGTATCGCCACTTAGGAGCCATTCCTGACACCTAGCGCTCCTCCGTAACGTTCTCCCCAGTCTTCTAGGCAGTATTCTCCCCCCCTCCCTCCACCAACAGGTTTTGATAAACACTTCGGAGGAATCCTCTGCGACATCGAGCTCCTTGCAAAAGGGCGCAGAGACCATTCATCACTTGCCTGTACTTCTCATTGTTCCTTACCTATCAGCTTTTGTTGATTTACTTATTGACAATTGTTGTCCCCATCCCAGAATCCGTGTGTCCGGCCTCCGTACAGGGTGAATTTCTCAGAAGGTAATAATAATAATAACAACAATAATAATAATAATAACAGGCCTAATAGTGATGACAACACCACCATTATTATTATTGTTGTTACTGTTATTATTATTATTTTTTTATTTTTTTTAGTAGATGGGAAAAGCTTTAAGGCACCTGGCAGGAAATTGTGGGATTTTTACTCAATAAAGAAACCCATGATCTTTGTCCATGATCCCCCACGCCGAGGCCACTTTCGCATTAATTCGGCCTGAAGCGTGCATGCTTAACTCAATCAGCTAGCATCTATGACTGGGCCGCTTTCTTCTGAGTACCACGGGTCATACAAATACCTTTCGTCTTTCTTTTAACACAGAATGGATTCTATGTACGCTGCGATTACTTCCTAGTTGCCCTGCCTGTGAAGCGTCAATCGAACACGGTAATCATGACTGAAAATTCCGATCCTTGAGCTGAGGCTGAGATGGTTGCCCTCGATACGTGAAACGTCAAGCAAGTGTGGAAAACACCGTCACTCTGCTATGTGCAGTGACTATAGTAGTGAGGGGATACCACCCTTCCCATCTGTTGGAGATACGGCTTGTCCATATCCATGGATTGCCAGGAACTGTTTGAGGAAATAGTTCATTTCACCATGGTTGCGTTCTATCCACGGTCGTAAGTTCATGATTAGCCTTGTCGTCCAACGACCTCTGCTGTCATAAGGCCCTAATACGAGCACGGGCCTGGGCAGCTGAGTCTACTCTGGTAAAATCTCCAGTGTGCACGTAGATAAATTTGCGGTCCTTTACCAAGACGTTATCCGCGTGACGCTGACCACCACCAGAACTGCCAGTTCCGACACGGTTCTCAACAAGACAGGCGATTCTCAATGCTCCTCACCGTTGGACAGAAACTTTGTTCCTAAGGGTGTGTGGCTTAAAGTTAGTGACAAAAAGAAACCGTCTGAAGGCAGTGGGGATTGACTGATGGAAAAGGGTGGACAAAATTTTAAGAACAGAACGCCGTAAATGTATGACGGAATTAGAGTTCTGTTGCACATCAATGGGAGTGTCTTGGTCGTTCTAACGGTAAAAAAAGCATGTAGTACATAAGCAATGCCAGCGAATGGAGGAACGATTACGACCAATGAGAGTTTAGAAACGAGCACCCGAGGCAATAAAATACGAAATGTCCCCCTGGAACGTTTACATCCGAAGGTACAAGTCGACAAGAAATGGCAAATAGGTGACTTCAACGTAATCATTGGCGTCACAGGGTGCTATAGACCAAGGGAGGCAATTCGAGTTGTGCATGTGATGAAGACACGGAAATTATGTTCATGTATCGCAGCTGCTGCATATTCAACGGTTAAATGTACTAGAGAAGTAAGTAGTAACAGCTTACTGTCGAAATGACTCCGTTGTATCTCATTCGTAAATGAAAGTTCGTCAAATTAAAACAAAATATAAGTTAATTCGTTAATTCTTAATATCACTATGGTTATTCAAATCGTCTGGAAAATCTTAGATAATTTACACTTGTTACATGTGTATCCGCTACTTCGACCGAGAGTAAAAAAAAAAAAAAAAAAAAAAAAAAAAAAAAAAAAAAAAAAAAAAAAATCTACGTAGGTAATGACAACGTATCTTTAATTATGAAGGCTAGTGAGACACAGGTAAGGCAATAGTAAATTGAGAAGTTGTTTCAGAATGTGTTTTGCGTAAATTTTAAGCAACAATGACCTCAAATGTTTAGCTTTCAAAATTAAAAATGAAAAGAGGGAGAGATTGCAAATTTTCGGTAGGAAAATAATAATTGGTGAAATATGAGAACGGAAAATTGTTGTTTTCCTTATGACAGGTTCTGACACGAGCTAGACGTCTATCTGAAGTCCTGTAAATTCTTAAGCGTTGGTGGTACTGTTGTAATTCGCAGCGACCGAGCCCTGTCTCTAAATTTTACTGATTCTCTTTTTTAATGCCTGTGCTCCTCCTCATTCTCCCCTTTCTAACGACTATAATTTTTCGTATGACTTAAAAATGTCTAGTGTACCTCTTTGAAATCGAGATTTGGAATTCAAATGCTATAAGTAGTACAAAGAAGTCTACAATTTTTTTCTTGTACGCGTCCACTCCCCCTCACACACACGCGCGCGTTCAAATTTATATGCCATATTTTTATTACTAATAAGAGTGACTACTCTTAAGTGTAACTACTTTTATTACTAATAGCGTAGTAATGTACACCCTTTAATAATATGTATAATAGGCTTATTATTTTCAGTATAGCAAATTAACACCCGGTGGCGCGGTCTCACCAGCTAAAATCCACATAATCCCTGTGACAATGCTGTGACATGGCGAATAAGTGCCGCCATAAAATAAGCACTGCCCCATACCGCCTTGTACGGTATGCGATATATTCCCAATCGCTAGGAAACGGGCACTCCGAAATCAAACGAAGTGGTAGGTCAGGGTCCAAGCTGTAGAGAAAGCAACTGCCCTAGGAGAGTAAACTCCGATAGAGAATCGGACATGGCAGGATGCTTTGAAGTGGCATTCCCATCACCTGCTTACATAACTACGGGCTGGTAACCTGTATTAGTGAAATTTTTTTGAATACTCAGAATCTTCAGAAGCAGCCGGATGGATTTAATGGAATTATAGAAAAGATGAGCGGTGTGGTATTGCGGAAAGATTATAGTTTGCTACATTGAACGTACGAATACAACGAATACAAAGAAACAAAACAAGAACTGATACTAAAATGAAGTTTTATAAAATAATGGCGATACCTGTTTTTACACATGCTAGTGAAACACGGAAGATAACTGGGGAAGAAAAGCAGCGTGTACAAACCGCTGAAATGAATTTTCAAGGCACGTCAGTGGTTATCGTCTAAGGGATCGGACGCGTTATAAACACATATAAGGGCCGGACTGAGTATGTTCGCCACCAATGATAAGATAGAAGAACGAAAGCAGCAATGGATGGAGCGCGTCTACAGAATGGACCACCAGAGGCTAGTAAAGCGCGCTGTAGACTAAAAACCAGTTGGCAGAAGATCTGTGGGTAGGCCCTGGAAGAGATGGCTGCAGTGAAGACGGAACAGGCTATAAGGCTACATCGTGAAGTGACGACGTCAAAGTAACAAACTCATTGCTTTCTAGGATATCAATAATCTATCAATAATGTCAATAAGATGCCTATTGAAAATATTTTTTATTCAATTTTTAAATAAAACTATTGAGAACGGTAATGACTGGGAAGTAAAATTACTAAAGTCGTATGCAGCAGATGATAATTATCCTACGGGTTTATTTATGACCTTTGCCAGAAACTATATGTATGTTCCAAATCTTGTTTACAGATAGGACCAGTCCACATTTTTCATTACATTACCTTTCAGTTACCGGTTAAGTGTACGCTCATCAGATGTGTGTATAAGTGACAGTGATCGGACTTTTTGACGTGTCCAGAAACAAGCATTAAATGTGTTCGGGTGCCAAAAGAGAGCGTTACAAGCATGTCGTTAAGTGTGTTCGGGTGCCAAAAGAGAGCGTTATAAGCATGTCGTTAAGGCAAGGGTCTACGAAAAGAATATTCAAGCAATTTAATGGTTTTTGTTTACAAGATACAAACCGAAAATGTTCGAGGAATGGAGCTAAGCTAGCGAGAATCGTGTACGCTGATCCAGCGTCCAGTCAAATGTATGGTTATGCTGGAAGTCACAATCATTTATAAACCTTCTTCTTCTTCTTCTTCTTCTTCTTCTTCTTCTTCTTCTTCTTCTTCTTCTTCTTCTTCTTCTTCTTCTTCTTCTTCTTCTTCTTCTTCTTCTTCTTCTTCTTCTTCTTCTTCCAACCAAGATAATAGCCTGTTGTGATCTGATCATTCCACCACTTTTTTGATCTTCGAGAGATCTCCGTCCCTGCCGAAGATATCTATACATAATCTTTGGGATTCTTTCAGTAGCTCCTTCTTTGCAAATGCTGTTCCCATTTTTTTCTATACTCTTTAATTTGGTCACTTGAGCTGGCAACATGTAATTGTTCTCTTATTTCTGTATTCCTCATTCTATTCTGAAATTTTCATCTCAGTTGTTTTTATTGCATTTTTTCATGCAATGTTCCTGTAAATGTCCATGTCTCACTCCTATACAATAAACTGGGGATAGCCATAGTCTTATAAAATTTTACCAGTGTATCTTTCCTTACTTTATTCTTCTGGACTCTGACTTCATTCACTCGCTCTATCTTAATATTGTTGACAAATATTTAACTTTTAATGAGTTCGTTACCATTAAATGAACTATTTTTGATTTTATATAATAAACTTTCACTGTCAACACTTTCTTTTTGGTTTTGTTTCCCAGACGTTTCGACGTGATGTTCGTCTTCCTCAATGGGATTTGAATACTCAATCTTCAATCCTGAATGAAGAGGATGTACAAACAAGACAAATATTTTTGATTTTGCGTTATTTGTAAATTTTTATTTTTTGTTTTTATATAATCGCTTTCTGAAGAGAATATTCGCTTGCTGTAATTATGGCTCGGTCATCTGCAAAGAGTAAAGTAATTACAAATTGTCTACTATTTAAGTTATGTGTGTAATTTATTTATTTTATTATCCACAGCCCTAATAAGTCACTTATATAAATATTAAATGTAGGAGGTGTACCCTTGTCATAAACCTGTATTTACTGATTCTGTTATACAGTATTCCCGGCAATGCATACCTTCGTGGCGTCCTGCATCCTTTTAATAAGGTCTATTAATTGCTGTGGGATACCTATTCATTGTAAAATACTAGATACTTTTTCAATATCTATTCTATTAAAAGGTTGCCTATAATCAGCAAACGGGATATGGGTTTCATGTTTATATTGTCTGTCCTTTTCAATAAACTGTCTTAATATACATGTACAAAAACTTTAAAAGGACTTGCCAATCGATATAAAACAATTTATATTGGTTTTAAAGGCTAAATAACATTGTAGAAAAACATTTTTACAATTAGTGTTTAACAGTATGCTATGGTATGCTGTGTCTTGCTGTGTCTGCAGGGGTCCTTGTTTTATTGAGTACGGTCATGAAAATCCTGTTACTTTGAATCAGTTGCAGTATGGGAAATACATTATCACACGGTGTCTGAGGAATCTGAGCAGACTCTGCCCTTTCGTACGCAATGATTACATTAGAGTGGGTCCGCTTTCCTCACTACGGTGGAATCGTATTATTTGATTCATGAAAATTTTGAGAATAGTCTAGTCTTGCGTGGAACACACTTACCAGTTAATTCTCATTCACTAACCCTTAGATTTGGGGTATAGTAGAAGCCGTTTCTGAGAGAACTCACCATAAAAATTGATTTACGTGTAGCATTAGACTCAAGTAATATGGACGTGTTATTTATATCAAATAGAGCTTTGTTATAAGACATTCTTCCAGCGGTGTTTTCTTTTGACCATGCTGTAGTATCTAACGTTATTCTTATTATTAGTAACATAATACATAATGGATGGCGTTACAAACCCTTTTTTAAAATGAAAGCGTTACAAAAGCACAGCTCACGACTCGTGGAGAATAGAGGCTTTTCAAAAGCATAACTTGCCATAAATGATAAGATTCAAGCCGCACTTAAAATGCTGGCCTCTCGATAGCTAGTAGGCTACAACTCACGGAATTATAACAAAATCTACATTTTGGTATACAGGGGATAAATTTGTATCTGCTTCACAAAATATTACCCTTCGTTTTTCCTAACGATGTGCTATAACTGTTATGCTAGACTGATACAATTTTTGAGGCCCTCAGAAACAGCCATTTACAGCATCGCTGACCTGATTGTCGTCCGCGAATCTTTTAACGCCGAGCTTTTTTTTTTTAAGGTTAGAAAACAGGTGAAGTCGCTCGAGACTAAATCTGGCGAGTAAGTTGGGCGAGGAAGGAATTAAATCAACCTTAAGTTTGTTTTTGTTTTCAGTGATCGTGTCAACTGGTGGTGAGCTTGTGCATTTTCTTAGTTGAAACACCACTTTATTTCAGTACAAGTGGTCATTTTCTCGCTATTTCAATGAAGAGAAACCACGGGCGGCCCAACAATCAGACTCCGTAACGTTACCAGCCGAAGGAATTGTCTTTACCTTCTTTGGAAGTGGTTCGTCTTTAGTGGGCCATTGTTTTGACTGTTATCTGGTCTCAGGACTGTCGTGGGGGACCGAAGTTGATGTAACTGTCTCAACAACGGTTATGAATCGACGTCAAATTTTGGTTGGACTGCACTTATACAGAGTGAAACAATCGGTTGAAATATCCTTTCGACATTGGTTTGGTCAGGCGTGAACAAACGCCCGTCTAGCGTAGGCCTACAGCTTTGTGTAAGTTATTGTAAATATGTTCTGTTGACACGTCAGCAGTTCTTTAACTCACTTTCATTCTACGGTATGCCAAAAGGTGAGGCCCTATCCAACCCACGTAAAATTATACAGTTCCAATTTTTGTCTGCCCATTTTATCCCTTCTGCACAGTCCTCTTAGTTCCAAGCATTCTCTCATTACTCTTCTCCTTCTTTTATCCGATTCGCCAAGGATCACTGTGTTCGGCAATCTTCCACCGCCGACCATAATCACGTTCCCATATCGTCGTAATGTTTTCGTTCGACGATTTCTATTATATCCTTCTCAACATACATCACTCCTCTTGTCACAGTATTCCTTGTTCTCTCCTTCATCGACTTCCTTGCTGCTCTTCTCCAAAAAACCATATCCAGTCTTTCATGTTCCATTTTCTTTTTTATTCACTTACATAACTCCGCCCCATTGAGCAACATACTTTCTGCTGTTGATTTACACATTTTAGTGCTTCTGTTATACACGGTAATTCACAGACGCTACTTGCACTTTATCGTCTCCTTTCCGTCATTCGTGTTTTGTCCCTTTTTTTCCTCTCTGTTACAATTCGTACGTATTCGCTTCTCCTGGCTCATCGCATTTCAAGAAAGAACTTCTACATTCACGGTAACGAGTCAAAAAACTAAGAACATGACACCGAAAGAATAGCTGATTTACAAAATCCAACCTGCTACAAGCGTTAGAAATTTGTAATATTACTGGCAGTAACAACGAAGGAGACAGAGACGACATCTGGAGCACAATAGCTCAAGAAAATAAAAACGTTCGTATTTCTATACTCATAAATGGGCCTAGTTTCACATAATACGTTCGCAAGTTTTTTTTGTTTGCCTTATAAACTAGTTTCAAATTATAATTACAATTACTGTTAACTAAAACTATTGTCAACCTTTGTATTTATTAATGGATGTGGCGAAGACAGCAGGTTATATTAAGAAATGGTTTTTAGTAATTAAATTTATAGTTTCTATAAATATCATCAGGGGTCCACAGCTAGTAGGTACGGATTTAGCACACCCGATAATCTTCTCTGTCTGATCTCTCTTCACCATCTCTTTGTCTTTTCAAGCCCGACGCTAATAGCTTTTCGAGGACTAGAGAGTCATTCATTGTTTTCATACTTTAGTTTTATTATGTAATTCTTTTGTTTCCTTTCGCATTACCCGGTAATGACCCGGCCAGGGTTAAAGGTGTCAAATGGTCAACGGTCCTAGGGGTGGAAGAACCTAGGAGATGGGGCTCCGAACGAAGCCCACAGCAAGACCACAAACTCAAAGGTAGAACTCTTACCACTTGTCTTATTTACAGGACGCTGGTAACGTCCTTAAAGGACATTTATCCTACTCGGAACTCACAAAGGAACAAATCGGATGAACTGACGTTCGTAAAGAGTTGAACATTTTTAATACCCAAAGTCGCATTACAGAGAACAAAGGAAGATGTACTGCTCATCTCACTAAGATGCCGGATGGCACGAAGATGCGTAAGGAAGTTTGCCAATACAAGCCTGTTGGGCAGCGAAGTGTATGAAGGTTTAGGAAGCGTTGGTGAAGTATATATATTTCTTGGGGACCGGAATAGGTGATTCGCCCAGCCCCTGATAGAAGAAGAAGGAGTTGAAGATAAATCTGTATCACGTACGAGAGGGAAAAAATCGCAAAAGTCTTCAAGAGACGAGAAACGGAAGACTGAGGTGTAGGGTCGAAGAGGAAAGTAGACGCAGGAATCATATAGCACGCACTGAGAGTAGAATAGAATTAGCCAAACAATCATTTTTCAAGAAGAGAAGTTTACTGAAGTCTAGAAGAAACGAGAAAGTGATTTATACGACGTTCCATTTGGAGCATTTGTATTTACGAGTCAAGAACCTGAAATTTAAGGAAAGCAGAAAAGAAAAAGCGTTTCGAGATACTAATGAAGATATCACACAGGGAGGATATCGAATGAGGAAGTTCTGACAAAAGTGGGCGAAATGAGAACGCTGGTGAAAACATTTTTTGGAAAAAACAATACGGTTGTTCGTTTATAATGGGACATTCTAGCCGGTTCACTGTCTTGCTTAAGAGAATTATGGACGAATATAACATTAGGAGCATAACTCACAAGTTATTGTCAGTCACGATGCAGTGGTAACGATACAGTAATTAACCAGAAAGTAGGTCGAAGGACTACGAGTGGAAGATCGGATAATTAAGGATACAAAAGACAACGGAAATCGTAGGATATAAAGAAGTATAAACAATCGGGGAAGACGACCTGTATAAAAGAGTGAAAGAGTAAAAAAAAGACTATAGAGGAAAATGGGATGACACACCACAAGAAAAGGGTACACTGCACCTGGCCGCAGACTTCTGATTAAATGCTAACAACCACCACACCGAAGCGATTTAAGATGATTCCATTAAAATCCTGACGCAGCCAGGATTTCGTACTGGGAGATGTTTTGGGGGTTTTAGATTTTTTTGTATAAGTCTACAAAAGTTAAAGAAAAATAACTCGTTATTTCTATTTATTTTGCTGTAATCAAGAAGGTAAGTGCGAAAACATAAGGGTTACAGTAATAGATATCTAAAACTTAAATTTGTTAAATCTAAAACTTCTACAATGTCACGTGTTAAATGTTTTTTACGGATTTTTTTTAAACTTTTCCTTTGTACGCGTAAGTCAAAATTTAAGTCTGAAAATATGTGCAGTGAAGAGAATTAACTCCTTCTGCTACAGAGATGAATCAAAGAAAAATTTCAAAATCATGGTTGTCCGAATACATGTTTGGTCACAAACTTTATTGAAGTCAGCATACAAGTCACTTCACTTTTAAAGGTTACGGAATGCCTGTAAACGACTTTACGATCGAAATGTGCGTTTGGTCTTAGATTTACGTAAGTACGGAATAACGGCACGTTTTTGAGATTTAATTGTTGATTTTTTTTTCGAAATGACGATAAAGCATTACATTAAAAAATATGACACAATTACTAAATACGGAAGGAAAAACCGTGCACAACAAGAAGCACTTTTGTAATCAGATTCGAATAGCAAGAAATAAAACTTTATACTGTTTATATATTGCGACAAAACAATGTTAGGCATAGTAATAATGGAACAATAAAGTCAGTTATCTGGAGCAAGGTTGTATATTTTAAGACAAAATTTGTATATGCTTTGTAGTTCACAAAATGTTTATTTTATTGCAAAATTGTCTCTGAAATCAGATTGATCTGATTTTAAAAGAACTGTCAATTTGTTACTTGGATGTTGTTTTCGTGGGTTGATTCGTCTTACTGCCAGTCCTGTGAATCGCCGCAATCTGCTCCTCTCTCGTCTCCTCCTTTCTGCACACTCGCGCTTCGCTGGAGCTCCTCTTGTACGCGCGCACGCCGTCACACCGGCAATCAGTCTAATCTTATCTCAGGGCACAAATTGGGTTGTAATTTAATCTTACTTATTTTTGGTGCTTTAAACGTGCACCTTCCCGCGTCTTGAGGTATCCTCGCGATCACATGGGAGTATCCCGGATGGATAAACCGTCCCTATGCGGAAATCTTGACTCACGCGATACTAGCACTGTTTAACAATATTGAATAGCTTATTTTTTTAATATAATGAGTTCGTACCCAGTCAAGGTATCAGAAACGGGTAACTCGTCGCTAAATTGGCCCTGATCACTCGTACAAAAACACGTTTCTCCACGGAAAACTCGCACAGAGAGCACGTCTCTAATATTTGAGCTGCAGGATGGAACTAACTAGATATTCGTCAGCGGAGACCCAATTTTAATGAAAATTGGGGCCGCTGATTGGTCGAAACAGCTTATCACGCGATTGATGGCTACAACTGATAAATGATTTCTTGAAACGATTTGCAGATTTCTGCAGAAGCAGGTATAGATTTTATTTAAGACTTTTCTGCCTTCTAAAAGATAAGGACTTTATAGAAACGGCTTTTTACTAACAAAATCCCTATTTACATACTACGTAGCAAGCCTCTGACACCCAGAAAATACAGCGCTATTTAAGATGCTTGCGCTGTCCAAATATCAGTTCGGTACGCTCATTTATACTGGAGCTATTCATTAAAAATACGACTGACAAGCGCACTCGCACCCTTAAAAGCGCACATGACATGATCACAAATACATTTATGGGCGTTTTAATACATAATAGTCTTACCCAATTCTAATTTCAATACTTACATCTAATTTACATATTCAGATAAAAATCAAATTTTAACATGTCTATAACGTCATAACCTGTTATAACAGCATGTAGTCCTGGCTACATTTCCCTTACTGCAATGTTCTATTGCAATATATATTTTTTTTAAAGTCGCTGTGGAATAAATTACTGCATCACACATATCGTAAACCGAGCTGGATACACTGCGAGGTGAATAAAAATTCAAAGGCTACCTCTTTCCTACTCGGACATAAACTCTTTGCTACGAGGTCACAACCACAAAAACATAAAAATCTGAACCATCCCTCAACCACCAGACAACTTCCAATGTTTACAGGAAGCACTATTATGAAGCCGTGTTTTTTGGGGCCGTGGGGTCGATTGCTTAACATGTTTTATTCTAGACGTTTCGGCCACAACACTAGAGACCATCCTCAATAAAAAAAAAACATTCTAAAGGTGACAAGCCCAAGGCACCTCACTGTTGATTAGTATGCAACGACTCTTTGTACAAAGCAATGTCGTACTCGCAAGACAGCTACAGTGTACTTAAATCAAAAATTGTCCTACTCACATGACTAATTAATTAACCTAATATTTAATTCGATTTACATTATTACATTTTACCGGCACAGTTTCTTTGAATTTTGTTATCTCCGTTTTCTTTGTATAACTCCCAAAACCAGTTACTGAGTTGTCTCTCGCGGTGAACTGTCACAGGCTCGTATTAGACGACGTCCCCAGTATAGTGAAGGCCTCCCAGCTGTAAAGACCAACAAAAATGAGGTCGTTTCCCGTGCAATGTTCAGCGAGTTATTGGCGCGAGTAACACGGAAACGATTATCTCGCATCTGAAACTGTTGGTTTTGGTTACAATATAAAATTGCTCAATTCATAATGAGTTTGTTTGAAATATCCATCCATCCAGCCATCCGTCACGCGTGGCACACATCGACCAGTATTATAATGGCAACAAAAATTGCGGTACCGAGTACAAGGGCGGTCCCAAATATCAGGCGATCCTCATTTTCCAAGACAAAATTTGAAGCAAATGTTTTTAAATTAAAAATTAGGAGAGTAATAAGAAACCGAAATGAGGACACATTTTTTTCGCATCTTCGTACTTTCCATTTTAAGACCCCCCCTCGAAATATATTAATCGTTGAATGGATATTTTAGTAATTGATTTTGCTGTCAAAATGTTGGAAAAGACGTTGATAGAACAAATGTAAGTGAAGCTGGAGGAAACATAATCATCTTTTACGAAGGAACGAGAGACAAGAGACCAAACTCAGAAGATCCAACAAGTAACGAATAAATTTCTTAGCTGAAATAAGAATGTCTGCTGACTACAGTCTGTATCTGATATGGTACCTGAGCGTATCTGTCACTGCGACGAAAAGCGCTGTCTTGGGTTCGCAACGCTGTCCCCGTCGTCGTACACGCCTAGTGTGACCGGCTCCATTTGATTACATGCTTTACATTTCTTGATTCTGTCGCAGCGTATCTAACGCGGTCAAGTATGACCGTACACTATCCTCTGAACAGCCTCACAGAGGATAGAAATATCTCAAACCCTGATGAGTAGTATAAAGGCATATTTGTTTATACCGTACTGTAACTAAGAACCCAAGCGACTTCCAGTAAGTGATTCTCTTTGCCGTGCTAGGTAACGGGAACAGTCCCTAAGTCACAAGGTTCATGACAACTGTTACCGATTCCACCATTCAAGGAAAGTCAAGTACTATGGCCGCCGACACACAGTCATGTTACTGTATGGTGGCCGATTCAGTAATGCGCGGAAGTTGCTGTAGCGGAGAGACTCAACGCAATGTCCGGTTGTACTAACAAACAACTGCCCACTGCGGACTTGGTGTCGCTGAAGTATCCTTCCGCCATAAAGTAAGACGGTTGTAGAATTTGTGCGTCAATCGCCTAAATATGTCAACCGACCGTGAGGCGAACACGAAGCGCTGTTCTTAGGAACTGAAGCACTTAGCTGATACCATCCGGTCGAGTACGCGTTACTGAGGTTAGCGAACTGTATAACTCGATAGGAGAGCGGTGAAGCTCATTATTAGTAATATTACGTATTGACAATTGATTTATCCTGCAAGATATTCCGAAAGAATCGATAATTATCTGGGGAGTGAGATAGTTGGTAAAGCGCCAAAGCGGATTGTCGTATAATCTATGTATGAATAACCATGTAAATTGGGAGTCGATACAAAGGTCCCGATACTATTTCACATCGTTGGTAGCCAGGTATCGTCTACACTGAGCAGTCGGTCTGTTGAGATCGTCACGAGAATACTAACAAATGTCCTAAGTAATTACGCGTTGGGTTGGTGGTGTCTTGTCGCAATGTTTTGTGTTCGACGGTAATAATAAACGTATTATCCGAAAAAATAGACAACCTTACTCGAAGCGCTCTAGCCTTGTTATTGAGGTACACCAAGAAGAGGAGTAGATCCAAGAACTCCGCAGGACAGCAAGACTTGTGTTTACGTTAGAAAGCAATAATGAAGAGATCTTCATAGGCAGTAAAGAATACGCGTGTATAAATCCATGTTACTAATAATTCTATGCTACTATAGTGAAATGTGAATATTAACACAAAGAAAACTGGAAAACTGAAGATATTTGAGAGGAAGATCTTGTGGCATGTCCTGGGTCACATATACAAAAACGAGTAGTGGAAGATACGAGATAACTAGGCCATTTATTGTTTCACAGTGTAAACGCCCATGCCCATGTGGCTGGCCATAGCACAGGAATGAATAATTGGCGAATACCAAAAGGAGCCTCACAATAAACGTGGAGGGCCAAATACTCTAGTGACACCCAAGGAAAAGTTGGGAGAATGTTGTCGCCGAAGATGTGAGACAGGGGCTACGAGTATGAGAATGGAAGTCCTTTGCCACTGATAGAGTGTGGTGGAGGGTCAAGACAGAGAAAGGCAAGTCCTGACTTCGAGGTGTAGTGCCATGGGAAGAGAAGAAGGGTGGCAGGCGTGGCAGCTCTGTGGAAAGCTCTAAAGAGAGCGTTAACTGTCGTCGCTTCGAAGGGGGCAGACAATGAAACAAATGTAAGGTCTGGAACAAGAATACGATGTAATGTCAGAGCACACAGTAGAGTTTACAGGGTCGTTTATATTTTTTCTATATCTGCTTTAACACTCAGTTCAGCTTAATTGTTTACGAATCAACAAATCAGACCTTCAAGGTGGTCTCCTACACGATGTTAAGGGAGTGGTAGTTTCCCCTATGAGAACGTTTCTGCTGTCATATTACCTGTCTTTAAAAGGAATAGGCGTTTAACTGATTGACGTTTATCGATATCGGAAAGTTATGTAAACTAGGTGCCATTTGGTGTAACTAGGTACATTAATGCAATGTAGGGATCCCCTGCGTAGTAGCGGATAAGTAAGTGGGTATGACTGGGTTTATGAAACATAATCTCGTACCTGAGTTGTGTACCAATCCATTTTGCAAAGCCAATTGTTTTAAGCAATATTTACCCATTTCGGCAATCAATTGATTTGTTACTCCCCTACTATACAAAAGCGTCATTCAGTTTCATTTGCAATATTCAGTTTTATAGTCACACAAAAATAAATGTTTTCATATTTTCACTTTTCTCTCACTCTCCTGGAGTCTACAAGATTTAACCGTACAATAATTTCAATACTATCCGTAACCTGTAACCGATGCTTATGCCGTCACTAAAATATTTGGAAACAAAGTCATAAACAGTCTTTAAATAAAAACAAACATGTTCATTATAGGATAAAAAATGTTAAACCGCTGCATAAAGAACACTAAAAAGCTAACACCAATAAATATGTTTATATATTTCAGAGGTTGTTGTACTGGACAACCATTAAAAGGTCATGTAAAATCAATAGTATTCATTTATTAAAAAAAAAAAATTTATAGGCATTGCACAAATGCAATGCACAGAGAAGGGCATTGAAAATGCTTCAGTAAATCTAAAAAATATATATATTTATGTTCATTCCACCAATCAATGAATTCATTCTTCATTTACCAATATACAGATTATAAGCTAAATGTAGTCGCATTCATAAGCGAAGTTTTATACGTGTACTTCGTTATTGACAACAAAGAAGTAGTTTCTATCTATGGAAACTCACCGGTTCCCATTTTCGATCACTCACCAGCGGTCGTTTTCAAATGTGCGACACGTACTTATAAACATTTTCAATGTTAAAAGCGTAACATGTTTTAGATATGTTGCATATTAATAATAAGTTTCCAGTAAATAATATATAGGCTAATATTGCAAGATATGGGAACAGGATTATTTTCGTTGTTAAGTTACTATGCATGTAATGTTTTAGAGCAAAAGGGTAAAGTAATGTAATGTAAAGTAATGTTTTACTACAGCATACGGTTTCTGCATTGTACATATTAGCCTATTACATACATACTATTTCCGTTTTAATGCTGTGGAACATTAACAATTATGAGAAACTAAAAAAAAACTTTCTTGAAAGACTACTGCAGTACTACAACGCAGACGAGTTTTATACTTTTGTTTTTGTGAAACTAAACAAGGACATTTTCGTATGTATCAGATTTAAATTTTTTTCAACTTTGTGTTATTATTTTCTTGCTTTTCCAAAACTCATAATGACTCTAGTGACGTCTGCAGTGTCAGCGCCCCCCCCACACACACACGCACACAACTCACTGGTAAGATTACGTCGCCTTAACAAAGACATCGTAAATATAATTAATTCACTACCGACTCGGAACACAAAGTTTTTTATAGGTAAAAACGTAAAAGGTTTACCTTATAGCCTATAAATAAGGGCTATAAGGTAAACCTTTTACGTTTTTTTTACCCATAAAAAAACTTTGTGTTCTGAGTCGGTAGTGAATTAATTATATTTAACGTACACGTCATGGACAACGAAATCCAAGAATTAAACATACCGTGTTATGTAAATAGCCGTTTATATCAATGATGTCTCTCATGACAACAGATTTGTGGTACTCACCTTTGTGTGTCTTAAAAATAAATCTCACCAAGTACTGATATATTATCGAAGAATCCAGTATGAACATCTATTTCAGAGACTGCGGTACTACTGTGAAAGAGATTTTATTGCACAAACGTTATGACTTTGCGTTTGTCGTTTAACAGATTAATTAATTGGTATTTCAACTCTAAACTCTTAACTCCAGCTATTGTTTTCATTTTTTATGTTGCATCTCATATTTTAAAAAAAATATTTACATAACGTTAAACAGTCTTGCAGTGCATTCATCTTTTAAAAGAAACCTAAATTGGGAATTAGCACGTGGATCACACTACGAACTCGAAAAGTCGTTCTGTTAATCGCACCCGGTTGAAAAATATCTATTTAGGCTTCCGAACATAATTACATAAGCACGTGATCCACTTGTCTCTTTTTCAGCTTCCTGTATCTTATTCTGCACCAATGGTATATTATTTCACTTTTAATACCATAATCGTATACCAGCTATATCTTGTAGTTATAGTTAGCCTTCTCGGTCGCCTACAGATTCTTCAAACAACCGTGTTGCATATTCGGCGTTTCCAAGTTAATTTATCGTTTCCCACCTATTTGTATATCTTCTTCCATTCTTTTATTTTACTACACATCTATACATAGTATAAAGTAAAGTCGGTCCGTTTTCTCTCTGTGTTTGAAATCGCTAATCTCAGGAAGTACTGAACGGATTTTATTCAAGTTTTCGCCAATAGATAAAGTGTCTATCGAGGAACATTTATGTGTATAATTAATACATATATGTTGTACATTAGCTTAGCTATCACGGTTTATGTCAAGTAAGTGGTATAGTTTACATCTTATATATAAAAATGAATGTTTCTTTGTTTGTCCCGTATGCGTTCCTATACCATTCATCCGATTGCGATGAAACTTCGGTGAGTTGTTGTGCGCACGTCCGCGAAGGTTTCTGTATTTTTTTCGATGGGGTCCTTTGGGGTCTTCCACATCTCCTCCTAAACCACTGGACCGATTTCAACCAAGCTTGGCACAAATATTTTACGCAATGGGAGAACCAACATAGGATAAATGTTTTTTCGATGAGGTCTTTTGGGGGGTTCTTTGGGGTCTTCCACATCTCCTCCTAAACCACTGGACCGATTTCAACCAAACTTGCCACAAATATTTTACGCAACGGGAGAACCAACATAGGATAGGTGTTTTTTCGATGGGGTCCTTTTGGGGGTTCTTTGGGGTCTTCCACATCTTCTCCTAAACCACTGGACCGATTTCAACCAAACTTGGCACAAATATTTTACGCAATGGGAGAACCAACATAGGATAGATGTTTTTTCGATGGGGTCTTTTGGGGGGTTCTTTGGGGTCTTTCACATCTCCTCCTAAACCACTGGACCGATTTCAACCAAACTTGGCACAAATATTTTACGCAACGGGAGAACCAACATAGAATAGGTGTTTTTTCGATGGGGTCCTTTTGGGGGTTCTTTGGGGTCTTCCACATCGCCTCCTAAACCGCTGGACCGATTTCAACCAAACTTGGCACAAATATTTTACGCAAAGGGAGAACCAACATAGGACAAGTGTTTTTTTCGATACGATCTTTTGGGGGGTCCTTTGGGGTCTTCCACGTCTCCACCTAAACCATTGGTCCGATTTCAACCAAACTTGGCACAAATATTTTACGCAACGGGAGAACCAACATAGGACAGGTGTTTTTTTCGATACGATCCTCTGGGGGGTCCTTTGCGGTCTTAAAAAACTATTAGATCTGGTTACTATGGCAACCCAAAAAGAATAGATTCTGTTCTAAATATATTATCGCATTAAATTGAAGACCACGCGAACGAAGTTGTGGGCAACAGCTATTTATTTTTAAGAAGCCTACTTTAATTGAACTTTATTAATTAAACTAACATTTTCATTACGTACAACGTGAAACTCCGTAGCAAAGCACGGGTATTCTGCTAGTACTAAATATTTTCAGGTCGCCCCAAACGTCAGATATCCATAACTCGATCCGACGAGGACCCTTATCCATTCAAAACTATCTAATTGTTTTAGCCCGTTTGCGATCTTCATCTGGTTAGGTCAAACAACCAATTGCCACTACAGTATAACGGTTTCACACAGTTTTAGTCTCTGACCTCTAGAGGAAAGGTCATTCTAAAAACTGGATACCTTTTGCATACATAGGTGGTAATCCTACGTGGCTCAGATATGTATTTTCCTTATGGTAAGACGTTTCACTGGTACTTTATACACACATCCGTCTAGGCACTTCGTCATTGCTCAGCCCATTTTTGTAGGAGTCATTTGCATTTTGCTATAGTACAATTTCTGAAGCAGTTAGAGTCCTATGTTATCCATCTTTCCAACTAACTATTTATCTAAAGCCAAAGATTATCGGTTCCTCTTAAATTACCTCTGATCTTGCATTCCTTTGTATTTAATTTTGCGTCACCAATAAACAATTTTAAACCTTCATTAACCGAAAGCCTATTTTCTTAAATACCATTCAATTGAACTAAGTTTGTTTTTCTTTTTATTATAATATTTATCCATTTTTGGAATAAAGTTTTTGTCATCCTTATATAATTACCTTTATATCCACTTGAGTGACACTAAGTTTCGTCTAGTTATGACGCGTTTCGGGCACAAGGTCCCATCTTCAGATAACACTGATATTAATTAAAACTAATTACTATATAAAATTGTAACCATGATTGTGGTTATGTCATTATAAATAAAAACTTTAAATCGCATGTGAAACTTTTAAACGAAGAACGGCCAGAACTCCCGCATGCGTGCACGAGGATTTTCTTCGTTTAAAATTTCACATGCGATTTAAAGTTTTTATTTATAATGACATAACCACAATCATGGTTACAATTTTATATAGTAATTAGTTTTAAATTAATATCAGTGTTATCTGAAGATGGGACCTTGTGCCCGAAACGCGTCATAACTAGACGAAACTTAGTGTCACTCAAGTGGATATAAAGGTAATTATATAATTATTTAATAAGTGACACGGTACGCTAAAAAAGTATAATATTTTGTCATCCTGTTTGAAGGGAAATAATAGCAGTGAAGGTAATTAAAAAATAATTACAAAGCAACTTGAGACTAAGTGCAGTATACAAATAAAATAGTTATGAAAATAAAATTAAAACATATGGGTACACTTGAGAATATATTACTGGACTAAAACTTAAGTTGTGTAGTTATAGCAATCATTTGGTTTTTACGTATTAGTTGTGCTTTTAATAATAATGCTACATCTAATTAATGCTATAAAGAAATTCAAATAACATAATATAAATGTGAATACGGTATGAGTAATTTTCTACTTCTACTTCAGCATTACCAACACTGCTACTTGATTATCCAAAGTTAATAAACTTGGTTAACTAAAGTTTGGTTATCCAAAACATTGTACCCCCCTTGGTTTCTCTTAAGAAACGTTCTACTGACAAATCAATTTGCTACCTTCTGAAGTGTGTTTCAACAATCTTCTCATGGATCTTCTTCACTTGGCAATTTTCCATAAATTGGACTACTTCCAAATTAATAACTGTATTCTAGAAATTGCATCCAAAGTTATCCTCAGACACATCTACTAAAGTCGTTATACCAGACATTTTAGTAATCAGGTGAACCTTTTTCGTAAACGCGTACATTCAGATCAGCTGATTAACTGACCACTCTTGTTGAATAATTAAAAATATTTATTATCAATATAATTTATTATCAAAACAAAGTACTTTTTTAATGCAATTAAATATGCATTTTAATAAATTGTTTCTCTAACTTTTTACTTATTTTCTTATTTTGCCTCTTTTTCATTTATATTTGTTCTGAACACGTGTAATTTTTGGACCTTTGCAAAACGGTAATTTTCTGGACGTGACTTCCTTTCTGGAAGTAAATTTTGTTTCACGAGATGTCAAAATTAATCAGTAATAATGAAATAGAATTGACTGTAGCCAGAAATCGATAATTATTGCATAACTATCAAACAAATTATTATTTTACGAAATTTCAAAATACATATGTAATATTAAACAGTCTTGAACTAACTTATTTTCTTTCAGTTAGCCTTCGTTGAGGAAGTGGTGGTTTATCAGAGTATAAAGAGAATTTAAATTGAGTGAATGTGTAAGAAAGAATATTACAAACTTTTGTAATGTGTGTACACCAGAGCGAAAATAATCAGTTTTAATAATTACGTACATGCTACAGAATCGTTCACGTCGCCGTGAATTCAGTGATTGTATAACGAATGTCGTTATTTAAAGCTGGCTCTGGTAGTGAGCGCCGGGGACGGATTGTCGCGCTATCTGTTAGCTGTTTTCGGAATCACATTGAGAAATACGAGCGACTGACACTGGTTGTCTAACGCACAGAGCTTCAACACAAAGCAACGGGTCCGAAATAGAATTAATATAATTATAAAGCATTGTTTGTTAATTAGTTTCATTTATTTTTCTTCACCTTCTTAGATTTTATAAAATGTGAAAGTTACTAGAGCCTTTCAGTGTCTGTGAGAACTGAATGTCATATTTTCTCACACATAAATTGCATATGGAAGTGAATTTAAACATGCTCATATTTAAATAATCATATTTGTAGCTCATGTCATGTCTTTTCAATGTCACGGTTATCTGGAAGAAGTATTTCCAGTGCCGCAGTTATCAGAAACAGTTACCGTCTCCTAACTTATGTAAACAAACGAGCATTGATTATTCTGTCACAGTGTTGTTTATATGTAAACTAGTTACTGAATCAGGGCGAGTGAGAATATATTCAGACAGCAGCACGGACCAGCGTATTATTGGAAAATGACTGCGTTGTCAATCGTATAATAACTGTCGCCCCGCCAAGTGCGTAAGAGAGCCTGCAGCCTTGATCGAGTAGACAAAAGGCACTCAAAATAAAGAGTTTATTCTCCAACGTTATTCAGCGCATACTAAACTAATGGCTAAATGTAAACAAAGAAATTATCATACAAATATGTTTTCCGCGTCTTCTGATTCTTTGTTCCTCCTTGTTCAATGGAACACTTTTTAGTAACCGGCAACAAAAATAATTGCAAACACTGTGCCACTCTTCTTGCGCGCTGTTCTTCATATATATCCCTGACCGTCCTTCAGGTGACCGATAATTTCTATCCTCTCCCTCTCTTTCCTTCAATCATCATCATCTTCAGCAACCAGTAAACCAAAACATGGCTTGTTCCGTGTATACATCAAGAAATAGACTGTAGCAAAAAGTGTTTGAAGTAATAGTTAATATATTTAATATAGTTTTACAATAATTCCATTATTATAATAATGATGACGTTGCTGCTGCTGCTGCTGACTATAATGATGATGATGATGATTATTATTATTATTATTATTATTATTATATTACTATTATAATTAGTAGTTTTTTTTTTGCGGTGGAGGAAAAATGCATTATGCACCATCAGGAGACACCCGACTGGTCTCCCGGTGTGTGGGACTCGCACCCACCAAAAAACCTCCACTTTACAGGCAGGAAAACCCCCCTGGAACAACTATTCGTATGGCTTCAGTGTGGCACCTCGTATTGCGCCTACTAGGCTCCTACAGCTTTATCTATATCATCGACCTGCGAGAGGGTCCAGTTCAGGCTCCTTCTGCCGTAGGACCATCCTCACGAAGGTCACAACCATGTCCCAGTTCTCTTTGCTATTGAGCATGACGCCTATGATGTTATCAGGCGTCATGGGGCCAATCTCCGATTCCAGTCCTCCCCTCTCGAGCACCCACCGTTGACACTCGAAGAAACTTATTATATTTATATATAATTTTAATTATTAGTACTAGTAGTGGTAGTAGTGGTAATAGTAGTAGTAGTAGTAGTAGTGGTGGTGGTGGTGGTGGTAGTAGTAGTAGTAGTAGTAGTAGTTTTTGTTGTTTTTGTTTTTGGTGTAATTGTAGTATTATAAATCTGTCACTGGTTGATTTGTAAATACATAAATTTATAGAGAAGAATAAGTATAAAACAGGAAACCTCCTACATTCATTATAAATATTTAAAGAAATATGTATATGAGGTTGTAGGAATTCAAAATATAAGACTGAGGAATTACTGATTGACTCAAGGGAAATACAGGGTTGATAAGAAATACGACCAGAAAATCTTTGTGGTGGTAAAGTTTTGAAAACAATTATATAGTACAGAATTCTTCAATGAACTTGTTTCATTTTTATGATTTTCAAATCAGTTTAATTGAAAACATTGTTTTTTTTAACATGATAATGTTTTTAGGCTGGGGATCATTCCACAAAAACGTCATCGAAAAACGTGACGCTTCCACACTTTCGATTCCCCACAGTCTAGAAATTTCATATGTAAACGCATCAAGACAGAAATAATCGCTGCTGACATTGAGTTTAGCAAACGTTTTAGTGAGAATAAATTTGGTTTTACATGCTCTGTTTGTGATCGTCTGTCGTTTGGAAATGACTTACGTAATCCACCAAACGTAATCCACATTATACGTTTCAAAAGCCTAAAAACATTATCATGCTTCGATGTTTCGGTTTCATCGAAATTTCTTTTTAAATGTGTAGTACAAGTTTCTTTATAACGGTATGAATTTCGGTGACGTATCGTTTTTAGGCGGTGCAATTTCCAGATCCCACAAAACATAGGACTAACGAAGTAACATGTCTTAGATGATCCAGGCACAATATTTTGAATTTGGTATCATTTTGACCTCCAACTCCAAAAACTCTATTTATAACCAATTTTTACTGTATACGTATTAGACATTCCTGCGAGTTTTGTCTTCCTGCGTATATGGGGTGATCCCATACTGGTCGTAACTGTGTCATCCTTTCGCTTTATTTATACGACTTATCACATCCCTAAGAGCACCTCCATCCTGACTAACCATCCTAACCATATAGCAAAATTCCTCTACCCTTTCTATAACTCTTCGTTGATACTAATCAAATCAGAATTATTTCTATGGTTAATACGCATTGCCTTGATCAGGGCAAGTAATGAGGAATTGAAAGTAATGTCGTATTGTCTCATATAAAGGGGAATTACGGAGTGTTTTGGGTAAAATTTTTATCGAGGTTTAATATAGTTTCATTAGTTCAGAAATACCTTTGGCTTAGGCTTATAATAACGTTATCAACTAATATTTTACAAGTACAGTTACACAAACTAAACGCCGTAACAGGAAAAATCCACTGTACAGCTGTGCGCCAGAACGAGACGACAATTTTAATTTAATACTCTTAACGTTATGACGCCGTACCCCGTTCACTAGCGTCTTCTTTGTTTTAGTTATCTTCCTTGACTGGTGAACGGTTTATATAAGGGTACACTAGACTGCGGTAGATAAGGACCCATTACTGTTATTCAGTTAGAAAATACGCCATTCATTATAGCAGCAGGAAAAATTGTTATTTCAACTGGATTTCCTTCTTCTTTTCCTTTAGCACTACAGCCCAACGTGAATCCTGGTTTCTAGCACCATTCATCTCGAACGTCTCCTGTCCGTTGATAGCTCAGCGTGGCCCCTCACATCTATTCTTCTGAAATCGTATTTCACATCATCCAATTATTTTATTCTAGATCGACCCCTCTTTCTGCTTGTACACAGCTGTGCCCTCAGGATTACTGATCATCCGATCTGCAATGTTTTTAATTTATAAATTAATACAGCTCTGTTATTTATTTTTATTTCTGAATGCATTCTGAGTAACGTTCGGGTTAGATGTTTTCTAATGACGTTACCAGCATCCTGTAAAGAAAGGAAAATGGTAGGAGTGCTACATTTGAGCCTCTGATTTTGCTGTGAGACTCATTTGCAGACATCACCTCTTAAGTTCTTTCGCCTATAGGACTGTTGACCATTTGCCACCTTTAACATATAATTGAATACCCACGTTTAAGCTTTAGCACATACTTAAATATAATCCTGTTTCCTTGCACGATGAATGCAGCGTCATGAGATGGGCGTTTTAGTTACAATAAGTCTGTGTGAATTACAATATGAAATTTAGTGTGCAGAAGGCAAAAACGTGGGCAAATACCCCTTTCAAACTAAGATTATATTGGATACTAAGAGCAGCTGTCACATTTCCGCTATCATTTTGTGACGTCACTTACGACGTGGGCCGTGATGTTGGTCATAAGCTGACGACGTCTTAGTCAAAAGGTGGCAAGTTTCGTCTAGCGTTATTGAGGAAAACGAGGAAACAGACTCAACTAAACTTTCATAATTCAATGGCCGTGTCTGTCTTGTTGAATTTATCTGAAACTTGCGTTCTGGTGAAGAAATATCTGAGTAGGAGAGTCTTGCAATCTCTTCAAGACTGCACATGAAGAGATAAATTCTACAATGAAAACAGAATTTAAGAGTTAACAATTTTCAATATTCGAGAACGTACTGCAAGAGATAAAGGGAGACGGCTTGTTCACTTGCCAGATGTCAGGTTGCCTAAGGAAGTATGGTAACACAAGCTTATTGGATATTGGACAAAGAAGTAGTGGAAGATCTAGGAAGCGTTGGTAAAGTGGATGTATTTCCCTTGGGACAGGATCAGGCAATCAACTATTCCCTGATGGAAGAAGAAGAAAATTAATAAAGTAGAGAATGCTTCTATAATAAATAATACTATTCTACGCTATATTTGAGCTTTGTTAATAGCTGTAGTATTATTCATTGATGCTTTATTAAGATATGTATTCTGGTGGTTGGTTACGTTTACGACATTGGTGACCATCTGAGATTAGTTTGTCAGGTAGCAAAGTTGTTGAAAACTTTTTCTGTTGATCGCTTCTTTTACAAGCCGTGTTCTCTGCCCTTCATGCTTCGACCCGAACGCTCCATCCAATCCATTTGAAACCCCGCCATTATTCTAACATCTTCAGACCAAGGACGCAATCGGTCTTCTCCGTCCTCTTAACCCCATCTCTTGGTCTCCATCTGACCATACTACTATCTCATTGACTATCTTGATTGCTAGCAATATGATCAACATAGTTAATTTTAAACGATTTATTCTGTTTAAAAGAATAATAGTAAATATCGATCGGTGTCTAATCCATTCATTCCATTTTCTGTCTTTCAAAGACTCATATTATGTAATGTACACCTAACACGTAAGGAGACACCGAATGTTGATGCTATGTTACAACGATACAACGTTGTTAAATGTAAGTGTGTCGGGCGCACGCTAATGTGCGACAAAATTTTACAACGGTAAATAACATTTCTAACAACGTGTACGTGTAATTATGGGTTCAGGTGTAATAGTAATAATGGTAGCCTTTTTAGGAAATTCAAAATGTTACCATTTATTAATTTAAACAATCATATCAAGAAATAATAATATACAAATAATGATTACTTCGTCATACGATACTCATTATACATGGTTTCAAAGTTTCTTTGTTTGCTGTAATCTCATCACCAACATAAAGCTTATATCATAGATATAATATTATTAATTTTAATTAAAAAACACTTCTTCATTATTTTGTACTGTCTGGACTACTCAGTCTGAATGTGTGCTTTCAATATAAAAATATTTAACTAAGTTAACTATTTGTTCATTCTTTGAACAAATCTAATTGATTCTTTCAAATGTACATTAAAATATTTTCAATAAATTATCAATTCAAAAATTATGCTTTCATAATTACTCTACAATTTAAATTTAAATATTTTCAATAAATTCTTAATTCACAATTTATGCTTTCATAATTACTCTACAATTTAAATTAAAATATTTTCAAAAATTCAGAAATTATGCTATAACTTTTTATACAAGACATTTATATTTATAAATTATAAATTACACTTTTTTTGAAATTATTATCTTCCTTTTGACAATGTTTATCAATCTTTGATTAAGTCTTTTGTTATTAGGAATACATGGGTTTTTTCACCTTAATTGTAGCGGTTCCTCAGCATACCCTCTCCTGGTCCTGAGTCCTTGATGTTGTGAATCCTGCATTGTCATGAAGTCCTGGATCCTTTCCTCGTACTCCGGGTCCTCTCGGAAGTCCGATGACTCGTCCTTTACGTCTGTAATTTATGCCATGTAGTGCTCTCGTCCTCGGTCTGGAGTAATGCTCTTAGATGTAGATCACTTGTAGACATCTGACGATTTCTTTGTTACGGTAATTTTTAATTACTGTTTTCCATTACTATTTTAAATTGAAATATTTATCGTAATACTTTGTAAATTATGCTTAACAAAAAGTCTTATTGGTGTTAGACATATTGTCTAACTCTGTCCAAAGTAATTAAAATTTCGCGTCTCTGACGGACATAGCGTTCCGCCACGAATGAAGACTGTTAGAAGAGAGAGATTAGCTCTCCTGGGCTTGTATTTACATTCACCAAGAAAACTGCAGCTGTCGATTCAGGAATTAGCCTGTCGACAGTTGAACCATGGCGTGATATTCTCCACTCTCGTCCTATTTCACATTTTGGCACTTTTTCGCCAATCGCACTGCTTAACGCGGATTTCACGGCGATAAAATATTGTCTAATTTAATGACCTATGTGATGTGCAATTATCATGATGATCGCACCACTAGTGTAATTATAATGCTTTAAAAATCGCACAGAATTCGCACTGATTGTCCGAATTACGTAAAATTCGCACTGCACTTGTGTCTGATTTTACACATTTTTAGAAGTTTTTACCTTCTCGCTAACATTTATGGTTTGCTTAATATTAAATATATTCTTAATTTAGCATTGACTTGGGGTGAGGTTGCAAACTTTCAGGCTCCAACAGGCTTCACGCACACACACTATTTACTTGTGTACACGCATGCCGCGGTAATCACGTGATCCTGCGTGTTGACTCCTGTTTGCAAGCCAGCTTCCAATTTCACACCTGCTTGTCTATTATCTATTATTAAAATTAAATTAAATATTTATTTTATATTATATATGCGCATTACAGCCTATGCTTGTATTGTCGCAATGTATATTATGAATCACTCCTTTCTATGGATTTTCTTGTCATACATTAATAGTTTATCACTGTGATATCTTATACTCTACTACCGCACACGTAGAAAGGAAGGAGTTCAGTTTCTCCGTTTGCTGTGGTGCAATGCGCACCGCCAGGAAGTCATAACATTTCTACGTAAACACACGTCAAGCGTAAATTAAATTTGTAACTTGTTAAAACACAGAAAGCTACAAAAGTACACACTATATACTAGAGCGTTGCATAAGTTGGGAAACAAACTCTGTGTAGCTTTAACTGTTCGGTTCACTACGTACATATTCCGTGTAGTTCTTATGATAAGTGATTATTTTATAAAAGTTTGTATTTTACCAAATTTCATATTATACAATGAGAAACATAACGGTTTTGTTTGCAGCCTCTGAAGAATCAGTTAAAGGAAAAAAGTAAATGGTAGGGAAGGAATACTTTTGCACTTTCTAAATTATGACAAAAGGACGATTTAGGCGACTTTTAAGACATGTTTTTACTGCTGGTGCTCTACCTTTCTCCTCTCAGACATGGTCTTCTATATCGTTTCTGTATCCCATTCCCGTGTTTGAGAGAACGTTTTTCTATCGCCTAGTTCACTTCATCTCTCTAGCTGGTTTCGAGGACTTTCTAATCTTCTTCTTCCCAAATAACTCTTAAGTATGTAACCGTTGTTTCCCACCCGTCACATCCACTTCTACTTACGTGCTCTCATACCACATCGGTTTTTTCTCTTTTTATATTTGAGCGCCTCTTTACCCACCTTCATTCTCCTTCGTATTTCATCATTCTTGACTATCTACAGTTTCATCGGCAGAAGTCAATTTCCGTTGTTATTATTTTACCCCTACAATTTTGGTTTATAGCCTTGTTTTCTGTCTCGCACTTAGTTATATTACACAACATGGTATTAAACATTGCTTTAAGACACCCGTATGTTAGAGTATGTAACTGACTTTTCTAATGCACGATATTTTTTGTTATAATCTGTAATTTTCTCTCCTCGTGTTGTCCCGTATTTCGTTAGTATAAATCCCGAGTACTCTTACATTTCCCTGTCGTTTCAACTTCATTACGTCGACCACTTCCAGACACTGAAATAGATATGCCTACAACTATCCTGTTGTTTCCGTATACGAGTATTCCATTTTGTCAAAAAATTATTTCTAGCACATTATTTGCATATTGTGATTTCTTTAAACTGAGGTGTCCCTTATCTCGTATGATAGCCACCTGATCAGCAACAAAGCACGTAGCGCAAAGATGGGTTCTCTTATTGGTATTCCCATTTATGGTTTTCTTTTTCCAAGGTCCCAATGTCTCCTGTAGGAAAATGTTTTAAAAAGTTGGAGCAGCTCCGTAGAAGAGGAGAAAAAAGAAGAAGATTGTGGAAAAAAAAGAAGTGCGCCAAATACTGTGGAGAGCTAAATTGCACGAATCGACAGAATAATGGGGTTTCAGTACGAATAATGGCAAAATAGAGACGATTGAAGAGTGCGACCATTAAAAAGTAAGGATGAAGGTAGTATCTTATATACTCGTACAAATGATATAGGATCGTTGCAATGTTGTTACTAAAATACGAATAACACAATGAAATGCTCATCGTGTTCCATGCAGTTCGCTGTGAAAAGATTGTTTTTGTTAGTATTACGCACTAGAATAAAGCTATTATTGTACCCTCCAAATTTAATATTGTTTCAGAGTTATGTTATTAGCTTTTTTAAATAAATAACTGCGTTTATAGTAGATCTTGGAGGCAATAAGTCCGCAAGTTAATCTGTCTATCGTCCCAAAACACGGGGTAAATGAGCTTCCGATTGGAAAGCGTTTCGTGTGACAACCCTCCCCTATTCCCAGTGACAATGAGGCTTAAGAAGTAACCGCCTTCCTCGCTGTGTCTAGTCAAAAAGGTTCAGTGACTGCTCTGTCAATCCATTTTGTGTTATTTAATAAGACTTGTCCAAACATCCAGTGTACACTCAATTTCCGATAGTTCACTTTCTCGAAAAGAGTATCGTGAACACATGTAAGTAAACGTTTTATACAAAAGACAGAGGAAAGAATTAATGGTAAATCGTCTGACCTTCCTAATCTTATCCTCAACTTCACGATAAATATTCATTCAGCAAAGATGTTGTCCCGCTACGTTCATTGTTGTGCACATTTTCGGTCCTTATTTAAAAAGCTCCACTAATCTCTATAAAGCCGAAACACTCATATTCTAACAAAAATCTCGTAAATTTGATAGTGAATTTGAATCGATATAATCTTTGGTGAATTGAAGAAACGGAAGACATATAGAAAATTACGTATGAAGGATACCTCAAATTTCTTAAACATAATAAACATACACAGGCACAGACAAATAAACAGCCAGACACACACACACACACACACACACACACACACACACACACACACACACACAACCAAAGTTTCACTCTGCTGGAATGGGTGAAATTGGGGTCAGCGCTTTGCCAGTGACTCGATAATCTTGATTCCTATTTCAGCGTTTTAGTGGAAATACTTCCAAAACGGACCTTACTTTGTAGGCATCTCTCGTAGTTTTGACCAGTGTTCTAACAGATGTTCAAAAATATCTTTGTACAAAATTTGCAAATGGTACATCTCTCTACTATATCAAAGGCTTTTTCCTCTTCTTCTTCAGGCTGTGGACCTTACGGTCCGTTGCGTACTCCTGGGTCAGACCATATATCCTCCAGCCGGCTGTTTCTATTGATTGTGCCAGTAAGCAAAATCTCTCCAACCGCGTTACGAGCGCTGTGCAGGGAAAGGTCGGTGATGGGGCTGCCATCTCATTGCTTCCGACCTCGCAGGATTTATATAAGGTTTTCTCTCGTAGATGAGTTGGTCTACTACGACCTCCCGAGTCCCGTCTACCCCTTAAATTACAATGAAATGACTATTGAGGATAGGTAAGGAAAGTAGGGATCTTAGATAGATAGGTGGGTCGTTGTGGGACACACTTCGTCTCGTTCCTCTGTTGAGAACTGCCCGGCAAGGGAGGCCCTACCAGTAGCTTGACTATGGCTACCACCGCCATAGCTCTGAATCTCATCAGAGCACGGAAACCTCATGGCCCGCGCGGACTGTGCTAAGAAGTAGAATGAAGGTAAAGCATGTGATCAATCATATTAAAGAAAGGAAAGTGACGCGGTATGGGCACGTAAGGAGAGCTGCATATGATAGATCAAAAGCGTGGTTACAAACTGGAGTCCTTGGAGAAAAGAGAAGAGGGATGTTTGTAAAGATGAATTGAATGAAGGTGAAGGTGAAGCCTTAAAAACTTGGTAAAATAGAGACGAATGGAGACTGTGGTTAAAAGGCGAGGTGGAAAGTAGGATCCCATGTGGATGTATATAACATCGTTGCAATGATGTGTCTCTACTATGAGATGGCCAACTTATTTGGTAACTTTCCATGCACTATGCGAAATTACTGCTTTTGGTATTGTTACGTATAAGATTAGTGCTGTTACTGTAATCTTTGTTGATATTCGTGTTACTGTAATCTTTGTTGTTATTGCTGTTAGCAAACAAAGCTTGTGTTCAGTAGCATGTACCTGCTTAACTGGCACAGTTTTGAAAACAGCAAAATTTTTCCAAATTAACGGGTGCTGTCAGCTTACTCTGAAAAACACCAGCCCGTTGTTTTTTGTTGTCATATTTGAGCTAATTGTCTATTGAATCATATATGATGTGTCTTGTTTTTGATACTACGGGTATTCTGTAGACTTCTTGTTGTTAAGAAATACTATATTTTATTGTATATAATAATTTTAAATCCAATGTTACGACTAAGCCTAAAACGCATGCTGAATTTTGCCGTAATTAATACAAAATTTGCTAGATTAGGAATAAATTACTAGAAGTCATACATCATTTAAGAAATGTCAAGGTAACGAGAAATTGAGTGACTACTTGTAAAACATTTCGCATCTATCTGTATAAAACAAATAATTCTGACTTAAGTACCACAGTTGCCTGTGTCATCGAGTAAATCCGGCACTGCAGTCATCTGAGGTCATTTATTAGAACCGCAGTATTATTATTTAAGACGCATTACTAACAAGCAAACATCAAAGACGGCATAAAAGCCTAGTTACAACAAAACGAAGTCTGTAACTGCAATGTGCGTGCAAGAAGACGGAAACGTGTTCTTTAAAACTATCAAAATTCGGAAGTTAACAGGTCTGTGGCATGGTAAAAATTTCTCGTTCTTCTGCAGGTGTAATTTATCACGTTAATGATACAAGACAGCGATTTAGAGCAAACAAATTTTACGCTTGATTGTTGATTTAACAAAAAATAATTTAGATGGTCACGAAAAAATTTTGAAAATTATTTGTTGAATATATAATGTGTTTATTACAAAATTTAATATTTTTTACAACGTATCGTTATAAAGTAATATATTTTTTACAGCAGGATGAACAGATTTTTATTACTAAGTTTAAAGTGACGCAACAGTTAATATTTACTTGTATATTCACATTGTTAACGTAACTGCTGCCAGTATCAATCACGTATTTACCGTAGACGTTACAGTAACGAGACCTGTATACTTACAACTGGAGTTGTGCCTGCGATTTATTGACTGCACAGAGGAATTGTGCAACACCTCATTACAAATGTCACGAACATAAACGAGTCGATCCGACTGGTGAAACACATACAATAGATGGTACTCAAAAAGCTATTTTACAAAATAGATTTCGAATATATTAGAAAAATTAGTTGTATGCAACCTTTCCTTTTCTCTATTTAAAATAATTATTAGTTTGCATGCATTTTTAATCAGTCAAGCCAACCTTTCCTGGACCCACAACAACAATTCTGCCTAAATGTCTATAACTAATGTTGCCTTTTATAACGTAAGTGTGTTTTTTACGTGCTTTTTAAGATATTCATATTTTTTTTCTTGTAACTATAAATTCGTTTCCAATTCAACTAACATCGTGGTTCCTTCCTATATCTTCTTACGTGCACTATGTGGCTCTCGTAAGCATGTTTTGAAACAGATCTGAAACCTACCCACATTTTCCAACCATAAAAAATAGTTCTGGAATCGCAAATAACTTTGTAAAATTGTTTTTCAGCGTTTTTCTTTTGAGGAATTTTCGTATTTGGTATCACCACTACGAAGAGTATATTACTATAACGTCGGGACGACATTATAATATCGGGAACCTGGTTAATTGGCTCAGGTCAATTAAACATGCTGCCATAATATTCACAAACTCATAACTATCTGAAATATAAACAAACACTAAGTAGGATCCCGTGAATTGAGGAATTTTATGACTAGGGTTTGTAGATTTGTAGATTTATTCACTCACCTTTTTGGACCATGACATCTCTTTATTACATACTGTTTTAGCATCATAAAAGAAAATTAGTCATGTGTATACTAATGATAAAAATATTTGCTCATTTTGTACAATTGTACTTAGTGTAAGTCATGGGTGAACATAGCTTGTACTGTCCTCGGATCCGAGTTGTGTGTTCCTGTATATGATATTAAAAATAATAATCTTTACTTTGTGCCATCTGAAGAATGGGCTTATTTAACTTTAGCGTGTTATACTCATTAAACTTAACACATCTTATTACTTATCATGAAATTACAATTTTATGCCAATTAGGTCAGTCTTTTGTGTTTTACTTTACTCTTATGTTGTTATTTAAGTGTCTTTCATATATTAGTTAAAGTTAAGTTCTGAACCACAGAAGTAGAACTTCCGTGTCACCTGTGTGTAACATATCCTCGGCGAATCGGGGCTTCTATCTGTCGTGCAGGGTGTCTTGGAGATCTTCTGTCTATCGTGTGTTGGTGAAGTTTGGTGTCATTCTTAAACATGAGTAGTCTGTCTCTTCTGTAGATTCTTGTGGTCTGTTTCTTCGTGGTAACTTTTACTAGTGTTCACATTGTTGTACCGCACATATTGCTTATGGTCAACAGTTACATTCTAGAAGTTTAACATCATATTTAGGTGATGTTATTTATTTATAGAGATGACATCGCCGCACACTCAAGTCATTCACAACATTCACATCCTCCGGTAATTATGTAAGTTTTACTTACATGTTTAATATTTTCTAGCGATCTACACAATGTGCTGTACGCTGTATCACCAGGGGAGTCTCTGATTCAACTGGACTAACTAACTATAGAGGTAATGGGGCTTTCCGCGCGAGGGTAGTTTCTCAGCGCGAAAAGTAGTTCTTAATTATTATTAATTATTTTCCTTTAATTTGCTTACAATTTAATTACATCACTCTATACTTTTATTATTCTTTTATGTAACGCGAGGTCGTTATGGATTTATTGACTTTCTTAAATCTAATTTTATTAACTGATACCTCGGCAAATCGGCATGTTACTACCGACTTGGGGCATAGAGAAAGGGTTCTTTTGTACCTTATAAAATTATTTTAGTATTATAATTTTTTATTTAATTTTATTGTGGGATTTAGGCATTTTAAATCGTCACATTACGTTTGCTTTCAACATTGAGATACGACGAAATAAAAAAAAGTGTTTTACTATACAAACAGACAATCGCAAAACACACTTAAAATATACAAACAAACAATCGCAAAACAAGCTTAACGATTCTTTACGGTTTAGCTGAAATAAAAATATAAACACACTCATACACGTAAACGAGCACCCAAAATGTATTTTATTTTCACACGTAACGTGAGAGAAATATATTATTTTAATTTCCGTCGAAATTCGCATTCGGCTTATAAACATGTTAATCATTTTAATATTAAGGACCTGTTTTGCATAATGGTCAGTGCACTTACTTTCAAACCGGAACATCGAGGATTTAAGTCTGGCTCTGGTTGACTGGTTTTTCGTGGAGTTCTGTGAGAATCTGGTTCATCCAAAGGTTTTGTGTACCAACTTGATATGAGCTTAGGACCAGATTTTCTTGTCCAAATTGCGAAAGCTACAGCTTAAGTAATGCAACCTGCCCGATACCAGCTACCGTCCCTTGGAACCATTTAAGGCGGATATAGCATTTTTAAATCTAGACAACAAATGCTCATCGAGAAACTGTAGCCGAAAGAGAATACACAAGGCTTTTGATAGGTCAGGATCTCTCTGAGCGGATTTCGAGTACGATGTCCTATATGGACGTTACCAACATTCTGTAGAGTAAGACTAATGGTAGGGCTGCTATCTTTTGGCCTCTGGTCTTGCTCTAGGACCCACCTGCTAGGTTCTTCCATCCCTATTGTTGTTGGGATACCTTTCCCTTCCTTCTCTAAGACCGTTGTTCATTTTCCACCTTTAACTCATATTTGAACGCCCACCTTTCACCTTTTACAGAATATAGGTTGTTAAATATTATTACTTGAACATACTCTGACACCCATTGTTATTATTAAGAACAAGTTAGAATTAATTTTTTCTGATGAAACGTTTTGTGGAAAATCGTCGTCGTCGCCATCCTATGCTTAGGCTAGTAGTCTGTTCGAGTCTCAATGGAAATCATCCAACCATCGCGTACGGGGTCTTCCCACACGTTTCTTCCCCGTTGGATGATAGTCAAGAGCATTTCTTGGAAACCAAGTTGGATCCATTCTCTAAGCGTAACCGCCACTCCGTTTTGTACCGAGAGATTTTCTCATTTAAGCTTTCAGCTATGCCTAGCTGCATTTTAGTATGATCATTTCTGATAATATCTCTCCTGATACAAACCTTTACAGCCCTCAAGAACCTCTTTTCCACGCCTTGTATTTTAGATATATCGCTGGCTTTTCTAATCCACGTATCACTACCATACAATAGCTGAGGTATGGCCATTACATTATAATATTTCAATTGCGTCTCTTTCCTTGTTTACTTTTTTAAGTGTTTAATGATACAGCCACAAAGCGACTGGAAGAGACTAATTTTCTTTTCAACCTCCTTATCATCTTGGTATGTGATGCTACACCCTATATATTTAAAATCTGGCACCTGTTCTATTGGCGAGTCCTGTATGACTTTGTTGTAATATGACTTGGCACAGTAGAAGACATAACTTTCGTTTTGGATAAGTAAATGGATTTATTGTAATCAGTTAAAATATTAGTAAGATAAAACAGCAATCTTTGGAAATCATTTTGATTCTCTTGCATGATCACAAGAACGTCTGCATACATTAAAATGTTTAAATTAAAATTTTCCCTAAGTATAATCCTTTGAGAGCGTCTAATTTTCATTTCCTTATGGCATCATCTATATAGATATTAAATAAAACAGAAGAAAGACTGCAGGTCTGCCGAGCGCCTTGGGTTATTCCAATGGGCTATGATAATCTATTAGTTTTTATTCGTATCTCCGTTGCATTATATAAAATTTTAATTATCATTATTAAATAAATAGAGTATCCTCTTCTCTGCATTATCCTCTTTAATGTTGCTCTATACAATCTCTCAAATGCTTTTTCGAGGTCCACAAACCTATATTTATGGAAAATATCAACGTTAAAAAAAACGCAGAGCAAATGAAAAAAGATAGAATTTTACAGAGGCAACAGGTCGTTAGTCAACTGGAATAAATCTTATAGGATGTACGAGAAAAAAGCCTGGAAAACACTGAAAAAAAGACGAACAGATTTATTGTTATTTTGAATAATCATCACTTCTTTCACAGCACTTTAACAATTAATAATTAAATGCACTTTCACTTGTGAAAAAACTTACTTTTTGTTATCTCCTTATACGCACGTTTCGGAGTAGTTTGCTCCTTCATCAGTGAGGTATAAACCAAATAGCATACAGAACTAACAATACCATCAAGAGACGCATTAACGACACAAACAAAGACAGACATATACAACAAAACAGGCGTATATAAATTAACCTGCAACGATTGTAATAAATTCTATATAGGCCAGACAGGAAGATCTTTTTACTCCAGATTTTCTGAACACACAAAAGCTCTATCCAATAACAACTTACAATCCACATTTGCCACACACATCCAAACAGAAAACCACAGTTACACCAACATAAAAAACAATCTTGAAATTTTAAACTACATGCCCAAAAGTTGCAAACTCAACACCGCAGAACAATACGAAATATACAAACACAACAAAACACAACCAAACAACATATTCAGTGAACAATTACAATTTAAATCCAACACACTATTCGACACAATAATACACAACGAGCACGGACACAATTCAGAATCTCGCGCCATCCCCCTTCCACCTACACACACCCCCACACACAACCAATCCCCAAAAATCCGTTACAGTTTACCAACCCCTTGACGCTTTCTGCATTTATACCTCACTGATGAAGGAGCAAACTACTCCGAAACGTGCGTATGAGGATATAACAAAGAGTAAGTTTTTTCACAAGTGAAAGTGCATTCAATTATTAATTGTTAAAGTTTTATTGTTTGTGGAAACAGGAAGTGAAAGATGGAAGAGACAAATAGAGAAGGAAAAGAAACATTTTACAAGAAAAAGAGAAGAGTTAAAAGAAAAAACAATTATATTTGAAAATTCTTTACTTGTTTTCACTTTCTTATACATAGTCTGTTAACGATGCATCGACCACTGAAAACTACAACAATAAAGGGGTTAGACGACTAGTGTTGTAAAATCCCGTTGTTGTTCTAGTCTAGGCATATTGTCCAGCGTGTTAAGACTTGTCATATTTTAGTAACCTGTTTGTATACAAACAAGCTCGTAACAGATTTATCAGTACAATCTGTTTATAGTTGTGTAGACTCAAAGACATCTTCCGACAACTATCACCTTGAATATACTTGTTTTACGGAATTCAGTAAAATGGAAACATACGGTGTGCGGTGCATGCTATTTGGCGTACTACTGTTGGTAAACAAATTTAAAAGCCAATAAGGACATGATAATATGGTATCGTAAAAATCCACTTGAAGCACTACATATTTTGTCCATTACATTAATTTTAACACAAAGTGACTGCATCCGGTTTTCGTTTAGAGCGACTGCATCCTAAGTCTCTTTTCAAAAAATTTATAATTTTTACTAATTATAATTTTTATAATTTTATAATTTTTGTTCGGTATTCGGTCTTCTTACCTGCACCTTGTATTCCGCCAGAGAATCTCATATCACTTGCTTGAATTCTTCATTTGTACCGGACAGATAATCAAGTGGTTGATAACGTACAAGACTGTTAGAGTTGCCGTCGTTTTACAGGATTGTATTCTTTATTTCAAAACAATTTATTTTAATTTATTTTACTTTATGTATTTCAAAATAATTAATTTTTTAACAGCTGATTCATAATTAAACAGTCTTTTATATGATTTTATTTCTATCACATCACAGTACTTGTTACATGTTGACTTCTAAATAGTTAGAATAGTTAGAGCACTTGTAAATAATTTAATCACTTGTAACGATTTACAGTTGAACAGCATTTTGCGTTGGCACCATAACAGGAAAGTGTCTATTAGGGCAAGAATTAATATTTCTGGATTGTCCAATTTTACAGCTATCTTGACAAAAAATTTGCAAAAGAGTATTAGTACTGACTACAGCATTCCACGCAAACATCTGCCCAAGTGGGAGTGACAGAAATTGTATATAACTAAATTTATGGAGATAAACACCCATTATGGAATCAACAACGTCAAGAAATAAAATGTTTTTTTTTTGGGATTTCGTTGTCTATGACGTGTCTGTTGATTAACTAAATATAGTTAAATCACTACCGACTCGGAACACAAAGTTTATGTTCCGATTCGGTAGTGATTTAATTATATTTAATAAAATGTATTCTGAAAGGCGGACGAGTGCTTAGAGAATTCAATAAACGTAGGAACCAGGAAAACTCAGAAATGACAGTGACAATAAAAGTAACAACAAGAGCTACAAAACCTTTATTTAAATCGCAGAAAAGGAACCAAGGCGAGAGTCTACAAACCTACCACGCTTCAGTTTTGTTATATGGAGGGCAGTCACGGGCACGGAGGCGAGGAGCGGAAAAAATTATGGTCTTCAAGAATAAACTGATGTCAAGGATAGTTAAATCGGTATACAAAAGAAGTTTAAGGAAAAGTAAAAATGTGAAATGAGAGAATCGTACACGGGACCAAGTGTAATGACGAAAGCTGGGAATATAGAAACTAGGCAATCGAGACACTTGCTCAGAAGAGAGAGGATTTTGTAAATGGAGGATGTGTCAAGAAGGGAGTAGAAAAAATAACGCTTCTCGAAAGGCTTACAATGAAACGGAAGGTTCAGATTGCGAAGGATCCGTCAAGCTTGGGCGCAAGAAACAATGTTTAGCGGCAGTGGTGTAGCCAGGGTTTTCAGTGGTGATTATAGGCCCCGTTTTGTCATGGGAAGGGCTGTTGATCTGTCAGTAATAACAGATCACTGAAGAGAATATACAGTATACCAGTTATAGCGTCCTGTGTTTTATACACACTAGCTACAAACGTATAAAACCGTATTGGCTGATTATCGTATAGGGAAGTTGTAAGCTCTCCACTAACCGCCTTAGCTGCGTCATTATTTATGAAAAAATGCTTGTCCAAGCTAAAGAAACGTCAGAGTTTTATGTGGTCAGGAAAGTCAATAAGTTAGTACAAACTCTGTGCCACAGGACCCTTTTACATTTACTTTCATACATTGAAATTGTATGGAAATTTAAATAAACGGTTTACAATTTTGTTTTTAATGTGTAGTGACATTTGTAATTCCCTATCTCTGTTTAGAATTAATGTGAAATCATCCACGTTTGATAAGCGAGTTAATAACTTTAACTCAAATTGCTATTCAAAATCAATTTATTTTAAAAATAATTTTTAAAAATATTGTTTTTACGATTGTTAAGTACATATGAAAATTCGTTATGTGGTTACTTATTACCCATATTTCGGTACGACAAAGTAATATAAGATTGGTTTTGCTCAGAGTGTTATGTTTTGCACAAATGAAGCTAAGTAAATCTAACTAGTATTAAATTAATATATAAAACTTTACCTTATTATCCGTCTTGTGGCTTTCCTTTTTTAAAACAACACTACGCGTTTCGGAACATTTGTTCCATCATCAGGTGTTATTACTCTTGCGAGGTCGTCGAAACATTAAGATATATCACAAACACATAAAACACTAAACATAAGTTCGAATTCAGTATCTACCGCGCGCGATACGTTTTCGGTGCGCACCTTGACAACACTGAACTAACGCTATCAGTTCACCGCTATCGCTGCTCGCGCATGATGTGTGACGTGTACCTTAGTTGTTCTGAGATTTGCATCGCAGTGTCATACAACGAGTTAGAGTGGAAATTTAACTGATCATTTAATAAATAATCTGGACTGGTTTTAAAGGCCTTATATATTTCAAATTCTTCATTAACATTCATATTCCTACCTTTATTGCATATGTGTATTGGTTTAAAGTTTGTACTAAAATCCGTATAATTATGATTATGTCAATCAAATGTCGTCCAAAATTGGATTTAGTTTTTCCAAAGTCTTTTTTGGGGAGATGTTCTTTGAATCTCTTTATGAAAGGTCTCCCAGTCTGCCCTATATAAAAACAGTTACAGTCATCACATATTATCTTGTATACACCTGTTTTTTCTTCTAAAGGTCTGGCCGTTTTTGGTCTGGCCGTTGTATTTTATATATGTTATTGCTTGTTTGAAAGGCCGTTGCTATATTCATTTTCTTAAAGACATTTGTTAGAATTTTCGGAAGGACATTACCATACTCAGTTGATATGTGTATTGTTCCATCCTTGTTCTTCGGGGCCCTCATTTGTCTGTTTTGTTGTTTCTTGAGTAGTTTATCTATCATTGAACTTTGATATCCGTTACCTCTGGCTATGTATTTTATTGTATTTAACTCTTTTTGAAAATCAATTGTCTCAAGTGGTATTGTAATTAGCCTATCAATAAAACTGTTATATGCAGCCATTTTTTGAGATATAGGGTGGTGGGAGTCTGCGTGTATAGTGATATCTGTTGTGGTTGGTTTTCTGTAGATTTGATATTGGAATCTATTTTTTGTTTTTATGACTGTTAAGTCAAGAAAATTCAGCTTATTGTCAGTTTCAGTTTCAAGGGTGAATTGTATGCGTTTATGTATGCTATTCATATAATGTCTCAATGTATCTATCTGTCGTAGTGAACCGTCAAAAATTATAAACGTATCATCGACATATCGCGTGTAAAAGACGATTTTGCTGTGAAGTTTATTTTTATTGGACAGTAAATGTGTATTTTCGTAATGATTCAGGTAGATATCTGATAATAAGCCAGAAAGTGGTGAAGCCATGGCGAGGCCCTCCTCTTGAATAAAATAACTATTATTGAACGTGAAATAGTTCTGCTTTAATATAACTTCTAATAAATCAATTAATTCGTTAATTTTTTGTGAACTTAGTAATTTTGCTTCGTTGAGGCTCTTAAAATGGCTATTGTTTCCTGAATAGGTATGTTTGTGTATAAGTCAACGATATCAAATGACGCAATTTTGTAATTTGGCTCCAATTTAATGTCTTTTAATTTGTTAAAAAAATCAATATTATTTTTGATACTATGATTATTTTCTAATCTTATGTTGTCTCTTATTATTTTTGCAAGTTTTTTGGCGATTTTATACCCTGGGGCTGTTGTAAAATTTATAAGTGGTCTAATTGGTACATCAGTTTTATGAATCTTGGGTAAACCTGTGAATTGAGGTGCCCGGGCATTTATAGGCTTTAATAAGCGTCGTGTGGTTTCTTCAAATAGACTCGTGCATCTGTTAACTAGTTCTTGTATCGTGTATCTAACTAGTATTGTAAACTAAGCAGTTCTCAAATTTTCTTGAATATTTATTAAACTCCAGGTATATTCTAGCACTACACATTTTTAGTTTATATAATATGTTTGCTAAAGCTGTCTCTACCGTCGTCACATATTCTGTACAAGGATTCACACGTTGCTCGCTCCCTGTGCTCGTACTGAATTCTGAATGTACATTCAATTTACATCTGCCGTATGTTTACAAGGAGATACGTAAACTTCTTCCAGGAAGATTAATTGCATTAAAACAAACAGTGTGCATAGAATGATTTCGTTCTGATAGTCTGGTAGTAAAATACAATGTGTTTCTATATAACACTCTGCGTGTACGACTGTTGGCCTGTAATTCAATGGAAGCCGAATAGAGAAATAGACTACTTGTGAATTACGACAAATTAACGAGTTATATAGTAAGTTTACTGCAGTATTTCCCAATTTAAAAAAAAAAAAAAAAAAAAAAAAAATTGTTTATAGTTCCATTATTCATCTAAAAGGTCTATGTTTGTTCTGATGAAGAGGAATACATTATAGATTTAGAAATATGGGAGAAAGAGATAAAAAGGAAGTTTCTTAAAGCAGTTTAGTAAAATACTAAGCGTTGCTCTAGAAGCCTCATGTTCCATTACCGGGTGTACCATATAATCAAGACACGTTTTTTGCGTCTACGTCGACTCCGGTTGTGGATTTGTGTACCTAGGATAAGATTATGGTAAAATATTAGATGCTTGTGTCTAGCTGTAACATAGTCCTGGCCACACTACCTGCGGAGATTGCCAAACATCTTACTCGGCTATTTAACTCTGTCCTTTCTAAACTGGTTTATAGGTACAAAAAGGATTCATTTTTATTGCTATAAACATTATTTAACATTGTAAGGAGATTTCCCAGTATAGTAAAATTAAAGTCATTAGATCCTGTTGCCTTCTAAAAATAACACAAAAATGTCACATAGAATAATAAACTCACTTAACATATAATATTACTTAATTTGTGTTAACAAATACACCTACATAGATGGTACATGTAATGAATGGAGGTATTATAAAATAAAATTTTCATGTTGACAAGTAGACCCAATATATTTAATTTTTTCTTCTTCACCTACTTACATTAGCATTTTTTAAGCCCGCGTTACGTCGTTTATCAGTTAATTTTCGAAAAAATTAAGAAAATTTAATCATCAGAAAATTCAGACAAAAGGTCATTATTAGTCCCTACAAGCGCAGACTGAACGTACTATAAAAACGAAGCACATGAAATAAAATAAAAGAATTAATCAGCAAAAAGAATATATTTTAAACACTTAAACAGTTATCTAAAAGTGAGTCTGTATTATAAACGCGCACTTAAGCAAAGTTTGCCGGATGACGAGATACAAAACTCTCGAGTTTCCGTACCTTTCATCCGTTTTCGACATAAATGTCGTACACGTGTTCTCAGTGGACAACACTCTGTAGACGATAAGATGACATAACGTTATGTATAACCTAGTTTCAGCTGCTGTCTATTGTGTCTTAGCTTTCCACGTGTACAAGCTAACTGACACGTGGAATAGTGAAACAGTTGTGGAATAGGTTACATAGTTTATTGTCAGAGTCAAGTGTAACATGGCTAATGTATTCTAAGCCGCTACACAATAAATTAAAACTAGGCACTTGACCTAGAGGAAAAAAACTGGCCGTGGTGACAGGACTTGCAATGAAACACTCCTTTAAACGTAACAATCTTTTTGTTATTTTTTATTAGTGTTTCTATTATCATCCATTATATGTATTGTCACCGGACAAAAGGCTTGCCGCATGACAAATGGCGCCAATCGTACACTCTAGTGTTTTTGGTGGCCCTAAAAAGGACCGAGTGGCGAGAAGATTGGTCGTGCCGCGCTAAGATGTTCGGCGGCTGCGCCCGCTGATCGTGGCGTACTGCAGTCCTCCTCTTCTTTCGGCACCGGTTGTAGAGTCGGCTGCCGGCCCAGCGAAATCCATCGCTGGCGCGGAACGGGAGTGCGAAGACGCAAGAACGGCGGCGGTTCTATTCTTCGGCTGTTCCTTCCGGCTGACTCCGCCTCGATGTCGTCCGAGAGAGGAGAGGAGATGAAGTGCGTCCGATGGCGTGGCGATGAAGAGTGCGTAAAATTTTCTGCCGGCCCGGGTTTTATTATCTAACCGGCATCGCTGATTGGCTAGCTCCGAACACGAAGTTGGTCACGTTTCGGCGGCTGCTGATGCCGGATTGGCTCGCCCCGTCCACCGCTGGTACCGGAGAGCAGATGTTCGCATACTGCCGTCACAGTATGTACATATATATATATATATATATATATATTTCAATACTCAATATATAGTGTAGGAGCAACCATGATAAATACATTTAATTATAAAAAAAATCAAAGATATAACAATTATATGTCCTTAACACAGTTAAAACATGAATAGCAAGCATGCATCCAGAGCACATGTTCAAACTAAACTCTCATCATTATAAATATGAAAATATTATTTAGTGTACGTATATACATTATCTTCTCTCTAAAACCATCACAATGCTATTAACAAGCATCTATGAACCAAACAGGATGAGAAGTGGATGCTCTTACTCAGTTATTATCATGAAACACCATATACAATTATGATCACAAGATTTGTGCTAATAACTTTCAATCATTACAAATAAGTAAATACTGTTTATCTATAAATATATGCTTTCTTTTAAAACAATTACCAATGTTATTAACAAGAATCTTTGAATAAAACAGTACGACAAATGGATCCTTTTACTCAGTTATTATCATGAAACACCATATACAACTATGATCACAAGATATGTGCTAACCAACTTTCAATCACTATAATTATGAAAAATTCAGTATGTATATATACTGAAAACATCACAAATTATATAATTACTGCAAGAAACATCGAGTTACTTATATAGAAAATGATATATATATATATTATCGTTTATATTTTGACGCAAACTGTTGCGTGTGGTAGTCGAGGTTTAATAAAAATGGAAGTTTTCCACCTGCAGTTTGAGGAATAGCAGGTACCAGTTGAATCCTGTGATGGTGATGGATGTTAAGTGGGGTTGTTACGGCTCCATCTCTCCGGGCAGGTGTTCCTCCAATTCTGGAGACTCCTCCGCGTCCGACGGCGATGGGGAGCGTTCTGGAGCACCGCTCGGGCAATGGTGAAGACTGACATTTTCACCATCTGTTCATCCCGATTCTCCTGACGGGTCGAGGACCCTAGAACAATTTTCATTTGTAGTGAGCCGTCACAAAAGCAACATCAACTCTCTTGAGACTCGACCCAGACACCACACACACACACACACACACACACACAATCCAAATTATGTTCACACAACCTTTGATATTACTATTACAGTTAGCGATACATGCGTTAATATATTTACGTTACGTTCCCAAAAATGTAATAATCTCTTGTTGATTCTATTTGTACATATTTTTAGTACAATTCTATTTGTACAATAAATCATTAGTCCACACTTTTATATTTAAATTTTACTTTTACTTTTCTTAAGTACAATTTGCCACGTGGTTTAATTTACGTTCACAAAATTTGATAATCTCTTGTTGATTCCATTCGTACATATCTTTAGTATAATTCTGTTTGTACAATAAATCATTAGTCCACACATTTACATTTAAATTTTACATTTACTATTCTTAAGTACAATTTGCCACGTGATTACAGCTACCGGAAGCAACAAGATGTGGGACACACACACATACAGCAATCAACCTGCATTCAGATTATTAAATCCATTTAACACACATAGTCCCTTATTAAATTACTAGCAAATGGGTAATAAAAGCTCACCTGAGACATTTTATAAATTTACACAACCATAGTAGTAGAACAATTCGCCGTCGGACCACTAGTGCTCTGTCGGAGGCCCAAAGTTAAAATGAGAATGAAGCAGGGCTCCAATGAACCACGTTGGAAAAGTACGGAATCAGCTGATCAGAGTTGGCTAGATTACGTCGACGAAGAGCGACTATACTACGTCACCGCTCATTGTCCCCGCGCGCTGATCCAGTCGGCATACCGCTGCCAACGACCCACACCCGGCGCGAAATATGAACGGGCAAATCACGTTTAAAACTTGCCGTGGAATTTAAATTTAAAATTGCCACAGCACAATACTAGACTGAGAATGTAGTGTTCATATTACTAACGTTCCATACAAAGACTAACAATCAGAAATTCACACGTTGTAAAATTCCAATATATTTAAATTCTAGTGTAATTTTGGCAGCGTATTCACGTGTTTAAAGAATAGAAACACCGTCAAGAAATAAACCATTCTCATTAGGCCTACAATCATTTGAATCATAGAATTTTTTATTTACAGACTGTATATAATTTAATGTCGACTTCATGGATTGTCGGCTGTGGTATGAGGTTTAAATCAGTCTTTTCGTTACCTCATTCCGCTTCGAAGTTTCGAGCTGTCATCACCATGATCCGATAGGAAGATAGTACGGATTGTCCAAAGACAGGTAACAAAGACAACCATATCATTTTTATATCTGTAATTACTCTGCCAATGACGTCCTCTCAAGCTGTCGAAACGTTATGACGCAACAAAGACATCCATGCCGTCTTTCTAGCTGTCCTTACCCTGACAATGGCGTCTGCTCAAGCCGTCAAAACGTTATGACGCAACAAAGACATCCAAACAAATCTTTTTATCCAAAAACACCAAAACAGACCTTTTAATCTGTAAAACCATGACCATTTACCATGACAGAAACCATGATACCTTTTTATTGTTGTATCATGACTCAAACCATGATACCCGGCGAGCTTTCGAAACGTTTGGACGTAACAAAGAGATCCATACCATTTTTCTGTCTCTAAATACTCTGAGAATGACAGCTGTTCAAGCCGTCAAAACGTTAGGACTCAATGAAAACATTCATGACGTCTTTCTGTGTACCCCTACTTTGACAATGACGTCTGCTGTAGCAATCGAAACGTTAGGGTGGTTTTTAAATCACCGGTCACGGCCTACCGAAAGTTTTAATAAATTGGGTAGCTGACCGTGAATATCTTTAAAATAATATGACTTGTAATTTAGGATTAGCGTTTTCAGGTTCCGAATAAGCTTAAGACCAGTTATAAGAACGATATAACACACGGCAGTCTGGTCACGAGGCTTAAGACTGCATGGATTCAACAAGAATAAGTTTTAGTGGATGAAAGGATCAGCATGTGATAATAGAAATGCAGATGAATTACTGTGCTGTGCAAATTAATTGGGACAAAGTAAAAAAATCACTCTTTTTCAAAAAACTATGCTTTTATTCATACTATGCCTTTATATACACTGATAAATACATGTATTAGTATGAAGTATGCCCTCCTTTAGCAGAAATGACCTCTTGAAGACGTTTTGGCATTGACTCCACTAGATTAGTGCACACATTCTTGATTTCATCATCGTGGAACCACACGTTTATAGCACTCGCGTTCTTTTGTCGAACAGTCCATCTTACCTAAACGACTCTTCAAAATATTCCACAAGTTCTCAATGGGATTTAAGTCTGGTGAGTTTCCAGGCCAATCAAGCACATTTATTTGATTTTCCAGCATGAAAGTCTTGACTAATTTTGAATTATGACAAGGGGCCAAGTCATGTTGAAATGTCCCGCTAAAAGTTTGCATGAATGGGACAATCCTATGTCGTGATATTTTTATGTACTTGGTTGAATTCATCATACCTTGAACGGGAACTAAGCTTCCAGTGCCATTTGTCGTGAAAAAAGCCCCAAAACATCTGTTTCAGGGGGTGTTTTACAGTTTGTTGGAAATGCTCAGGTCTGAGAGGTTCACTGTCTCCTTGTCTCACGACATTTCCTTTGTAACCCTGCACAAATAAATGAGTTTCATCACTAAAAATTACCTTCTTCCAGTCGTCAGCAGTCCAATTTATATTTTTTGGCCCATTTTAAACGTTTTTCCTTCATTTTATGAGTTAACAATTGTTTTTTGACTGGTCTTCTTGCCTTCCGGCCAGCTTCCAGAAGCCTACGGCGTACAGTTGAACTACTAACATCGAAACCAGTTGCCAATAAATCTCTTCTAAGATCTGAGCATGTTTTCCTTGGATTAATTTTACTATTTCTTATTAGAATTTTATCAGTTCTTGGAGTAGTTTTCCGTTTGCGCCCACATTTTCCTCTCCTTTTTGGAGACGATGATCCAGATTCTTTGAACGTTGTCAGAATTCTTGATACACTTGATTTGCCTACACCAACTGCAGAAGCGATATCTCTCACTGTCATAGAAGTGTGATCTTTCAGAGCAATAATTTTAGCACGCTTCCTCGGCGTAATATTCGTTTTGAAACACACGAAAACAACACGTGTAACGCAGAGCGCAAAAACTAGCATCCAACTGCCACAATCAAAGGCTCACAACTGAAGATAAACCAGTCAAAGTGCTTTGTTACTGTCAAGGTCGAACAGTCACACCATCTCAAGGCAGATAATACCAGTTTAAGGCGGTTTCAGACATCAAATGGCAATCACAAACAATATACAGAAAAAAAATAGCTTGTCCCAACTAATTTGCACAGCATAGTACAACGATCCTAAGAATTTATGAAATTATGAGTATACGTATTACTCTTTTCTCACTTGAATAGAAAATAAAGTGATAGCCTGAATTTTTTTAATTTCCGGTAGGTTAAAAAGGATCATCGAAAGAGCCGCACGATATAGTGTAGGCTAAAATCGGTCAAATCGTCGATTAGACAAATAGTATTCTGGTTGATTTTATGTAATGAAGCCTGAGTGCTACTCACAAACATGACCACGGAAATCCGTGTAAAAATTTGCCAAATATTTGTTTTATTTATAATAAAACTATATTTTCAAAAGAATTCTTTTGTTTAAAAAGATGTTTCATAAATATAAGTAACGTTATAGAATTTCGACATTGGTGTGACTGTTATAAACAGACGTTTCATAAATAATATGAATGTGTGAACGTTAAATTGGCAATGGGTTGTAATTTATTTCTAGTAGTTTTTAACTGGGAAATAATAAAAACCTGCATACAAGTGTGAAACATTTTCCCTATGAGCTCTATGAGAAAAGTTAAGTAAATTAAGTCTTTGAATCTTATATAAAATTAAGAACTAACACAAAAGATCTTAGTCGTTTGAAAATAATTCTCGGCACTGTGGTAATTATTATAAGAAATGAAACGCGTACATATTGTTTTATTTCACATTATCTCTTCTAGTAAAAGTACTTGGTAAATGACGAAAGCAGCATAAAAAATGGCATTCTTTTGTACTCCTCTTATATTTTAAACTGTATTTGATTGTCATCCCTGTTTAGAATGTTATAATATTATTCATAACTAGTGCATAAATATCTACTATGTTCTTAAATACTAGATAGGTCAAAAACTGATATTATTAATTCTATTAGCAGAATATACATAGATATCAATGAAAATGTTTCATTAACATAATTTTGATCGTGTTTTTGAAGTCTTCTTCCGTCATGGACTGTGTCAAGAATATTTTTTACTACAATAATACAATGAGCCGTAAATAAAGCAATCGGCCGAACGTAAACTACTAACTCAGAGCAGCGGTATCAACACCTAGTAGAACTGTAAGGTCACAATCATATTGCTTAATGATATGAGTAATCAGTATTGTGTTCGGTAGTTACAGTTATCTCAAACGTAGTTTTGCTTAAATCTTAGTTAAATTAAATTCGATAAAATTTTAGTTAACAAATCTTACTTATGTTTGTTAGTATGAAGCCGTTGATGGGAGTGAATAATCCTTGTTTGTGTATAGTTCGACTGGACGGACTGAGCGGATAGCGTATGTTTGCGACTCACTGACAGAGAAGGATGATTGACGGATCGTGATTTTTAGTAAACATTTTGATAGAATATTTTACACACAAAGGTCTGCATATATGAAGCGCTATAACGTCTTAATTTAATATCTTCAAATAAATACATTACAAGTAGGTTTATTTTCACCTGATGTACGTTTCACAGAAATTATTCTGTATACTGTAACGTGACAAATGGTATGACATAGAACCATGTAAGATTTGCAAGAATAAATGAATGAGAAGCTGTACAATAAAAAAACAAGTAATAAATAAAAGAATGATAGCATAACACTAAAGACTATATTTGACAGACTCTGACTATGACTGACTATATCCAAATGTTTAGGTAAGCTAATGGAGAAAGATAAAAACAAAATAAAATGAACTATGAAGGAATATACGAGACCAAATACCCTATTCCCAGTAAATTATAATTTGTAATGACAATATAAAAGTACAAACTAAAGAGTATGGAATTATATAATAAGTAGTAAATAAAGATGTAATGAAGTGATAGAAAGGGTAAATGAACCAATATAATAATAATAATAAAATAAGAAGTGATAAAGTGACAAATAAATAAAATAAAATGTTTATTATCAGTATGTCAAGGGGAGAATGCTGATAAAGGTAAAATGTTAAATTACATTAGTATGTAATGATTTTAAAATAATCATAGGTCATTTACAAATACTATGTTATTTATTATTGTTTAAAACTGCTCAGTTATGTTGTAATATTTAATTATTTATGTTCATAAAGTTATTTGTAAAAGTTAAGACTAATAGACAATACATAATCTGTTGTATTAAAGGTAGACCAAAGAAATTATGTATTTTGTCTATAAGTAAAAGATTATATTGTTTTTGTAAGGTTTAGAAACCAACAAATGTTGTATTTTAAATAATTATGTTAATTTGTTTATGTAGAAGGTGTTAAAATAACAACATAAAGATCATTTGTTAGAATAAGTGTAGGCATAGAATTTCAGACATGTTAGCTGCTAGGCCTATATATAAAAACTAGAAAATTGTAAATTTTAAAGTATAACAGCAAGGTTTATTGAAATAATGAATGTAATATGCATAGGTTTAATGATATTAGTCTGCACAACAAAAATGTATTCGAAATAAGTAGTATAACATTAATTATTAAGAAAATTAAGTAGCAAAAATGTAAAATCATTATTTATGAACTAAAAGTAACCTTGTTTGGTTCCTGACAGTTCTTAAAACAGAGTTCGTTTTGATATAATAAATATAACCTTCTTCGAGTTACGAAAAGAAGTTGGCAACGCAGAATTTTTGAAACGAACGGCGGAAAAAAGGTGAGTTCTACAGTCGTAGTTGTTATCAGGCAGGGATTATTATTTATTGTAACAAAATTGACACCAACAACGTGTGGCATAAATAACCCGAATTTTTATTATTTGTTACAATATTCAGAGGTTTGTTTGAATTGCAATTGTATGTTTCATACACTATTTTATACACTAAAATAATTGTAAAAACAAAAGCAATAATTTGCACAAACATACTACGCATGCTCAATATATTTCGATTAAAGACGAAATAGCAAATAATTACCTTAATCTGAAGCATTCAGTTACAATTCAAACAAACCTCTGAAGATACAGAATAATTTCTGTGAAACGTTCGTCAGGTGAAAATAAACCTACTTGCAGTGTATTTATTTTAAGATATTATATGGGAGACCTGCAGGTAACTCAACGATTTACGTACAAAGGAATAATGGACGTCATATTTTATTATATAAGGATACTTAACAACTATTTCTTAATTAAGGATTAGCTTTTATAAAGGCCACAACATAATATTCAACAGCTGGTAGGACATTATATAAACCTCAATCCGTCCAGACACTGATCAGACGTTGTGTCACTAACAGTATTCAATGTTGGTCAGCGTTGGAGGAAGGTCACAAAGTTTAAAAACGTTGTCGCAGAGACTAGAAACATTCTAACGTGCCGACGAGAAAAGTAACCAGTTGGGGTAGAACAAAATGAAACCCGCTCGTTATTGCCGCTGCGATAATCCTGTCTGGCCCGGACACACACTGCAGGCTCTAATTGCGAGTTTTAGTTTTTTGCAAGGGCAGTGTTTAAACATTTTGTGCGCCATCTGCAGCGCTTCCAGTTATCGTTATGACAGCAAGTGTTTTGGCAACAGTAATTAGAGACTTCATTAAATACACATGAGCCCGGGCACAGCGGAATTGTTAAAGCATACGGCAGGCCCACTTACCATTATACTACGATTTGCGTTTATTGTACACTATATTTCGTGTACAGACATACTCACTGTGTCGTTCCTTCTGTTATTCGTATATTCGTTATTTTTTTTTTTTAGCTTTGACCATTTTTCTTCATATAGTGCCACGTAATATTTTAAACCTGTAGCACATATTAAATTTTTAAACAGAGATATTGGTAAAAAAACACATAAGAATAAAACGTTTAGATGGTTGGAACGGTGTGGTAGCAGCGTGATCGATCCGGAGTAGGGAAAGGTGGTAGTCCTACTGAAGTAATACGGAGAAGGATAGGGAGGATAATATTTGCTAAAGAAGCTGTGTCAAAGCTGGATGTCATCTATAAGTATCATTCCATTACTGAAACCACCAGACACACGACTTCTAAAGACATATTCCTTTCCAGGTTTTGTTTGCGGACCTGAGACGTGGACCATCTGAGCAGAAGACGTGATTTTTGGGAATACAAGAGGATTTTACGAGACTCATGGCCATACAATAGAACCGAACCTAAAAGAACTTAACATTATAAACGTAAGCACTGAATATTACCAGGTAGAACTTTCTGTAAAAGTTTATGTATACTGATTTTTATTTTTTTATTTATTTTTCATGCGTGCTACCCATAGTTCTAATCTGCGTCTGTCTGTGTTTTGACTGTTGACTTGTAGCTAACAATTATAGTCGCCCTTCTAAACGGTTCACTCCAGAAATATCAAACAAACTTTCTACTTTATGTAGTTGTCTAATTTGTTTGTGCAACTGTTGAAACAAATTTGTTCCGGTTTTATCCATTTTCGGTTACACTTATGTCTCAGTATTTATATCATTTGTACTTTTAGTCACCAAAAAGCCGAAATCCAAATCTTGTTTTGCCTCTCCAACTAACATGTAAACTCTGTTTTAAAAGTGTTAATAGTTAGCCTTCATTATCAGTGTAATTCTTGCAACATTTAATGAATATAATTTAATCCATCTTATCGTCTCCTATCACTACTTCTTCGTCAGAAAAATTAAGACTGTAAAGTTGATCAACAATAAATTTAAACTACAACACAGTTTGAGTAGGACACTTACAACATTAGGTGTCCGACACTATCAACACCAACATCAACTACGACACTTACGTTTCCATTGACACATTAGATAAAACTTAAAGACGATTGGTGTAGTACAGTTTGTTTTCTTACTTGTCAAATACTGAAAGTGTTGTCAGTTTATTGTTTACAAAGACAGCCTTTCAAGCAACCCAATCCTATTTTTGGAATCTTCATTTTCTTCCTATTATTGAGCTACGGGATTTACGACAATAATTTCGTTATAATTAAAACACTTCCACAGCTCACCCTTTTGTAAAGATTGCTAATGTGTATTGTTTCCTAAATTCAGAAAGCTCTTCAAGTTCCAGAAATCTAGCTAAAACGATGTCCATAAGGAGCAGATATAGAAGATCGTGACCATTCTTAACTCCCGAAGTCAAAAGCTTTCCCGTTTTTCATCCTAGGGCTCTGTACTTTAACTCTTCACCTGTCATTTTGTCTTTCACCTCAAGTAACCAGTTATTCTTGAGGAATACAGTAAGCATATTGTTAATATGCAATTTTAGTAATGGGTGATAAATGTCAGTTTGTGTATACTCGAGCGCTTGAGAGTTTCGTGTGTCGAATGGGTAGAACTAAAACACACGCACACGAAATACTTAAATATCGAACGCGTGACAATTTTTAAATATCGTGTCACTACTGTCTATACTATCTGAATGTAACCTCAAACTGATTCGCACAGTTTCACATATGAATTAAATAGAATTAAAATCCTTCAATTTCTACATAATAGTGTTATAAAAAAAAACATGAATTGCTGGTTCCACTCTTCGTTAATACTCGAACAAACGTTATTGTTGGTGATAATAATTGGTTTGCCAATGGGAATTATAAACCTGCACGCAATATTGTTTGTAATGAGTTTTTAACATGGACGCTCGTACTTAATTGACAGAACAACACGCGCTTTAAATTCCATAAAACAACATTACTCTGCAAAATTCGAATTTTCTTGATGACTTTATTATCTGTAAAATATATAATAAATGCAGACGTTGGTTCTGTGTTCAACATTGTTAAAATGTGTTTAGGATTTTGAATTGTGTTGTATGTTTTATGTTTCTACAGTGAAAATTTAATTTAAATTTATGTATCTGCTAAAACTGATATATAGACAGCGTATTTAAGTATAACATTGATAGATGCCTAAAACATAGAATTAAAATATATAAGGGTACTGTCACACAACAAGCTGGTTTGAGCACGCTTGAGCATTGAGCAGGTTTAGGCAATAGAGCGGCATGGACCTGAGCTGGTACTGTGACCACACAGAGAGCAGTCACGTGCTAGCAGTTGCACGATTCAGTAATACTGACTGTTCTGTCTAGGTTTGTAAAATTACTACTTATAAGTGAAAGTTCCCTTTTTCTAGTGGAAACAGACACCCAAACAGCATGGACGCATCCAATAAATTTACGACGAATTGAACTTGATGAATTTCATCGTCTCTATCATGAAATTAAGGAACGACCAATAAAAGTTTTTAGAGTATTTACGCATGTCTGTTGGAACTTTTGGTTCACTTTTAGAACCAAATGTCTTACGATACATAAATATCTCATCCCAGCCAGCAGCTGATACTTTATTGTCCTTAAAATATTTGATACATCCCACAGAACTGTGCGTTTATCACAGCTGATATGAAGGCCTCGTTACCGAATGCTGGTGATGATGAAGTTGGGCAAACAAGCTAGTCATTGTGTTGATAAGAGTCGCGTTTACATTGTGTTTAATGAAAAGGGGTTTACTGTTGACAGGAAACTGTTTACACGGATACAACTGCAGGCTGTTTCATGTAACACTGTGCGATGTTGCAAAACGTTTACAACATTATCATTAAAAGTTCATTTTTTGGTAATGTTGACGTGTAATACGTTGTTATACCCTGTCTATCAACTATACTGCACTGGTGAGAGGCGAGGAGCCGCATGTCGTCACAGATATCCAGCGCATTGACGATCCACACGTACGCTCATAGTAAATGTTTGTTTCCAGTAGGTAGAAAGTACCTACCTGACAGGTAGAAAGTGGAACAGAGCCCGTCAAAACAGAAAATTATTTGTGTGTTTGTGAGACATGACTACTGATATTAAAGTGTAACGGTGTTACTTTCCTGAAACTCATGTTGACAGAACGATCGGCTCTTTGTGTTTCTGTGTGTCCGTGTTTCACCGCTAACACCAAGTCGTGACACTACAAGGTGAACAGTCGCTCACTTATCGATTGCTTTAGAGATGCTATCACTGCTTTGTGTGAACAATTTATTTTGCGGCTCGATAAGATTTCTATTGTGTCTCGTAATAATGAAAACAAGTAGTCAGTGTCTTGTAGTAACATTCGTATATTGTAGTGCTGTGTGCTGTGTTTTGACTCTATCCCTGTGACTGTAGTTATATTAAAAGTCAGTTTTATTCTATTTCAATAACGAGCAAATTTTTTGTGTCAAATCAATTAAATAATTCTTTTTTATTCAATATTTGAGTACAGTTTTAGAGGACACACAGAAAGCACTGAACGGAAGATATACATGTAACATAGATTGCTAAATGCTCGCCAGCGAGACATGGTACTGCAATGTAAGATTACAAGTAGAAGAGTCGGAGGTGAAATCTAAAACAATGTAAGGATATAGGATATATAGGCACAAGGCTTAGTTTTAAATACAAATGAGAAACATGATGTACGACAGCAATGAATATGAAATCAATACTCTCTCTCTGTACTAATTAAAAAGAGGAAGCTATGAAATGGCAAGGAAAGGAGGATGTTGGCAGCTTTAACATGTTATCTTATCTTTATTTACAGTTGTGAATAAAGAGATTCTGAATAAAAAAATGTTGAGGCATGATGTGGGAAAGGTTATTTTAGAAAAAGGGACAAGTTTTCTTGAGAAACACTGCGCCACTGCAAGTTGAGAGAAGAGAATAAAAAAGAAAACTCAGTCTGCAGTACAACAACCAAATTATTTATAATATTAAATAAGGAATAACTGTATATTAAATTGTGAAAAGGAAAATTACAAGAACGATCAGAATGAAAGGCAGCTACAAAAAACAACAAGCGGATTGAAAAATTGAAAACACGAAAAGAAGAAGGAAACATAATACAAATATTGGCCCTATCTTTGAAGAATGCTAGTAATAGGACAGAACTGTATAAGATCTGTAGGGACAGACGTATATAGGTGATGCTTGCGACGTCTTAGAACTTTGTATTGTACGCAATGTCCGGATCGCAGCCTATTGAATTAGAGTTTCTTTCGGTAACTTGAGGTCATGAATTTGCAGCACAAACAAGTCCCTGCAAGCCAGGGAAAGCTGAAGATAAATTCTGTGACTGAACCGCTGGGAGCTCCCGTCTGAGGTGCTTTCTGATCCACACCGACAGCTCCACCTGAAACCAAGGAAGAATATGGGTAGAGCTAGTTCACCGGTACAGGTTTGGTAGACGTTAAATTATGAAAATGGATAACAACAATAAGTATTTGTCGCAAAAGTACTCTGGGCAAAAGTAAAGCGTTATAACTTGCGTACTCCTGCTGGACCCCCCAAAACCACCTATTCACAAATTGTTGGGCCCACGCCCGCTGTCCGTCGTGGATGTGCATCTAGACAATTAACTAACTGTATTAGGGAAGAAGATTTTAGTGTCCTCAGACTGGGTTAAAGCACGTGTACAAGTCATCAAACAAAGGCCTATGAATTAACTTCATCGTTTTCTCAATTGAACACTTTTTAAAACATGAAAACATCTCTCTAGCAAACTAAAACAATTAAATTTTCTTGAGCTCCTGGAAAATCAAAAATTAACATCAACGATACAGTTTTAAAGTAGATAATATTTTCAACATTTTCACTACGACATATCTCAAAAAAGAAAAAGGTATCAGTAAGAAAAAAATAAATTTCAACAATAAGAATAAATAAATAAATAAGAATAAGGACAGTAAAAGACACGCAGATTTTTATAACGTAAATTTTATAACGTAGTGACAACCTTCACACTGTTCTATGATTTGAAATTTTGGGCATGAAAGAAATACATCTGAGACAATTGGAATAATCAGAAGTGACATTTATATATGTAATAGGGTTGCTACAGCTAGTGCCGTCTCCCTTCCTTCAACCTGGCTTTCCAATTCTCCCGATGTTCCCATTGTCCTTCCTCAAGTCCTATACGTTGCATAGATTCATCCACTTCGTCCCACCAAGATCTTCTCGGTCTTCCCCTTTTTCTCCTTCCTAATGGACTCCATTCCGTCACTTTGTTGATCCACCTATTTTGCGCACTCCGGCATGACCGTACCACACCAATCTTTTTTCTTCGATGTAGTCAATACTTTCAGTTTCCATTCTTCTTCTGATCAGAAGTGAAATTTCTGAGACCATTAAAAGAGAGAATTGAGAGGAATCAGGATACACAATTCGAGCATTAAAGAGGAACTATATATATTCATCCGCAGCATAACACACGCAAAAGTGTAGAAAGAAACATGGAAAGATTATGATCCAAATTGCGTAACGGGTGAAGGACTCCAAAACAAGCATCGACGTATCACACGATAAGTAGAAGTGTGAAGACTACATGATTGGGGTACCTAATATGAATAGACAGAATTGCCTAAGCTTACAGACGATGACGACAGAGATATTAAGGACACTTCAGTGAAGAGCGCTGTAACAAAATGATTCTATTTTCTGTCCCAGCAGCCTTAATTTTACTATGGTTTATCTTGAAAATGAAACACCGGCGTAGAACAATGTTACTGACCTTACACTACAACTGTGTAATATATTTTCGGGCTACTAGAATACTGCGTGACGTGTTTTATTCCATTCCACTTTGTATTTTGAATCCTCACATAACAGATCAATTTCATATTTCTTTCATTCCATCCAATTTAATTCTTTCCTCAGTTGTGCAGCAGAATATTAGGCTTGCTTTACAATGACATCTTTTCACAAAATCTCTTGTAAACAGAGATTAAGATTTTTTGTATTCTGATTACATTAGTAAATAAATGATAGTTTCCAAAAATGCCTGGAAAGAATGCCATAACAGAAAACGGAGAAGGAAAAATATGTAATAAAAGAGAAATAATAGAATAATAAAAACAGACAAGAATTATAAGCAATCATGCGGGACTGTATTTTATGGCTTAGCCTACTTTATTAGGGAGAGAGAAAACATTTTGGTAGGAAAGAACACAGCAGATAATAACAAACATTGCTTCAGTGTAAGAAAGAGAAGTAAGGAGATTTCAGCAATGGCGCTGTGCAGAGAGAAATATGCTCCCTTAAACACGATTTTCTTTGGAGACAAATTACTGAAGAATGACTGGGAAACTATTGTTTCATCGATTTGCTGATTAATACTAAATAGATGGTGATGCTTTTGACAGTGGCGATGATTCGACTCTCTATGACGATCGACATTAATCTGTATCGGACATTAAGCTATGAATTCTATTAACAGAAAAATATATTTGTAATTATTTAGTAGGTAATGGTCTTCTTCACCAAGATCATGGGATCGCAAAACCTGCATACAAGTGTTACAACATTTTGGTTTCCTGGGTAGGCATCTGCTGTTAAGCATGACTTTCCTTAGCCTCAACATGTTCATGATACAGCTGTTCGGCTCCATAATGACAGGACTTCATTCAGAGGGTGGAAGAAAACAAAGCCCTTTGACGTGACATTGCGTCCAGTGTGAGGACCTAACAAATGTGCTGGTGAAATACAGCAGTTTATTGGATATAACTATGGTACACCACCAGATTAGCAATCTACTTACTTAGTATTTAAAATATATAACTATGTATATTATTTATATTAAGATTACGGTAAATATTGAGAAGAGATTTAAATATAATACTAAAGAGGATTTTAATTTTTGCATATAAATACATATTAATATTTATCTCTCAGACTGTACATATTTTCAAAACTGACTATGATATACTTATATAACTCAGGCTATACTTAGGATAGACCAAATTGAAGAACCCGCTCTTTTCAGCATGTATGGATGAAGCTGCCCTATTCAATGCAAACTGTTGTGATTTTAAATTGATAAAAGCGTTTGTGTATCTGGGACAGCAAAGAATAGAAACAATTCCTCAGAAATCAACAGAAGAATATTGAGCTGCAGAATCACTTGAAACGCAGACTGATTTCTTATAACACTTAAATGAAACTCTAAAGAGATGTGATTAGGCCAGTGTTAATATATAGCTGTAATACATGGACAGTCTCTAAGTTAGACAAACGTGATCTGTATCTTCTATTATTTGAAAGAATGTCCCATAGGAGAATGTATGGCTCGGGGTGTGAATGACAGACTCGGAGGGTGTTACACAATCAGGAACTATATCGCCTCTCCTAAGAGTAAAATATGAGAAAAATTAATGAACCTAGAATATTTTGTGAAACCGGAGATATATAAATGCTATTTTTAAGATGATGGTAATATTATAGAAAGTACATAGGACGAGGCGAGTCGGTCTACCAAGGCTTCGCTGATCTGACGGAGAATACTGAGAACCTGATCGGCGATCAGAACTGGAGAAGTTTGACCAAACTGGAGGCTTCTTTAAGAGGCTGCGACACATTGATGGGTTTTAACTGCGTTGAACAATGAGTGAAGAAATATTTCATTGACTTTATAAGACCTTGCTACAAAATTGTTTTTAGTCAAAATTCTTTTCCCTTGGCTTCATTAAGACGTTTGTTATCAAATAGAACCAGTGGATTAAATAAGATTTGTTTCGCCATATACATAAATATGTGTATACGTAAATATTTAATCTACTTTTTCCAGGGCTGTCGGTTTTTCTTTATTCTTCTGTTTTTAAGTGCTCTGTGAGTCCATAAAAGATTTTTAAACTTTTCGTTTCCGGATACCTGGTTTTCTCTTCTGTAGTGGTTATCGTGATGCTGCCTATAATACAATTAAACTCACCGTGTATTTTTAGCGGCAAAACATTTTTTCTAACGCCTAAACCGGATCATGTAGCCACTCGTTCATTTTCTTAGTGTTCGACTATTATATAACATTAAATAATTAATATATACTGACTAAACTAACCCTGCTTAAGTTAGTACATTATTTACATTAAATCAGTAACAATTCAGTTACTATGATTGTGTAATTCATTACCTTACAACAATGGAATAATGTAGTGAATGCGAAATAAATTGATACACGCTACTGTTAGGAAACGACAATTATCACTCAAGGAAACTACAATTATACTACAAAGAACCGACAATAAGCATATTCCAACCGCTTTCCAAGTAATATACGTATAATTATCAAATAGATACTATAATCAAATACTAATGTAAACCATCACCACATTAAATACAATAGTTCTAAGAACAAGTAAACAATTATTTAGAAAATACGTTTCGTAATACGACTGCTGTCAGATCCAATTTAGGTGCAACTGGCCAAACCCAAACTCATAATTAAAATAATTGAATTTGCCTCGGAATTCCACTTGCGTGTAGATTGTCTGTTGTAGTGGTGTTTTTACGATAAAGCTCCAGTTAATATTTGTGCGGCAGGCGCAGCTATAACAGGCCCCGAGCTTTAACTGGGCTGACTGGGCAAATGCCCAGGGCGCCTGGTCCAAGGGGGCGCCAAGGAACGAAAAACAATACGCGTTAAGACTATAAGACAGTAGACAGTTGAGTGTTGTTAAAATTCTAGGAATGAAGGAAACTACGTTCGAATGCACGCCAAATACATTAAATATTTCTGTAAAATTTCAAAGGTTGACTATATTATATACCATTACAAATATGTTTAGAATTTTTAGAACAAATATTTCTAATAAAATTGCAAGAGCAATCATCCGATTTTTGCCAAAACATAATTACTTTTATTTTCAAGAAATGATGTTTTAATTTTTGTTGTGTATAGCCTACGTAGTGATTATATCACTTGCAATACTGAAATGCTATCGGTACTAATAGTTTGTACTTGGGGAAAACCAAAATTTACACATTCAACAATAACTTGGTGTGGTAGGGGGTGGGGGAGAAAAGTAAAAAAATGAAAGGGGCCGGCTATAAGAATGCTTTACCCAGGGTGCAAGGTACCTGAAATCGGGGCCTGAGCTATAACGGAATGAATTTTCGATATTGAGTTTTCAGGCTTCTTGTCTACCGTACTAAAGTTCTTGTCAAATGTGACGTGCGTTATAAGGTTACTCCGCATATTGCGTATCGCAATTAACAGGCATCGGTCAAACGAGGAGGAGTTTCCTTAAACGTTTCCTTGAACATACACCAAAACAATTAAAAATCTCAACTACGTCAACACAAAGTCTAACTACGCTTGTCACTTAGTCTCACACGACCCCAATTACACGGATTTCAAGTTTAACTTGGAACCACTACAGATTTGTGAAAGGGGTCAATTCTTGAATGCTTTGGAAGATTTTGAAATTTACAAAGCACGCACAAACATGAACAGTTGCGGTTTTTACTATTTCTTTTATGAATGTGCTAACTGCTATAATTTTTTATTGTTCGACTAAGCTTTTCGTCATTACTGACATCTTCAGGTCTTAAACAACCTATAAAAGAAATAACCTATGATCTTCAGGTCATAAAAGAAATAGTAAGGATGGCTGCTAATTTGAGCAATACGAAAAAAAAAGTTGCGGTTTTGTATTGAACGACCGGCTGAAGTTGAAATCCAATCTGCTACACGATACTGCCTTGAACGTGGTTTATCAGATAGAGCCGAACAACCGCTCAGTAGTCGATCAAACGTAGGTGCATAGGTGCACTTACTGACACGTGTACAGTGCAGAATGATATTGGACTTGTAACAAAGTACGACCTCTTACGAGGGATATTTTATGATGTGATGATAAAGCATATGCTTCGAAACGCGTCATCTATATATAAAAAAGAAGTCACAAGGCGGATTGATAAAGGTTAGTTTGTCTATATCGCAGTTAGTCGTACACTAATTACATTAAATTATTAGTTCAGTTAGTTGCTGCAAGCAAAGTCTTTTCCTTTATAATATTTACCTTATTCCGTCGTGTGACTTCGTTTTTGCGTTACGCGTTTCGAGACATATGTCCCGTCATCAGAAAATAAAATAAGAGTGCATTTTTATTTATTTTATTTTCTGATGACGGGACATATGTCTCGAAACGCGTAACGCAAAAACGAAGTCACACGACGGAATAAGGTAAATATTATACAGATTTTGTCAATAAGTGTCTTGGATACCATTTCAAACATGTCTTTCTTTTCCTTTATTTTTTTTGGTTATTTATATATTTTATTTGTCTTCTTATTAAATTTTCTGTCGGCTGTGTCAGGCACTGTACTGAAAAGATTTAAGAAGTGACATTATGTAGGTGAGACTAAAAGATTGAAGTAAACATTACTGAATAAATAAAAAAAATAAACTGGTCATGTTAATCGGATGGAAATAAATTGACAGCTGTACACAAAATTAAACTGGAAACCAGCACAAAGCAAAAGGAAGCACAGACTAGCAAAAGCCAAATAGAAAGTAGGAAGTAGGTTAATTGTGGATATGGTAATGAGAGGCTAAGAAGCTAACTACTGGATAATAAGACAATGAGATTTTGTTTGCACGGTGTCAGTTGTAAAACTTTTCCTGTTTTATATAAGCAGTACAAGTTGTAGAGTTTGCCACTTTGGTAAGAAATGTAGGTGATAAAACCGGATCCTTTGCCACCTAAAACTGAAGAAATGTAGGTGATAAAAAAAATCTAACGCAGATGTTGCAGAAATATTTTTCTGATCAAGGAACAATGGACACGGGTTTAACGCTGGGAAAATCAAAACAAAACAAACATTAAGCTTTTACTTCGAAAGAATGGAAGAATTTCTACAAACCATGTAATTACTATCAGGTAAAACTACCGTAATCAGGAAATAAATACCACGTCAAAAGATTATTTAATGCACTTGAGTTTTCTACTCTAACAATCAACTCAAAACGGACAGTACCATAATGAAAATTTTGTAGATCGAAATGCACGAGTTCTCGGACATTTGCAGTAGCTATATTTTTAATTAAAGAAATATTTCAAATAAGTTATGTAAAGATTTGGACAGACAGTTCTGGATAACGTGTATACAATACATTATATGAGAATTGTGTTAATCCAGTATGGTTAGCTGATTCGGTAAACGTTGAAAAGTTTGCGCATTCTATTAAGTAGCTAAACGACAGTGTTTTAAATCATGTAGTTATATAAGCATTCTGACATCTAATTAAGTGAAAAAAAAACATAAAATCTAATCATGCAATAATCTCAACATGTCGCCGTAAAAAAAATTAAAATTTTTTATAAACTAAGTGAACCGTAACTTAAAATCATACTGATCGCTCAAAATTATGGCATTCATAATCAGAAGAGAAACAATCAATAAGCGAGATGGACATGAAAATTATAATAGTATGTTGTTAGATATTGTGCGTATTAACTTTCTAAGCGAATGAATCTTGTTGTAGGTAAGTTCAAAATGTTTTCCAGTGAAGTTGGGCGAGGGCACAAAATTAATTAACAAAAATGTTTTAAACTATTATGGTGCAAAGCTAAAAACTAATACGATCTATCGCAGTGTAATTTTTATAATATTGGTTCCAGTAAGTACTACATTGAGCAAGTTACATTGCACTGAACACTCAATATTATTGATGTTTTATTTTATGTATTCAGCAGAAAAGACGGCTGGTAGTAGTGTGACGATATGCAACCAGATAGTGGAAGGTATGAGAATTTAAAATACATTCGGAGAACAGTTTGTATTTGCAACAAGTTCCGACTTTTGGATAAAGAAAAAGTATAGCTTGAATAAGTTCATTAAATCACTAATATTTTACTAACTAGGTTGAACAATATCACTATACATATTACATTAAATTAGCGAATTGATGGGAAAATCAAAAAGCTAGGGAGCTAAATTAACAAATAAGAGTTTAATGAGGATGGAGGGAAATACCTTAAGGGACCTCAAAGTTAAAGGAAGGATACGGTGTGTGTTAAGTTCAGAGCACCGACAACGTGGACGCCACAACAAAGTTTAAGAAAGGGAGATTTAAATATTTTAAAATAAATTTAAATATTTTTATTTGCATTATTTTATTTAGCGCCACCACCGTGTACGAGGATCGTAGTTTGTGGTTGCAAAATAACTTTGTATGGCTCATTATAGGATCATATTAGTATTATTTCTAAGTACGGCTCTGTTCTAGTTGTCGTTTCCGTTCACCGTAAAGGACTAAGTCGTAACCATGTACTTTATACGTTTGCGTTGATCGAAGTAACTTCCACAGAATAGTCTGCAACCACACAACGTAATATTGTTGCAATTATTCGTCTTCTGTCGAATGCAACAATCCGCGAATTGTACCTTGCCCGACGCCCTGACGTCACGCCCTCCCCTTTACCAAGCCTATCGCTTGCTTTGTAAAATCTCGTCAGTCTCCCATCAAACGCTGTGAGCTGAGCGGCCCGTCGCCGGACTTTCGTCAAGTTTGGGAGCCTCAATAACCAAGTTTAAAACTTGGTTCAACGTTCCGGACAGAAGACACGTGAACACGAACTTCGTACAGTTTTACACGATCTTCCAGCACAGACATAGCAGTGGTTCAGACCAGGTACGGAGGAACACGCGGCCGTAGCGACCAGATACAGCAGGTCGCAAAAAGGATTTATCTGCATTGCCAAGTAATATTTTTACCTAATAACGTACGGTGCTAGTTGCTGCATAATCACGAACCAAAGCGAGACAAACTAGTTACTCGTCATAAGTGTCAGAAACAATTTTATAAACTTTTGCGATAGATAACAGTGTCAGAAATTTATATATAGATCACAGCGTGTACGCTGTACACCATTTGTAAACTAGCATCGATTTATGCGACACCACCATATTTAGCATTTAACATTTTTTATATTCAGTTTTTCAAAAAAAAATTAGCTCAGTACTGACCGTTGCTGACTGGCACATAATTAAGTAAATTTTAGAGGCTCGTAACGTTTTTGAAATAAACGGGTCGCATCCGACTCAGCTCACAGATTGATGCTTTCAACAATTTCTTTTACTCGCACCTCCTCCTCCTTTTATATAATGATGTTAATTATAGAAACGCTTGAGAAATAAGTTGTAACACAGGAAAGGTGTCTTAAGCATTTTGATGTACTTAGATATTAAATTATCTTATTTGTGTGTATGCTGAACACTTCCGGGGCCCAGCAGCGGGAAGTGCTACAGCAATATTAAGAGCGTTCTAGCAAATTACAAATTCTCCTCTCAACTGCAGGCGTTGCATTGATTAATATATCCACAGAGTTTGTCTAATTGGATGGAAGGTATCTCCTGCTTACACGTTGTTACGTGGATTCATGAAAACAGTCTATTTCGTTTATGAGGTAAAATTATAAACGTACAAAATAAACGCTAAGTATGCCTTAATGCAATTCCAACACAGATGTCTCCAGTAGTAGTTCCTGCAGAATGTGTTTAAACAGGGTTAATCTAGGTACTATTTATAATTCACTCGCACATATCGAATATGGAATCCTTTTTACTTTTGCTGACGCTTGACGACACAAACCTTTGTTATTGATAAATATATAAGAAAGATTGTTGTTAGGAAATTTATAATTTAACATCAGGCCTGAAGATGAATTAAAAACCCAGAAAAGTTATCTAATAAATGCTTCTTAAGTTATTATGAAAAAATTATATTGTTACGACGTATGATACAGTGGAAAACAAAATACAAGACACCAATTAAGTCACTAATCACCAGCTTTAATTATCACAATTAAACAATTTGTAATCAACAAGATAGTCTCTTACAACAAATCAAATAAAAATTGTTCACACGCAATAAAAATGTCAACTAATATAAAACACAATAGTAGAGCAATTGTCCCGCACAATTATAAAACACATAATAATTTGACACAATACTTCGAACCGCACTGTGTAAATCGACCGACAATAACTGAACTAAGCGTCTCTGAAGTCTTATACTATATAGTCCGCTGTGACACCAGAACATTCCATAGTACGCATCAGCGCTACACTAGAGCGTAATTGATTGTGGCCTTGACACGGTGCGCGCGACCGGCGGAGTCTAGAAAAGTCTCGCTAAAGCATGTTGAGATCACGTACGCACACAACATTACAGCCGGATTCCACTGGAACGTCCGAGAAACCCGAAGACCGTTCTGTAATGATGTAACACTTTTCCCGCATTACGAAACAATACATATGAGAGCAGTTTGTATTTGCAACAAGGCCCGACATTTGGATAAGGAGAAAGTATAGGCCTACTGAATAAGTTTATTAAATCACTAATATTTTACTTATTTATTTATTATCAAAATACCCTTATACCATATTGGTGTCGGGTTACATCAATATATGATAAGTACATCAACTACACTCTATATACAAATTTTTTCCATCTTACTCTATCCATTGACAATGTCTTCGGTTCACTCCAGCCTCTCAAAATGTTTCCCATCATTCCATCCCAAGTCAGTAGCGGTCTTCCTCTCTTCTTTCTCCCCCCTGATTTTGCCTCCCAAACCTGTTTTACCATTCTATCACTATCCATTCTCTGCATGTGTCCCCACCAGCATAGTTGTCTCTGTTCAATAAAATCCAGAACCGATATCACTTCCAGATCCTCTCTTATTTGTGTATTCCTAACTCTGTTCTTCCTTGTTACTCCCACTACTCTCCTAAGATATTTCATTTCTGCCGCCTGGATTTTACTTTTTTGGCTTTTGGATAGCACCCACGTCTCACAGCCGTATGTTAAAACCGGTCTATATACTGTTTTATATACACTCATTTTCGTTTTTCTTGATATCTCCTTCTTATTTATAAATCTACTGTTTAATGCATAGTATACTTTTATTGCCTTTTCAATTCTTCCATTTAATGCGGCTTCTTGTTTCCCATTACTGTCTATTATAACCCCTAGATATTTGAATTGTTTGACTTGTTCTATCTTCACTCCTCCAATCTCTATATTTATTATTTTCTCCCCCATTACCATTACCTTTGTTTTCGTCTTATTTATTTTCATCCCTTTTTCCTGGAGAACTTCATTCCATATATTCAAATTACCCTGTAACGCCCTTTCACTTGTAGCCATTAGCACTACATCATCCGCAAAAGCCCCTTCTGCTACTTCTATACAACTAATATTTTACTAACTATGTTAGTTTAAAGAATATCATTGCAGTTACTAGCTTAAGCCGGCATCATCTGGCTGTTTGCTTTTCATCGTTTAATTAAAAAGTTTAACAAACAGATCATTGAGCCAAAGACCTTTCGTAGCTCTCAGGAAGTCTTCCTACTTCAAGGAGTAGGCACATTCCATCAATTTGTCATTAAGCAATGAAACGCTTTGACTCCTATGTAAGGGGTATTTTCGTATGTTAATCTAAGGATAAGTTAGAACTATATCAAAAAATTAACTACACTATTTTATAAACAAATAGAATTTAAGGTGAGTTTAAAGCCATTGTAGGCCCACGTGTCATGTCGTACGTGGTATTATCAAATATACGGAAGAAAATATTAAGAACTGGAAAACCCATTCTTACGCATCTTAAAGAGTTTGAAACTCTTGAAATTTTTTTACATTAAAATAGTTTATAAATCAATTTTTAAAAGTTCAGATGATAGCAGAAAATAGCAGTAACAGGATATGGAAGTGTTCAGGATTCCAGAATAACTCTCTTCCCGGTCCTTCTAAGTAAGATATCGTCTGTTCAAATCCATTTCAGGGTATATACTTTCTTTTATAATGTTTAGTTTTTCTCATCCTTTAAGTTTTGTAAATGACCTCGTAGCGTTGACTAGTAACGTTAGTCACATTGCCCTCTCTGCGTTCTGAACGAACTATCATAATGCAGTCTGGCCAGTACATTAAACCTATAAAGCCTGTAAAGGTGGTTAATTTAACAAGTCTCTTGAACACACAAGGAAAGCGATTTTATTTACACACCTTATAACAAACATTAGTAACATCAATTCTATAAAAGTGTTACAGCATGATCATTGTATTTCCTTTTATGTTTATTTTCCTTTGACGGAAAGAATCACTAATATTCTTAATGCAATTGCTTTCTGGACTATTTGCGTATTATTCAAATCCTAGTTTCTTTGACCTAATTATCTCGTTACAGGCACTTCGCAAAATTAGTTTTGAAACTAATTGCTGCCCCGATAATGCGCTTCAAGATCCTCAAGTTTTACAGTGTGAATTACAAAATTACTTCTTTATACATCACTGGCCGTTGCGTCTTAGAAGCCCTTGAGTTGTTCTTAGGAACGCTATTGGAGTTGCTGGTTTGTGATGAAATAATTGAGTGGACAGTACAATGTTTCAGAAAATAATGGTTTATTGAGTCAAGGCGACATATTTTATTTCTTATTAAAGTTTAGATTGAAATAATTGATTGATTGCTGAAGCGTGCAGATTTTAACACGGCATGAGTGCCGGAGAATTGAGTAGAAGTAAAGCGGGGGCTTGCATTGCAACCCGAAAGCCTAGATGGCGTAACTAAATAGTCGCATAGTGTCCATGCTAATAGAATTAAAAATACTGAAAAAAGAGAACGGTATGTAGCCGCTGCGGCGAGTGAGAACGAGTGATCAGCTCGGAGTCTACAGTAGAACTAATTTAATTTTGTCTGTAGTCAGCCGGTCTGAATCTCGGCTGGCGATAACAAGAACAAACGTGACGTCATCTGCAGGCTTCGCAACCTAGTATTTAGATTACAAAGTACACACGGGTACAAAGTTTGAACACTGGCTTCGCTTTGATAATTACACAACAAAAACAAGAATCAGATACTTAGTTTTCTACAATCGTCGGTTTGGAATTCCGAATTTTTAATATCATTTTGATTTTATGAATACTGTATTTTTATCAATTTTCTCTCCTCACATCACGTTGTAGTATAATAACACGAGAATCACTATGATTTCAAACCGCATAAGATTTTCATTTGATTGAAATATTTGGAAAAAATATATAGAATCTATCAATAAATTGATTATAAATTATGGAGAAGAAAATTTTCAGAGTTCATTTCCAATTATCTATACACTACTTACATTGCTACACTTATTAATCTTATAATTTAGTGTCTCAACTGTACTGCAAATAATGCGTTATTGACTATTTAACTATACCTTGTCCAACAATCACACGATACTGGACAAAATTGGGAAGTACATTGTTCTTATGGAGAAACCGCTTGCGCATATCAACTAACTTAAAAATTTTGTAATTGAGAAGTGAACTTGAATATAACTCTCATGGAGAATAAACAATGGCAGTTTACGTCTGTTTTATTATTTTATAAATGTTCAAATTACTAATATAACTATAAACAAACGAAAAATACTATAAACAAGTGTTTTAGTTAGTTTAATAACATAACTTGCCATTACTCGGATGTCAGAGTAACGTGAGTAAAATTATAAAATGTGTGTTTGTTTGACAATATATCCTGAAGACTGAAGTGCCATTAAATTGCACTGACGTATTAACTGCTGCGTAGAAGTGAATATTTTGTTATATTCGACTCAGGTTTTTTTTAGTATTAAGGGTAAAAGTGTGTCCGCGAAGAACAATTTTATTACTCGCAATAGCTGCGTGATGTAAGTAGAAGGTTTCTCTAAGAAGCATTAAAATTAGTTTTGAAATTCATCCCAGCTTACTATATCTTTGAGTAATGTAAAATCAGAGCACTCTGTAACACGCGGTCTACTCTAGTTAGACTTGGCTGCGCACGTGGTATTCGGCTGCCACGTGCCTTTGTTTACATCAGTCTCAGTAGTAAACTGTTGCAGTTTAGTTTATGGTAGCTAGTTGACGAGCCCACGTGGTCTAGTTTTGTTATACTTTTGTCTTAAACGTTACGTTTCATTATAACTTGAATAAAATGCCACGATTTTATTTTCATTTTCTATGTGTGTATTACTTTTACAGTCAGCAGAATTGAGCCTCGGGAAAAGTTCTGAAAAATGGTGAACCTATTATCCCGTGTACACGGTGTTAATAGCAGTGAATGGTGGTAGTGACTTGCTTAACTTTTTTTTTAATTTATTTTTTTTTGCAATCTGTTTACAAAATAAACACTTGGCAAAATTGGTGACAATATATATGACATGTAGAGGGTGGTCCATTGATCACTCCTCCTTAAGAACTAATATTACATAAATCTAGCCGAAATGTCCACTTGTTTGTAGCGTTTGAGTCTTCTTGTGTTGGTGCCTGCGTCTAGCCTGTCGTGAGCTTTTGAGCTAGTTCGTTGGGGTACGCTGCTAGACTCTTACTGTAGTTAACGAAGAATCGTTTGATTTCATGACGGACAAAAGTCACTTGGAGGTCGTTCTCGATGACATTATTCGGTACGTACCAAGGAGCGTTGACCATAGCACCACATTCTGGAATCGTTGTAAAATCTCGACATTTGAAGTACTCGCTGTCCCCCACACCTGGATGCCATATGTCCAGGTTGGCTTAAGTATGGCTTTGTAGATAAGGAGTTTGCTTTCCAGAGTTACAGGGGATCTCCTTCCGAGTAGCCAATACATTTGCCTGTACTGTAGTCTGAGCTGTTTGTTTTTGGTAATTATGTGCTTTCGCCAGGTAAGGCGGCGGTCCAGATATATACCCAGGTATTTTACATCTTCCTTTTGCGGTAGTTGGCAGGTATCGAGTGTTACCGGCGGGCAGCTGTCACGTCTTATAGTGAAGGTGACGTGTGATGGTTTAGTTCCGTCCGCCTTTATCCGCCACTTCTTTAATCATTGATGGATTTCATTAAGATTGATCTGTAGGTTACGTGAGGCGCAGCAGCATCTGCGTGCGAGGCCACCATCGCCGTTGCTTAACTTTAATTGTCAAATTTTCTACGTCATACCAAAGAAAATTTGTTTTCAGTTTGGAAAACGAGAAAATATGGCCTTTTTAATAGAAAGAGTTGTGTTGTGTATAGTGGAGTATAATAGTGTGGCGTAATGATTATTTACATACAAGACAGAAATTTATAACAGAAGGGAGGAACATTGCTTACCTTGACAATACATAGGTCAACGTAGGTCAGTGTCCTAAAAGAGTTGAAGGATAAACTTCCTATCTTTCCTAAAGTTACCTTTATGTGGGGACTGACAACTGTATTGCGGACTTCCACAGCAAGAGGTCTGAGGTTTGTCCTACTGAATGCGGATGGTCAACAAAAGCTGTAAAAACAGGCTGCTATTGCTCTTGTTAAAAAGAATTCAGCGGACTATCATAAAATATATAGGATTATACTGAGTCCATCTCTGGGAGCGCACCAGTTTATACAAGAGTAATATTATCCAGACCCTGAAAATCAGTCAGAGGCTCTATTCAAATATTCTGTGCAAATCTCCTATTGTGTGCCAGTACTACGCATAAATCCCAGCTGTTGACGAGGAAACCAAAACTAACTTGGAGTTACCTTAGCAAGCTCCGCCGACCACCAAAATGAGAAATAGCAGTTTCACCGATCCACAGGGTGACCTAATAAAACTTACTAAGAAATTGCCTTTAATCGTAATTATGTGACCCTCCAACACTATTAAGTATTGTGAAAAATGACAAGTGGAATCACCGAGTGACTTATACCCTGTACAGTGCCTTCAACAAATTTATTATTTTTCCTTCAAAGCAGATAACAAATAATATCGAATGAAACAAATTAACTACATGCCACACTGGTTCGCTTTCATTGTAACACATATTGGTATTTTCACTTCCTCCAGGCGGATACATACACGGAAACAACAGTCTGTAACGAGAACTTATAATTAGGTGAACCTCAGCAGCATTACCGCCAGGGCAAATGGGAAACGACAGTTGAGTCACAGTTTACAACCGGCCACAAGTTACAACTGCTGACTCAGTTCCCATTAACAGAACATAAACTGTAAATAAACATTACAGATGAATAAAATCCAAAATTGAATTATTGAATGTTGTAAAATCTGTGTCAGTTATATGAAATGCACATCAGTAAATGACTTTACCATAGATTTATTTATATAATTTCCATTTTACATGTTGTAACGTTATAAAGACACTGATGAATAATACTTATCTTTTAGTGTCGCTTTGAATAGCGTGTATCTAAAATTGATTAGTCCCGGTCCAAGTGGACCGAAACTGTTGAATGAAATAATGTTCCTCAAGCGTGGACAGGAAGTGTTAATTAATTGGGCCCAAGTGGGCTAAATGTATGCTTCTTGAATTAAATATTCTGTTGGCTGGTCTTCCATATTGATTGAGATGATGTGTAAAATGAATTAATTCTGCATTAAGAAATAACAAGAAGTGGACTGTATACGAATAATTTTAATATTTTGAATAATTACATTACAGCTGTAAATTTGAGTGAGGCTGGCTAATACTGCATGTTGCGAATTAGTATGAATTTAGCTAATCATGAAGAGGGCCTAGTCGGCCATAATCGAGAATACAAAGGCCTAAAGCCTACATTTAATGTCGACACTAATTGACAGCGAAGGATTCGGCGAACCGAACGCCGAGATAGCTAGCTAAGCACTGTGCAAGGTACAACCACGCGAAAATTGATGCGCGATATAAATCAGATTAGCCAACCTAGAAAATAAAATCATTGCGCTACCGTCCATAAGCTGCCCGTCAAAAATCAAAAAGATTTTTTAATACATTTTTTAATAAATTAGAATACATTTACAATTTAATTTAAAAGAGTGCAGTTCTTACTAACGATGGTTAGCTTCAAGGCTAAGTTGAACCTTGAGTTGAGATTAGATAACGGCAGTCTGCCGCTAGTTTAGAGATAAGCATGCATAAGATAAGCCTGTAGACAGGCGATTGTAGGCCAAGGTTGGCGAACAGCTGTTTCATATACGAATAAGTCTGGTTAACAATATTTCTGACACAAGTGTGTGCAGTATGTAACATTATAAAACATGAAAGAAAAATACATAATTATACAATGTTTAATGCATGAACGGAGGTTCATCATGAACAAAATTTTTGTTGAACATGTTGTAGTTGCATGTTCTATTGTATATTCAGCAGGGCGGCATGTATTGACCTAGACATGCTATTCCTGAAGTTTCAGGAATTTACAATATGTAACAATGTATGAGCAAACCAGATGCTGAATGCAGCCCAGCTATGACATGTATGTCATAATTTTAAATAAAGAATTGTGCATGCTTACTTACAAAATGAATAAAACATAAAATACAATATGAATAAATTAGACGAGGCAGTTACATACGGCAGACGCTTACAATAGTTTTTACATAGACACAATTTATGTGAATACAACAACAATAATTTGAATAATTACAAGATAAATAATTGCAATGTCAAAGAACAATACAATACTGAAATTACAGAAACAATTTAACAATTTAAAGACATTCACAGAATAGTACACATTTATCAGCAACAATATAAAGAAATGAATGCATGGTTACTTAACGGCAAAACATGCGAATATTATGTAATAACATTTCATAAATAAGACCACCCAAAGACATGCAATACACCCCATAACATCAATGAAAATGTGAGACATAGTATGCCACAAAAATTAACATACAATACAAATATCAAGATACCACAGAACTGTGATAATTAGAAGCGTGCCACGACGCAAAATTGACAAAAATATTGTGACAATTCATCACAATTATGTTGACCAAATGGTCGTAACAAATAATAAGCCAATGGCTGAATAAAACAGCATTGTGCTATAATCATAATGTCAAATCTCGTCTCGCGCTGGCAACAGACATAATTTATGTATTGGTCTCCGCAAAACACCCGTAGGCGTGCGAATGTCTACGACGCGAACCAAGTTATCTGGGCCGGGAAATGTGGCGATGATCACGCCAAATTTCCAGGCTAATGGAGGCAAGTTATCCTCAATAAGCAAAGCTAAGTCACCAATGGAAACATTATCTTTGGAAAACTTCCACTTGTGACGCTGTTGCAGCTGGTGCAAATAATCGCGAGACCACGTCTTCCAAATGTCCCGGACAAACCTCTGAAGTAGTTGCCAACGACCAAGACGAGAAACAGGAACGTGAGAAAGGTCTGGGTCAGGAATCGCAGTTAGGGGCGCGCAAATCAAAAAATGGCCAGGTGTAAGTGGCACCGGGTCGTTAACATCCGAAGAAATAGCAAATAAAGGTCGAGAGTTCAGACATGCCTCTATCTGAGACAAAACGGTCGTGAACTCTTCGAAGTTTAATATAGATTTGCCTACCACGCGCCGCAGATGAAATTTCAAACTCTTTATGCCGCTCTCCCAAAGGCCACCGAAGTGAGGTGAGGAGGGCGGAATAAATGACCATGATATCCCCTGAGAGGATGTGAATGACTTAATCGAGGTGATGGCACTCTTATTGTGCCAAAAGTTGTAAATGTCATGTAAGATGGTGCGGGCCTTCCTGAAGTTCGTGCCGTTGTCGGAGTACAGCTGACTAGGTATACCCCGACGTGCCATAAAACGACGTAAAGCAGCTACAAATGCGCTGGCAGTAAGGTCGGACACCAATTCCAGGTGAATAGCCCTAGTTGCTAAGCAAACAAACAAAGATACGTATGCCTTAGTAAAGGTTCTAGACCTCTGCCCGCCATGACGAATCATGAAGGGACCACTATAATCAACCGCGCAAAATAGAAACGGCCTTGAAGGAGTGACTCTAGGGGATGGCAAAATGCCAAGTCTCTGGACCTGCTGTGTGGCACTAAACCTGATACACTTGGGACACTTACGAATAATGGAACGGATGACTAGCCGGGCATTAACAATCCACCAACGTTGACGCAGTGAATGGTGCACGAGCTGAGCACCAGCGTGAAGTAAACGAATGTGTTCACGTTCGATGATAAGGCGTGTAATATGCGCCGATGGGGGTAATACGATAGGATGTCTCGAATCGTAAGGTAACTGGGAATGCTGCAAACGTCCGCCCACGCGTATCACTCCAGAGTCGTCAAGAAACGGGTCGAGAGAAGCCAACTTGCTCCTAATGGAAACAGAAGATCCGTTCCGAAGACAATTAATTTCGGCTGCGAAGTGGATCGACTGAGATTGTTTTATGAAGAAATTGAGAGACTGATGAATTTCTAAAGGGGTCAGACCGCCCGAAAGATTGTCCGCACATGAGTGCCTAATATTTCTGATGAAACGAAAACAGTAAGCGTATACATGTGTCAGCCGGTGCAACGAGGAAAAGTCCAACGATAAGTCAACAGCCAGGGTAGACATTAGAGACCGGTTGTGTGCAGTTTTCTCTTCCGCGGTGACTTCCGAAGACGATGGAGTGGCCGGTACGAAGGATGGGACAGGATTAGATTCTGACGATTGAGACAGACAGCCAGGACCGTGCCACCAAAGCGAGCAATCGCGCAAAACGTCAGGGAAACACCCCCTAGATATAATATCAGCAGGATTGCGTCGCGAATCAATGTGATGCCAGGTATAAGCTTGCGTGCGACGCTGAATTTCAGCAACCCGATTAGCGACGTATGTCTTCCAACGCGTAGACTGCGCATGAATCCAGTAAAGAGCCACCATAGAATCAGAATACAAATGTACATTATCAATAAACGAATAAAGAGCAGGAATAACCTTAGATACGAGTCGCGATAATAACAAACAAGCGCAGAGCTCGATGCGAGGTAATGACACTTGGCGTAGGGGAGCCACGCGAGATTTGGAACACAAGAGACGACAGGAAGCAGTAGAATCCTGATAAATGACTCGGATATATATACAACAGCCGAACCCTTTCTCCGAGGCATCCGAAAACCCATGCAACTGAACCGTAACCGCCTCACGGTTGCAACGAATAGATCGCGGGACTACTATTTTACCAATCAGACTCAATTTGTTACACAAAGAATGCCAATCCGAAAGTGACTGACCGGAAATCGGTTCATCCCAACCAAGCTTACAAAGCCAAAGTCGCTGCATAAAGTGTTTATACAAAAAGACAACTGGTCCGATTAAACCCAGCGGATCATATATTCCGGCGATAATTGAAAGAATCTTTCTCTTGGATATGCTATGGTCAACCGGAGATAGTTTAACATCAAACAAAAATGAATCGGCAGTGTTGTTCCAAAGAATGCCCAGGGTACGCACATTGTCCTGTTTATTTAGGGGTCGTGAAAAGTTGTGATGATTTGCGACCGCTGTGGGTTCATTTGATGCCCATTTGTGCAACGTGAAACCATATTGAGCAAGTAACGCACCTAGGTCGGATTTCAGCTTGGTTAGATCGGGGATAGTGTCCGAACCGGTAAGTAAATCGTCGACATAAAAATCGTTAGTTATGGCTAAAGCCGCTTGGGGAAAGGAAGTTTGATTGTCTCTAGCAATTTGTAGAAGGCACCGAGTGGCCAAAAAAGAGGCGCTAGCCGTGCCGTAGGTTACTGTTTGCAGCGCGAAATGCTTAAGTGGTTCGAGGGGAGAGTCACGCCACAAAATGCGTTGATAGTGACAATCTCCTTCAGCTACGCGAATCTGACGATACATTTTTTCGATGTCGGCAATCAGGACATACTTATGTATGCGAAAACGCAACAGAATAGAGAAGAGATCCTGCTGAACATTGGGGCCTACTAATAATATGTCATTTAACGAAAGACCATTAGTAGTCTTGGACGAACCATCAAAAACAACGCGCAGTTTTGTGGTCAAGCTAGAATGTTTAAGCACTGCATGGTGAGGCAAGTAGTAAATATTTGACGCTCCTGAATTGATAGCGCCATGATCGATGAGTGTCATGTGCCCAAGATCCATATATTCCCTGATAAAGTCCGTGTAGTCGCGAGCGAGCTTGGCATCGCGCCTGAATCGACGCTCCAAGCTTAAAAATCTTGATTCGGCACTTGTGTAAGATTCCCCCAAGTGGGGATTATCAGACTTGAATAGGAGCGACACTATAAATCTACCCTCGCGGTTGCGCTGAGTAGAGCGCACAAAATGCTCTTCGCAAGCCGACTCGCCGTCAGGGGTATCGCCAGCAATTGTTTCTGCCTCCCAAAATCTCTCGAGAGATTGCAGAATTTGACTGTCATTGTTCCTTGCCAGGAACGAAACCGCAGGACCCTGGGTGTGGCAGTGTTTGGGCAGATTGCCGGCCAGAATGTAACCCAGTTTTGTTTCCTGAATGATAGGGAAGTTGGGTCCGCGTGTGTATTTATTGGCTAATATTAAATCCAGATAAAATTGTGCCCCTAACAGTATGTCGATCTGTGAAGATATATTAAAATCTGGGTCGGCGAGAAAAATTTTGTTTGGAATGTGGAACCGGTTGATGTCAAACGAGATTGAAGGCAGATTATGAGTTAAGTTAGATAGGACGGCACATTTGGCCTCAAAACTATGTCTCTGATAGCGAGAAATAATACGCATAGAAGCAATGTCAGTAGCGCAACACGCTGTATTGTTTATTCCTGTAATTGGAATATTAGATCGGGTTAGTTTAAGGTGCAACCTTTTCGCAAATGATTTCGTACAAAAATTGATCTGGGAACCGGCGTCTAGGAGTGCCCGAGCTTCATGCCTGTTGCCAGCCTGATCAACGACATATACAACCGCTGTGGATAAAAGAACATTGTTTTTACACTGTAATTTAAATGAGCAATAATTGCTGCTGGCAGCTGGTGATTTCGGCACGTAATTAGCGTGCAGCAAGGTGTGGTGACCCTTTGAACAAATTTTACAGACCTGTTTACTTTTACAATTCGTTATCAAATGACCTGCTCTAAGGCAGTTAATACAGCATTTATGATTTGCAACCAATTGCCCCCGCTCAGCGGCACTTAATATACGAAAATTGTTACACATGTAAAGCGGGTGGTCAGATTTACAACACACGCATAAATAATGCCTTGCCGCTGCATGATAACTCTTAAAGGTATTGCTGCCAGCAGTATTTCTTAAGCTATATTTCTCAAATTTATTGTTTGGTTTTACGCTAGGTTTGTTGAATTGCTGTCCGGATTCAATTGGCATTGTATTTTCTAAAAGCTGTCGGCGCAAGTTTAAAAAATGCGGAAAGTCTTGAAAACTGGGCAAGTTGTCAGGGTCTATTGACTCCTTCCAAAGTTTTAAAGTAATAGGGTCAAGTTTGGTGGAGAGCAACTGTATGGTAATAAACTCAAATGAATTTACGGACAGCTTCATTGCCGCCAGTGAATTAACGGAAGACGTTATTGTATTCGTAAACTCCGCCAAGCTTTGGACTGAGTCCTTTATTGTGGACTTAACCTGAAGTAGGTTTTGTACATAATATTTGGCTAATATAAATGGATTATTATACCTTTCGGACAGCAAGTTCAACGCTATTACATAATTTTCTTGACAAATGGGTAATGATTTAATTAAGTCTAATGGTTCACACTTTACCGAGGAATGCAAATAATGCAGTTTCTGTACTGGTGTTAAGTCGGATCTTGAATGCACTAGATCATTGAAAATTGAATAGAAGTGTTGCCACTCAAGTATGTTGCCTGAGAAGCAGGGCAAACTTATCGGCTTTAAATGCATAGGCGTCGATAGTACAGGAGGCACAGTCTGAGTATTAAAAGTGTCAAGAAGTTGTAAAATGTTTGCCTCAGTTGAGTATATCATTTCCTCAACCTCGACTCGGTCTGCCTGAGCAGCGCTCGTGTCTTTACTGATAAGCTCTATCTCAGACTGTACCTCGTCGTACTTCGAGGCTAAGCTCTTAAGACTTTCTAATCTTACAGTCATAAAATGTTTTGTGCTTAAATTAATATCAAACGAATTTACCGCGGATTGTATCCGCACTATCGCGGACTTTAATCCGCCTCTCTTTCTGGTCAGCACCTTGAGGCCTTCTTCAGACATTTTTTACGCACCTTTTTACTGTTGCTGGTGGTACCTGGTTGGCGACGTCCCACAGCGTCGGCTCCTTGGTGACGATGGTGAACAGCTGGCCGAGATGACCACTTTGAAGCACTGCAGCCGGCAGGAACTTGCTATTACGTTGTCCGAAGATGACGAGCGAAATGGCGACGCAAATCACGCCACGGTCGCATTAGCTGACGCGCTAATCCGCCCGTGATGGCCAGAAACAGATATAAAGATATTAAATGGAAATCCAGGTCCGGAGTGACCAAAAAATGATTAGTCCCGGTCCAAGTGGACCGAAACTGTTGAATGAAATAATGTTCCACAAGCGTGGACAGGAAGTGTTAATTAATTGGGCCCAAGTGGGCTAAATGTATGCTTCTTGAATTAAATATTCTGTTGGCTGGTCTTCCATATTGATTGAGATGATGTGTAAAATGAATTAATTCTGCATTAAGAAATAACAAGAAGTGGACTGTATACGAATAATTTTAATATTTTGAATAATTACATTACAGCTGTAAATTTGAGTGAGGCTGGCTAATACTGCATGTTGCGAATTAGTATGAATTTAGCTAATCATGAAGAGGGCCTAGTCGGCCATAATCGAGAATACAAAGGCCTAAAGCCTACATTTAATGTCGACACTAATTGACAGCGAAGGATTCGGCGAACCGAACGCCGAGATAGCTAGCTAAGCACTGTGCAAGGTACAACCACGCGAAAATTGATGCGCGATATAAATCAGATTAGCCAACCTAGAAAATAAAATCATTGCGCTACCGTCCAAAAATCGATAACAAGAAATAGGCCCTTATCTAAACTCAGTCACTTAATATAGGCCCTACACATGTAGCCTATATTAAGTGTATAAATATCCAGTATAATTTAATGTACATTAAATTAATGTAACTTTACATCAAATTCAAGGAACTTTAGGGTGGAAACTTCATGCTGACAACAGACACCGTCTGGTTGTCAATTGTTGAATTGTCACTGCCAGGTTCAAGAAATGGGGAGCGGATTGCTTTACAGAAGCAAATGTGTCAAATTCCCGATGTGTCAAATGCTTAAAGGCCAGCATGGAGTATATTTGAAAATAGAGTAAGCTACACTTTCAGTGTAAAAACAATGATTTGTAATTAGAATCACTTGTTATTTGTTAATGCAGAAAAAATATTTATTGAAAACAAATATCTGTTGTAAAGTAAGAAAAGGGTTGTGTTTTGAATAGTACAACTAAAACTTTCAATGCAGCTGGACATGTATGCAGTTTCAATTATTCCATAGGATTTCGAGATATGTGAATCAAATTTTCAATTTACAATATACTGTTTACTGTTCTATATTTTACCGAATCTGTAATGTTTACTAAATGTTACATGTAGGTTAAGTATAATAATAGTTACAGTAATATATACATATATGAATACACAAAATTGTATCTCCAGAGCAAAGTTGTTTAGCGGATGGATATTTAATGACACTGTACCAAAGTACAAAATTTATTTGTAGTAAAAACAAACCACTCTTCACTAACTCACTTGAACGTTTTCAAATCAAACCTTTCAACGTAAACTGTAAAATCGTTAAAGTAAAAGTCGCGCGTATTCCTTCTTATGTGAAATAATGTGAATAGCCAAACACAAACAAGACTTTGAACTATTTATTTAAACCAAAGTTACAATTTTCTAAAATAAACGTTATGACAGACTTCAAAAATCAGATCACTTTTGAAATATTACGACAAAATCAACATTCAGTAATCAGCTAATATAATAGGCCTATGTAAACATGAACACTCTATAACAGAATCAGTTCTTAGGAAGCTTTAGACAACAACATATGTATCAGAATTAACAATGTCTACAAATTCGTTTTTATAAATAATAGTGTTTTATAATATTGTGAACACAAATGTGCTATATAACCTGACGATGGTCTGTGACCGAAATCGATCGCTTTAAGAATATAAATAATAACATTATATGGTACCTTTAGGCTACATAAAATTAATACAAAAAAAAATAGAATTTTCTGTTTAACGTCCATTCATTATATATTATTCAAGCTATTCACTAAAAATAAATAAATCACTACCGACTAGGAACACAATTGTGTTGTGTTCCGAGTCGGTAGTGGTGTAATTTTGTTTAGTTAATCAACGGACCACCCGTCATGGGCAACGAAATCCAACAAGCTATTCACTTAGAATATCCTGTTTTACCAAACTTCCTTAATTTTCTTCCCTACAGAGTGTGTTTGTTAATTAGAATTTTAAGTTTTAAGGACCATGATCTTACAAACCTATTTTTAATATTACCCATTTCGAGCTGGTTAGTAAACGTTGTTAATAGTCTACGACTCTGTTGTCATGATAAATGCCGATGTTATTTCTCATTGTTGTAAGAAATCGTTATTGTAACTTAACATCAAAACTTAAAAATTTGTACGTCGGCTTTTAAAATCCAGAAATCTAGCCTTATACATGTTTGTTATCTACAAATAAATTTCTTTACAGTTAGATTGAGACGGAAGATATTAGACACACCTAAGAAACCAAACAACCAACCAGTTACAAAGATGTTTTTCTTGTGACGGGATAGAATATATTTTTCATTTACACAACTAATGATTTTCACACGTCTACCAAAATTTGAGATTATATTTAATTCAAATAATATAAGTTTAAAAATTGTCCTAAGGCTTTCACGGCCGTTGTCAGTTGTATAAGACGAGTTTTCCGGGCTGTTTGGCCTTGGTCTACGGTTTAATGACAAAACAAACGTTTCAACAGCACCACCGGCTGCCAACATCAGTGAAATTCAAAGAAATCCAAGACCTGCTGAACGTCGATCGTTATCGTCAGGCCCAGAGACACACGTGGAAGCCTTTACCAGTACTGTGGGCCTGACGATAACAACCTACGTTCAGGAGGTCTTGGATTTCTTTGAATTCCACTGATGTTGGCAGCCAGTGGTGCTGTTGAAACGTTTGGTTTGTCATTAAACCGTAGACCAAGGCCAAACAGTCCGGAAAACTCGTCTTATACAATATAAGTTTTATAATTACAATTAAAATAACAATTTAAAAACACGTAACGGTTTTTATAAATAATATTAAATGTCTGTCACTGTTTAATAGAGTAAGATATATATGTAAACGCGAACTAGGTCAGGAGTAGTAAAGTAGTGCCGGATGTGCGCAGTGAATCATCAACAGTGTTATCTGCTCATCCCATGACGGAACAGTTCTAACGTTCACCTAATTAGACGCTTCAGCGTACACGACGTGTTTATTTCCACTTCCGTTGGGGACTACCGTTCCTGACTATGTCCTCTCTTTGAGAAACCTACGAAATCATTGCGACTTTGTTATTGCGTAGAAAACTACATAACAGGTTTGAGTATTGTAGAGCCATACCTGTTTTACACATTATAAGAAGTAAACATGTTTCCTTCTGTAATCGGTCAAGAACAAATATCATGTCATGTGTGAGGTTAGTGCAATACACGAAATTGCCCTTGGATTTACGGACTGTAAATATGGATTTGGTTATAATACTTTTAGTATTTGAGATTAAAATGCTTCCCTTTCTTAATAATGATGGATAACGTCTTGATTTTAATAAGTTAAATGTATATTTGCATACACATAAGACCAAATTAACAGTCTATCTTCACTTAAAAATTTAGTAAATATTAGCTTTGTAGGGTCCCCCAAAGTACTGGGAAGAATGAGTGATGCCTTATGGTCTCATTCCTTGATGAAAGGAAATATCCAGCCGCACCTCCAAGTGGTGGGGGATGGGCAACATCTACAGGTGGCTAACGCGGCTCTGGAGACCGAGTGACAGCCGGTATAAGGTGACCCTCCTCTACATGTCATTGTCAAGTAGAGGTTAGGGCACCCTCTTGGCCTTGAGGTGAGAGATTGCCCCTAAAGGCGGATGACCTTCCCTTGGTCAACGACGTAGGATGTAGGAGTCAAGAAGAAACCACCACATTAAGGATCCCTATGGATACCTCAACAGGAAAAATTGATCTCTTCAGTCTGGTAAGACAGCCAGTTTATGGTAAAATACCCAGACAAAAAATCGGGCTGGACGTTAATCCTGAAGGTGGCAGCCCCACCATACGTCTTACCCTGCGATAAGACATATGCTTTCAGAAAACATGCCTCTTACGTCAGTAGTAGTATGAGCACATATTTAATTTATCTTATCCCAAAAGTGTATTACTTCTGTTTGAAATATAAGACATTCTGGTTGAATTCTGACTAAACGATACGTGGCAACCTAACGTGCTTTCAAGATTAGGCCGCGCTTACGATTACGAAAAAATTACGATTAGTAAATGATTATGATTGTTACAAAATTATTCACAAATAGTTTACGTTATATACTTTATTATACTGTTTTATTTCACATAACAATTCTCATATGGTAGACATTGGTTGATAGAGACTCTAGGCGTTGCTACAAACATTATTTTTTATTTCAATCAAGTTTCTCCTATGACAGGGTAATAAGGCTTATTTGTAGCAGACACAGACAGAATGAAACACTAAGCTGAATATGTGAACAAGAGAGGCTACACGGCTTGATATTTTAGCAAGTGATAATAGTCTACACTTTCAAAACAATTCACTAGTCTTATTTTCCGTTAAGAAGGCGACAACGATATACAGTGTGCACAAGTTTTGATAACCAAATATTCTGAACACTGTAGAACTCGACTTAGTGTGGACAGAAAGAATAACAAGTTTTGAAAAAATGAGAGTAAAACATTTACAATTCACAGCTATACGATTTTATACCATTGTTCTCAGATTTTAACACTTAAATCTGCTAAAGACAACTAAAATAAACATGATTAGAGTTTAATATGATATAATTTGTACAGGAGCTAATACCGTCAATGTACCCTATAGAAGTTACTACATGTTCAGGAACTGTTTATCACACACAGTTCCGCTTTGCTCCACTTCGCCAGGTAAAGACGGGGGAATAAAACTGGGGACGCCCAGTTTTGAAACAACTCCCATATAAGCTCTTATCTTTCTTTTCACGGGTATGTTACAGTGGCGAAGTTACATGGAGGCAATTGAGGCAATGCCTACCATACAAAATTTTGTAGAATAAAAATTATAAATACGTATGAACTACGTAACGTAAAGATTATACATTGTTACTGTGACTATCGAATTTATTAAGCCGAAACGTGCTTTACTGAGCGACCGCTAGATGGTGACAGGTGAGATTCGGCATAGCTCGTTTAAAGCGAATGAGGCAACGTGAACTTGCCTCAGCGTTTTTTGTATACATCGTATGTAAGCAATGTGTTGGCGCGACTGCGAAGTGCAGGGAGGGGGGGATTCTCCCGCGCTGTACACATAGAGCGTTGAGGCATGTCTCACTTCTGTGGTCCAAACAGTTAAGTTAAAGCGCTCTGTGTTGTTTATAAGTGTGTTTATTTTATGCGGTTATTAAAAGTGTGTCTGTTATTCCGCTGAACTAACAGATGATCAAGATTGTTATTTGAATTATTAGTAACATTAAACATATATACAGAAACAAATCAAGTTTAAAAATTTTAAGTTCAATCACAACTGAACTTACGTATTAACGTAATACGTACAACGTATTATTGTGTATGACTTATACAAGGAATGTTCAATAAAAACACGTTTAGGGGTGTAAGGCATTTTTTATTCAACGACTTTAAAAGAAGTCTCCATTAACATTAAGACATGAGACCCACTGTTGCACTAATGTGTAGTTTCCCTGCGAGTAAAATTCTTACGGCTGTTTTCGGAACCATTCGCTAACAGCAAACTCTACCTCAGCGTCCGATTTGAACCACCGTCCTTTTAGTGACTCCTTAAAAAAAATTTAAGGTAAGATTTTTGCCTACCCGTTCATTAACTACTAGCTTCGCCACTGGTATGTTAACTTTTCCTTCTCCTTCCACCTGTTCTTCCTCTCATTCATCTTACTCATTTCTCCTCCTTCCTCTTAACACGGCAACATATTCATCATCTGAAATAAATTTAACAGCTTCATTGTATCCTATTCACTGGCTAACGTTACGCTCGGTACCTTCTTCACGCAATAGAATCTTCTTCATTAGAACGTCTACTACACAATGTTCCAATGAAACGCGTTTGGAACAGAAACACTAGTACTTGTTGATCTGTACAGACTGTTCAGTCAAACCAAATGTGATTCAAGATTACTCTTTTTTAGATTAGATGACTTTTACGGAATGTGGAATAATGGATTGTAGAGTTTCCAAAACTTCCAAGTTGAACTAATAAGTATTTTAATGTTACATCCATGGCAGAATACTCTGTATTAATTGTTTTAATTTTATGTTGTTTTTAAATAAAGTATACCGAACACCATTAACAATATACCTACTCCATACACGAATCGATACTAGCCTTATGTTCAACATGAATCATTCTATTTATTACGTAAACCGTAAAATTTATAATGAGTATAATAAAAATGTGTAATAAATAAATGTTTAATTTAATATAGTGCTAAATATATTACATTAAATGAATTTAATCAATAAATTAATTTTATCCAACGTTACTATACAGTTCGTGGTGTGTTAGTGTGGACTAGGTCAGGAGGTCATAAGTTATGGCCTGGTGTGAGCGGTAAATCAGCTGTGGTTTCCTGTTCACCTCATGGCAGTCGCGCGCTGGGGTTCACTTAATTAGACGCTTCAGCGTGTCCGACACGTTTACTTCCGTTTCCGTTACAGACTGTTGTTTCTCGGTATGTCTGTGCCCACAGGCGATGACGTCTTGAATGTACACGTGGCTTTTGTACCTCAAAGATCGACTGCCGATGGCGCTACCTACAGTACTACGGGTTGTATACGGAATGCAACTGAAATTATGTGGTTTTAAAAATAACATGTTGCAGTGTACAACTTATTATACGATGTGCTTTAGAGAAACGCTTATTGTAACTTTCTTTAACATAAGCTGAAAACTTTAGCGCTAAAACGATTAAAGAATATTATTTTATCATTAGCATCTTAAATTTTCTGTAAGTCTAACGTAATGTTATTCACGTACTGTATTCTGGATTTAAAATATTTGCATTAATTGTTGTTGATGAAATCTAATACTTGGATATATATACACGGACAGTTGGGTGACAGAAATAAGGTATAGTTATAAAAAGGAACCGACTAGACTCAACTGTCAAACAACTAGATTTTACAAGAGAAGTAAGATTGAAGCAAACAGTAAATAACAAATTCCTTACATACATAGCTGTAACAATATCTATACTTACCTATGGCATTCAATTGTGGACGTGGGGCAGCATATACAGGTCCGCATATAAACTTGAAGCATAGAGGAGCAACAAGGTCTGTAAGAACAGAGGAAAACATTGAAAGAGTTCGAGTAGCATTGACGCGTAGTCCACAACGTTCTGCAATGAAACATGCATCCGCACTGAACATTAGTGACACATCGTTACGAAAAATTTTGCATAAAGACTTATCTTTTCATCCTTACAAAATTCAAGTAATCCAGGAGTTGAAAGATGGCGATATGCTGGCTCGCAGGATTTTCAGCGAAGAAATATTGCGACGTGTAAATGATGATGAAAACTTTATTCACCGCATGTTTATGTCAGATGAAGCACATTTTCATTTGAATGGATATGTAAACAAACAAAATAGTCGATATTGGAATGATGAAAACCCAGATGAGTTGCATGAAAAGCCATTACATAGTCCGAAAGTTACGGTGTGGTGTGCAGTTTCATCATCTGGCATTATTGGGCCATATTTTTTCCAAGACGATAGAGGAAACACCACAACTGTCAATGCAGACCGCTACACACACATAGCCAGAACATTTTTGATGCAACAGCTCCCTAGGTTTCCGGAAATTAATTTTTTCTAGCAGGATGGGGCCACAAGTCATAGTGCTCGTGTGTCCATGGCTGCTTTAAGAGAACTCTTCCCGGACGGACTCATATCCAGATATGGCGACATCTCGTGGCCTGGAGGATCCCCAGATTTGTCCGCATGCGACTTTTTTCTTTGGGGATTTCTGAAGAGCAGGGTGTACATTGATAGACAGCACACCATACCGGAATTAAAAACGAATATCAGACAAGAAATTGCACGGATTCAACCTGACCTGCTTCGTCGAGTGATGGAAAATTTTCGGTCAAGATTAGAAGAATGTTTACACAGAAATGGCTCTCACTTGAGCGGCGTTATTTTTAAAAAGTAAAATAATTGCATACTTTACTCAACTCAAATCTGTAAAAAAAAATTCTGATAATAAATGTTTCATGAAAAAATTGGGTACTTTTGATTTTCCCGCTTCACTGGCGGACCCTGTATATTCGACAAAAGGCATAATACAATTATGTCATTCTAATATATTATGGATGACAGTTAATTTCCCATGGTACGTGTGAAATCGGGTGCCACACGGTAAGCTTGGAGGAAGGTATGTACAATCTTCATGGAAAACGGTCTAATTACTGAAGACACTAAGTAGTACTTTATAAGTCACTAAGTTTTGTGTGAATTAGTTTAACGGCTATTAAGTATTCGGTATAGGACAATGATCTTGTTTATAAACAAATTCTTTTGTTGATAACAGTGACTTGACGTCGGCGATAATACTATCATCAATGTCGTCAACTCGTCAAGTATTAGGCCTCATTTGGTCTGTTCTAGAGTCCACCTCTACTGTAAAACGTCTTTAGAGCGGGTACTGAGTATTATTCTTAGAATTACTAGTTTACTTTCTATAATCCCATTTGTTTTTACGTCGTGGTGCAAAACACAGCTTTCTCGCTTCCGAATTAGAACATAGTACCTTAAATGAATCTCAGTATATGAGCTCACCTGTTCTCATTAGCTGAAGAAATTAAGTTATATCATCGTACTTGTTAACTGTGTTCCATAATACAGTCAAACGTTCAGTACCCTAAAATGTTATTAAGAGTACAGTAGTTGTTTCTGTAACTAAACCTTTTTTCAGTTTCTGGCTTTTATTTAGGCTTCTTCCGAATCTAATTCGCCACTGAAGAAATAAATTGCTTTAATTCCAAACACTACAGTATCATCAGCCACAAAACGTACTGCTTGCTATTACATACTACTATGAATTAAACGATGTTTATTGTGTTATTTCTTATACCATTCAAAATCCTTGAAACCTGTTTTACTTCAGACTGTAAAGTAAGTAAAGAGTTTAATTATATACAGAATTGGATTAAAAAGACAGCGGACTTTACTCTGTCGGTAATAGAATTAAAGGCGTACATCTGAATTTCAGGTTCCACTTTAATGGATTTCTCACACCCATGCACTTAGTAACTTTCCATCTGTCTCTTTCTCTCTCCCACTGCCTCATTCAATCTCCCTCCCTCTTCCTCTTTTTAACGCGTGCATATATTTTGAAACTCGTTGAAACTAAAAGAGTAAGCAGAAACTAAGAGTAGGCAGTTACTCCTTTCTTTTGCAAAGCCTTACGTTATACGAAACTCACGTTTAACCGCTTAAAAAATGTTACACCATTTTGTGTCGCTACCAAAACAAAATTTCACTCAATCGAGACGTGTGTAACACAGACAACTAAAAACTTAAATTCAACTTTGTAGTCTTTTCAAAAATCAATTAAAATTGTAATTACAATTAGAAACTGGTCAGCCTAAACGATTCTACTGCAATGGAAAGGGAAAGTTACATTTTCGCAAAGCTTCACATACTCCCTGACATCTTTGAATAGGGGTAATTTAACTGACTAAGTTAAGTACTGTACTTGCAACCATTATTAAGATATAAAGGCATTATTTGGTGGACATACCCTTTCAAGCCTCAGGATCAATTTCTTAGTTTTAAGTATTTGAAGGTACTGTGTATAAAATAGTAAAAATTACACTCTTGTAAAGAATAATTTCTAAATAGATTTGTTCTTTTCTTTAAACAGCCCCCGACTGCATTGAAAATTAAAATTGAAGAGCAAAATTTTGTCAGCAATATTTTTTATAATTGTAGTCTTTATATGATGCATTGATATATATTCAACATCGAAAAGTAATTTAAATCTAATAAAATTACTATGCGTTTAATCATTCATAACATTTTCGTTAAATCTGATCAGAGCTGAATTTCAATACATTGTTTTTGGCTTTTTAAATCGACTTTTTTTAGATTTTGTGATTTTTAATAAATATTATTTTTATTTAGTTTTTTTTATCTAGTGTTTTTATCAATTTATTTTTTATTTATTCATTTATTTTTTTGGCAGTCGTGTTTTTTAATTTTTTTAATTATTTTTTTTATTTTATTCCTTTTTGTGTTTAAAAAGAGTATACTGGGAATGTGCAGTGTGTGCGTGCGTATGTGTGAAGTGCCAAAAATTTTCAATTTTTACATAGTTTTATTTAGAAACTTTATTATGTACATAGTATAATTAGCGTATGAACTTATAAACTTATAAATATAGTATAACTTTATTTTATATACTATTATATAACTAGTATAATACAAACATTTCGATAAATTGTTTTATAAATTATATAATTAACTAAATAATTTCATTTATTAGAAATGATAAAGAAAAAGCTTTGGTCTACAGATTTCTGAGTCGATTTAATTCCTCAAGTGAGTTTTTATCGTACGGTTTATGCAACAATTTTCGTGGATCCAGACAACTTATTGCTAATCCCTCTAATGTTTTAACACGACTTAGTGCGACGTAGACCTGACCCTTGGCAAAAATATTACTACTCAAATCAATGACTGCTTTGTCTAAAGTAGTGCCTTGGAGTTTATGTACTGTTACAGCCCAACACAATATTAATGGCAGCATACGTCGTTCTACTTTGCCCTGGCCTCGCAAAGCATCATATTCAACAGTGGTGGGCTCTATCTTTACTCCAATACCAGCAGTATTTCCCCTAATTGATCTGTCATCAAATTCTACAAATACGGCTTGTGGAAGCTCACCAGGTTGAAGCTGATCTCGACGTAATGCAGGCAACTCAATTTTTCTAATGATGCCGATTGCTCCGTTGACCAGACCATGATTAACATTAATGTTTTTTCGCAACATTACCCTAGATCCGACTCCGATTACTAAAGAGTTTGGAATACCTCCAGTTTTGTTTGGATCCGTTGGTATGAAGTCTTTCTTTAACTTTTGTCCGTAATTCTTAGCTTCGACAGACACATCCACCGCTGCAATATCGTAAACTTTAGATGATGTTTTCAACTTTTCAGTCATCATAGCATTATATTCTTCTACCTGTTTAGTGGTTGGGAAAATACGCAGACACTCGCCATCAGCAAATTCATCTGTCAAAGGAACTCTTCGACGATCTAAAATTTCTAGCTGCTGCATGGTGAGTTGGCCGACTCGTAAATTATTTAGAATGTCTATAAAAGTAGTGTCGTTAGGTTGCCGCATATTTTGAGGTAATTCACAGAAACTAAACAGTGTCCACAAATTAATTTTAGCTGATAAGTAATGAGGCTGCTTGAAGCAGTAGGTACCACCAACTGCTTTTGATACAGGTGGCAACTGCATTAGATCGCCAAACAAAATAATATTGATACCCCCGAAGAGAGCATCATTCATTTTAAGCTGTTGCAACCTTAAGTGAATATTTCTTAGGGTAGTATAGGGTACCATTGAGATTTCGTCAACGATTAGCCAATTAATATGCTTCCACCTTAGCCGTTCCCTTTGAAGACGCTCATCAGTAAGAGGGCGAACAGCTATCACCTTGCCTTTTTCGATAGGAAGGGCAAAAGTAGAGTGCAAAGTGCTACCTCCAATCAATCTTGCAGCGACACCTGTGGGTGCTGCTACCGTAACAGCTCTGCTTGCATGTAAATGAGAAAGACGACGAATTTGTTCTACAATAATTTTCAGAGTAAAGGTTTTGCCGGTGCCTGCTCCTCCAGTAACGAACACACGTAATGGCTCAGTATTATTTTCACTTGGAAGTAATCTGTCTGAAATTATTTTGAACAATTGGCGCTGGTGAAAATTCATTAAGTTTACTGCTGCGGCATATTGTTGATCCGTCATTTCATGTATTTCAGGTTCACCATATTTCGCAGAGAGAAATATATATAGCAAACCAATATATATATATATATATACTTTCAGGTCAGCTGTTCTCTGTTCCTCACGGATTGCACATCTATACTCTCACACAATAGCGCGCTAACATAGTATTAGTGAGCGTGGTCTTAAATCGCGAGCACTATCTGGAGTGAACTTTACAGAATACCTTACACTAGCGCCACCTGATGGACCAATAAACGAACAAAAAAATCCTTAGAACCGATCACTTGTATTCACTTCCGGTCAAAACCGGAAGTCAACTCATGGTGATATACAGCCTATGACACTTCTGGTGAAGTAAGGAATCCATCGAGCCATCGAACATCAAAATCGGTAAAGCCGTTAAAAAGTTATAGTGGAACAAACATACATACATACATACCCTACCACTGAAAACATAACACTCCTTTTTAGCAGTCGTGTAAAAATTACACTCTTGTAAAGAATAAATATTTTGCATTCTTTTGAATGTATACATTTAATTAAATTACGTATATACTGTATTACACTGATTACTGACATCTAGCTTTATCTGAAGATGCGCAAATGCAACATTTACAAAACATTTACCAGGCCAGTGCTGACATACGCTTCAGAAGCCTAGACGTTGACAAACAATAACGAGAAACTTCTAGGTTTCTGTTAAAGACGGATTCTAAGAACAATATTTAGAGGAGTATAAGAAAATGGAATGTAGCACAGGCGCTATAATTATAAACTATACCATCTTTACAAAGAGCCGAACAGGATAATCAAAATGTACAGGCTAAGGTGGGTTGGACACATAGAGAGAATAGAGGAAGGACAGCCTGCGAAACATATTTTCTACCAGAAACCAATGGGTAGTAGAAAAAGAGAAACACCCCGAAGTGGATTCAAAGACCAGATAAAGGAGGACCTCGGAAAACTGAACATAAGAAACTGAAAAGCCAGGCCACGCAATAGGGTAGAATGGAATCGACTCTTGGAGCAGGCCAAGACCCACCAAGGGTTGTAGAGCCACGGCTCATGATGATGATGATAGATTACACTCTGTTAATCTATTAAAAGTTTTGGAAAAAGAAGCGAAATACATGATCGCAAAAAATAAAAATTTTTATAATGAATTGAAATACATAAGTAGTCTAACTTCAGCTAATGCATTAACTATGCGTGGCTGATCACATATATTAAACAATTTGACAGTAATGCGGTTATATGCCTAAATACATTAAATTATTCAGCTTATTTAAAGTGTGACAGTTGTTTCCTTTTCCAGTTTGGTTCCCTATAATACCCTCTTCAGAGTCGAATATAAGTCAGCATGTGTATTACAATTCTTGCAATCTACTCTCCCCGGAAGTTCTGTACCTTGGCATAGTTGACTTTGTGGAAACGCGCTCCGTGGTCATGACTAACAGCAACAAAGATTAACATGAGATTCTAACAAAAGCTTTTCTACATATAAAATCCCAAATTACGCTTCTCTGTAGCAGTTTGCCTAGAATCTTGCAGTTATTTGTGGTTTTATAATTTTTTAAAAGCATTACTCAAAAGCTTAATTTTTCATTTAGATTCTTCAAATTTCTATTTTTCATCAAATTTCCTATTTTTGTTTCTTTGTTTTAACATCACTAACAACAGGAAATATATCCTACAAATAATTAAACTCATCAATTATTCTCTCTATAACCGCAACATGGGTTTTAAAAACTGGTAAACAATGTTTTTTCTAAATATAAGTGAGCTAGGCTTTGGTTGTTTTTTTTTGTTTAGTAATGATTTTCTTCCTACTATCCATTAGCACAAGAAAGAACAAAATTTAACGTGTCCGAGCTGTAAACAAAATAAAACACAGTGATTTTTTTATTTATAATATGTTACCCAGCATTACTTGTTATACTAAATTTTTGTCAAGAGGATACTTATACATGATTTTTTGTTGTTGTTGCATTCGCTAACGGTAGAGAAAGAAATTCGTGCCCATCGTACAAAATGACGCTCTTAAAAAATAGATTTTGAAGAGCTATTGGACACGTTGACCATACTCGCCATATTGAACAGTACTAAATCTGTTGATTTATATTTGTGAGCTAGTAGGCTGTTATTATTTTAATGCTAGCATATCACTCTGGGAGTCTTCGGTGCCAATTCTAGGAATTTCCGTTCACTTCAAACGCAACCAATTTTGTGGCTAAATTCATAGACGTACAGAAATCAAATAACGTTTTGTACGCAGTACATTAAAGAGAAATGCAATGATTTATAAAAGTAATATTAGTTTTTTTTAACTTATTAGTTTTTTCATAGAGGAATGGAAAGATTTTAACGGTTTTGTGGCAAACGTTTCCTCCACGTGACAGAGAGGTACAAGTCTGATACACTCAAAAGTCCACTACGTGTACACTAAGCATTGTGTCTGCATCATGAAGCGCCTTCTGCTGGTTAAGATAAAAGCTGCAAAGCAACAACGTGAACAAGGTGCTTTGCGTATACCAAGCTGAGAACCACACTACACTGCAGCGAGTTACCAAGTGAGTTAACAATGAGTATACCAAGCTCAGTTCTACACTACAGTTGTAGAACTAAAAATTTAGTTTTTAAGTCTTCTTCTTCTTCTTCTTCTTCTTCTTCTTCTTCTTCTTCTTCTTCTTCTTCTTCTTCTTCTTCTTCTTTTTCTTCTCCTTCTCCTTCCCCTTCTTCTTCTTTTTTTTCTTTTTCTTTTTCTTCTTCTTCTTCTTCTTCTTCTTCTTTTTCTTTACTTGAAGGATTAGATTATATAAACCTGTTTTGCCAACCGTCTCATCCTCTCATCCTCGGGCGTCCCACGTCTCTTGTACCAATAGCTTTATAGTTCAGTGCCGCTTTCGGCAATCGACCCTCTGTCATCATTTGCAAATGATCCCATCACTGTCTTTTGTAAGCTGAAATAATTTCATTTATGACCTCTACTTTGAGTTTTGCTTTGATATCCTCATTCCTTATTCTGTATTGCAATGCATAGTTTAAAGTACTAAGAAGGAACTGCATTTCAGCGCTCTGAATCTTGCCGCATTCCTTTTTTTGTCATGATCCACGCGTCAGATGCATATGCCAATGTGGGCATTGCAATTGTCTTATAAAATGTAATCCTTGTGCTGTGTTTTGTTTTATTTCTAAGATTAGTTTTTAAAAGAACTACAAGAAAAATTATTTAAATAGTAAAGAACAAAATAAGCTTATCGAAAACGCAAGTGTCCGAGTATTATACCATTTAAAATGCTGTTAAAAGCTCGTACATACATAACTAAAAGCTTTAACATATTAAAAAGCTTAAAAACAATAGAATGTTAATAATATTTCTGTCTTTTTAACCGACTTCGAAAAAGGAGGAGGTTCTGAATTCGACCTGTATATTTTTTTCAATGTTTTTTCGCGCATTACTCAGAAACTACGGGACCAATTTGAATGAACTTTTTTTTTAATGAAAGAGGATGATCCCGTGGTGGTCCCATTCCAATTTTGTAAGGATTGGTCCAGTATCTGACCAGTAATTTAGTTTTTTCTAGATATTTTTCCGTACTTTTCGGCCGCTGCCGACTCTGGTACCTGTACTGAATTGCATATATACAAACTCGGCCATGGCTGAACGTTATATAATGTTCATGGACATGGCTAATATATAATATATAATTTTTTTTATATTTAAAAAAAAATTACCCATAACTCACCACGTGGAGGTGGCTGCACTTCCAGTTCCACCTGGCTTCTACCCAACCGCCCTGCCAAATGTAGGAATACGATATGACAAGTATGAAATTAAATGTCATCTCTACGTGGCAGACTTCTCAAGCTTTGCATTTCTTTAAGCGCTTTTGCATCGTGGGGATTTTTTAATAATTTATTGTTCTCTAGATCAGATATCGCTATGCCATACAAAGTTTTCACTCTACTGAGAGCTACGTAAGCTTGGCCTTTGGCAAATAATTTTTTGCCAAGGTCAATTGTTTCACGCATTCGTTGTAAGCGACTACTTCTCTGATCAGCCGTCTCGTTCTGCTGGATGTCATTATTACGTTCACGTACGTTAGATAGTCGTTGTGAATGTTCTTCAGCAGTCTCATTTGAAAGCCGGTTATGAATCAATGAGAGGCGATGTGCTCGTTCATCGGCAGTCTCATTTGAAAGGCGTTTCTGAATCAAGGAAAGACGGTGTGATCGTTCTTCTGTTGATTCATTTGATAGTCGACGGTGTGCTCGATTAAGTCGGTGTTTTTTTCCTGTTCTGTCTCCATCGAATATCTATAATTCATGTATTCTCGCATCCGTGTGAGTCTCTCCACATATTTGCTGGGAGACTCTTCGCGGCGAACGTCTGCCATTTTCTTCTTCACTCGAGAAAGGCGCTCGGATTTTGATCCTTGCGTTTCGCGCAAACGGTTTTTCTTCATACGCGCGGCATTTTTTGTTGGCCGACCCATGTTTCCATGTCAGTGAAATGAAACTCGGTCGTTACAACTAAAAAGTCTGAAATAAAAAAAAAATTTTTGGGAAAAAAGAACCGACTTCGAAAAACGCACTAAAAAGTATGAAATAATCGATAAAAAGCACTAAAAAGTATTAAATAATCGATAAAAAGTATGAATAATCGATAAAAACCTTTTTGAAGTCGGCACCGTATTCAAACTGACTTATAGAATTTTGCTCACGAATACAAATTAGAGCTTATATTGGATTGGGTCCAAGTGTAAACTGTAAGCAACTAAGAACACACAGTGCTCAGTATATATATTATAAATGATTATATATATACTTTTTAGTGCGTTTTTCGAAGTCGATTATTACACGATCAACGTGACGGTCACGACCATTATTAAATTGCTCGAATCACGTCAGTTCGTTGATGAGATTAGTATAATTTTATATAACCCTTTACAGGTCTCAAGTAGAATCTTTTATGGGTAAGTTGCAGGCGGTCGTCAGTAATTAATTAGTATTTATCTTATCAACTCTATGGAACGCATTCAAGCTGGCTGTTACTATACACCACAGCACAGACCGGTTCAAGCAGTCCCCTGCACACACACTATCACACACTCACCCACATACAGACTCACGCACGCACCACCGGAGATAACAGCATCCGTGGAATGAACAATCATACAGGACAGCACATTCAAAGCGATCACAAGCAACAAACAATACCGACCAAACACAGAGATATCAACAACCAGTACACTAAGAGACTGCACTGAACTGAGGTTCGCTCTTTACGACGTCTAACCCGCAACCTAGAAAGAGACAGAAACACAATTACTACATATTGATAGCGCACACACGCACACGTACATAACACAAGACAGTAAATATATAACGGCGAGCACTGATCGTACTTCGCGGAACACGTAAGATAAACATTACCACAATAAAGTACTATACAGTACATCCACACTCGGTGAAGGCTCAGACGCAACTGAACACAAGGTTAAATATAAATTGCAGCTCTATTGTAATTCTGCCTTAAGAATACGTATAAAATAAAAGACTAACGACGACGCGAATTATCGACCGATAAATTGACTTTTCATTGAAGAACTTACGTCTGTGTCTCACGCAGTCTCCTGAATAAAAACAAGTTTTTTAACAAAAAGAACCTATATATATACTCAGCACTGTGTGTTCTTAGTTGCTTACAATTTACACTTGGACCCAATCCAATATAAGCTCTAATTTGTATTCGTGAGCAAAATTCTATAAGTCAGTTTGAATACGGCGCCGACTTCAAAAAGGTTTTTATCGATTATTCATACTTTTTATCGATTATTTCATACTTTTAGTGCGTTTTTTATCGATTATTTCATACTTTTTAGTGCTTTTTTATCGATTATTTCATACTTTTTAGTGTGTTTTTCGAAGTCGGTTCTTTTTTCTCAAAAATTTTTTTTTGATAAGTAGTCATCAATATGAGACGGTGGTTTCAGTGTGTTAACTTTTAACAACCTGATTTAGTGTAAAAAAGTCTATAAGCTTTTATAGTCATTAAATTTACGGTAAACGGATTTGTTTTGGCAAAATAATGTGACGGCAACAACAACAACAACAACAACAACGACCAACACCAAAACAAGAGACAACAAAGTGTCCTCTCTCATGAGTCTCCCATTCCACTATCACTTCCATCATCACCCGCATAAATCGTACACTGTTAGACTCTCCATTATGTCCATCTGTACCGGTGTTGCGTTGTATGGATTCAACCTTTTTATAATTTTTTCTAAGTCTTTAGTTACTCCTTCAGAAATAGAGACAATTTAGACAGAATGAATATATTTAGGATACTTACCAACTTTCTATTGTAAGAATGACTGTGAGAAATACTCCAACAAAAATTAAAATTATAAAATTTGCCAGTACGTGTTGCGTGATAAACGACAGATGAATGAAAGTATTAGTGTACAAGTCAATGAGTCTCTAAAGTAAGGTAAAACGAAGAAATCTTTTACAATTAATTAAATTATGTAGACAATACATGGTATGCAGTGTAAAATAAAAGAAAATTCTTAATATAGTGATAAGTACTATAATAATGCTATAGTGATGCTTTAATAATCCCGCTGTACCTGGGCTCATGTGTATTTAATGTAGTCTCTAAGTGCTGTTGCCGAAACACTTGGTGTCATAACGAAAACTGCAAGTGCTGCAGATGGCGCACAACTTGTTTCGACACTGCCCTTGCAAAAAACTGAAACTCGCAATTAGAGCCTGCAGTGAATATCCGGGCCAGACAGGATTATCGCAGCGGCAATAACAAGCTGGTTTCATTTTGTTGTACCCCAGCTGGTTACTTTTCTCGTTCGCACGTTAAAATGTGTCCAGTTTCTGCAACAATATTATTAAAACTTTGCTTACTGTGAACCGTTAACTTTGCGTAACCCTGACCGGTGACAACATTTGATGATACTGACAGATCAGTTGATCAGTAGCTGGACGATTGAATCCTATATATCTTAACGCCTCTTGATTTTTATGTTCCTACCGTTAATCAGCTGTTAGTTAACTAGTAAACGTTTGGTAATGTACGTAACACCTGCTAAATTTATTTATTATACTGTAACAGATCTACAGTTCAGTGTGTGACAAAAATTTTAACAAACAAAAATTTCGTACAAATGACACCAATCCTACAAAGTGCAGCAGTACCTGTGAATCAGTAGTATACAAATTTAAGGTGGCCTGCTGAGTTGAGTTGTAAATAAACGCGGTTCTTTCAAGGACTACAGGTCACTAAGCAAGCGAGCAAGGAAGTAAGATTTATTAACTAAAATTATTTAATCTAATTTTATTTAGCTGATCGTAATTCAATAAATTAATGATTATGGAAACATTTTGTTAATATGATAACTTTAAGTATGGCCTACTGCAGATAGTGCACAAGTCGTTTCAACTCAGCGGTTACGAAAAATACCCTTTTTAAGGTACTATATGTATTCAAATTGCCACCGTTGTACGTGGGGTAACTCAATGAAGCTTTGTAATTGCATTTATTTTTACCAATTGTGGAATTCATTAACTTATACAGGCACTCAAAATTAGAAAGTCGAATTTACTGGTTATTTCTTATCATCAGTTACACAGTTGCACTCATACCAACGTATGCCGAGTTTTTGTGCTATAAACTTAATAATATAGAGTAGACGAATACTTTTGGTTCTATACTTACACATCGGTAGGTCCACGAACCACTTTCGACTTTTTTGCGGACCACTGTTCTGGTGAACGTAATTGTTTATTCTGAATTATCTAAAATGAATAGTAACGATTACGAAAGTTATTTACGTCAATCATTATCATAATTTTCATAAAGATCATGAAGATGTCCCGGCCTGATGTCCAAGGCCATCTGAGTACTTATCCCTCAGCATCACTCCTGTCACAATATTGATAAATCTAAGGTAGGCATGGAATGCGATTTCGTTTCTTATTAGTTCAGGATACCTACAATTCAGTTCTAACAAATTTATATAATTACATAACTCATGTATTTATAACTGAATCGTTGTAGCTTCATATATGGACATAAAACCGGCAAAGATTTATAGATACGTCACGATTTATAGGTTTTGTTCTGATAACGTCTTATATTTATAAAACATCTTCTTTCCAAACAAAAGAATTGTTTTCAAAAACCTATTTTTTATTACCTAATAAGTATAATATTAGGTAAATCACAAAGTTTATTTCTACAGGAATATAAACTGTAGTTTATTTCAACAAAGTTGAAACTGTATTTCTGTATGTGGGAAACACTTCTGCTTACAGAATCGACCAAAACACTACTTTCTACTTACAATTTAACCTCTTTATGTTTGCTTTTGTGTTTCATATGTTTATGTACAGCACCTAGTTAATTCTACTAACAACCATTTTCTAATAGTGACCTTCTACGTTAAGTTTGTATTCCAGTGGTATAACATGAAATTTGTCTAATTTCATACAGCTGATTTTAATAATTTCAGTTACTGGTTATAGAAAAATTTTTTTAGAATGATAACTTTAAGTATGGTGCACAGTATGGTATGGTAACTTTAATTTACTGCAGATAGTGCATAAATTGCTCAAGTTAACTCTTTGCTAAAAAAAATTAAAACTCTAAGTGTGAGGTAATTATATGGATTGAAATTGTCACTGTTGCACCTGGGGTAAATCAATACGGCTTTGTGATCTTCAATGATTTAAAATTCTCAGTGATTCTTTTCCCTATAGTTTCTACTGTCATATGTTGATCTCTTAATCTACTAAACTTTACTGTTTTCGAATCCATGTAGGTAGCCTACCACTTGTTTTTCCAGTGCCTGGTAAGGCTACCTTATATTGTGGCTGGTCCTATTCGGATCCCGTAAATTCTAATATTAAATTATGATGTGTATCCACCAACCAATGTTTCAGATCAATGCAATTAACTGTTCTAAGTAAACAGTTTTCTTTGATCGTGTTTACGAACTGATTACGAACACACTACAATGACGTCAGTGTTCCACCACAGCACAACAGCGTATTCTTAATTATTTACATGTTCGGGATTTGTAAGAAGCAGTAGTAAACAGCGTAGTAATATGTATAACAGATTCTCAGTTCGCTATTAATATACTACGACAACGTTAAGTAATTGTGCAACCCCCAACTTCTTGTGAGCCATTTATTTTGCACATTACTTACGCTATACAATTATGACAGGTGTAATCGTAATAATAATAACACAACGTAATATGGTTTAGATCATTTAAAAATTTAATTAATCAAAAATTTTCTATTTTGTTGCGATTGAAAAATGTCATTATTATTCGCATGTGTGTAGCCGTAGCACACATATAATTATTATCATATAAGTAATAATCTCGTATTACACATAGACATAATATACAATCTTATACTACCATAAACATTTGTAATTATATAATATTGCTCTCGACTTGCTCATTACTGACATAACTATTAGATTATCTAATCTCTTGTGAATAATCTATTTTATTTTGATTATATTGCATATTTATTGCTTTGTTTTCTAATAAAAATTTAATATTTACTTTTATATTAATTTAAATATCATTGACTAAGTTATTGATTCAAAATTATAGTTTAATACTTTTAAACATTCCTTTAATTACTATACAAATAAACATTTACATTTCCCAAAATTATTAATTCATATTTGAATTATATTGTCTTTCTTTTTACATAATTATTGTCTTTACGTGAGTCTTTGTTTTACAAATATATGGTTTTATTTCACCTTATTGGTCGTGGAAATCTCAGCGCATCCTCTTTGGTCCTAGGTCCTCGATCTTAGTTGCCCCTCTGTAGTAGTGTAGTCCTGGAGTCCTTGATCCTCGTCCTTCAGATCCTCTCCGCAGTCCGTTACCTCGTTTCGTAAGCTGGACTTTATTCCATGTACTAGCCGGCTTCCTCGTATCCCGTCATGGCCTCAGGTTGCAGGTGCTCTCACAAAAGTGATTAGTAGTCGTAGAGAACCTCCGGCTGCTTCTATGGTTGATAGACAAAGAGTTGTTGTCGTTGGGCAGAGCCTCTGCCACGGTAGTTGATCGAGAAAGAGTTGTTATCGTGGGGCAGAGCTTCCGGCTGCCACGGTAGTTGTACGAGAAAGAGAATTAAGTTAGCGCGTCTTGAGTAGTTGTACCCTAGGGCGCAAAAATCATGTTTTGACAATATTCTGCAGGTCACAGTCTGTCGTCGGCGTCCCTTTTTATACACGATTATTTTCACACTTATTTCGCTTGTTTTCGCGATGTGCGAAGTCTTTTGCATATTACCCGATATTCATCTTGTCGGTAATTCTCATGTGTTCACTGTGTATAAACCGTTTTTCCCTATCTTAATAACACAAGTTTTATTTATATTTATTTTCACTATAATCGCACTTATTATAATTTTCGCACTATTTTTTATACACAAGTTCGTCTTTATTGTATACACACTATGGCGTATTTGGTTTTGTGATATTATGCACACATTCTTTACAATTTAAATCATTCATATAATTAATAGCGTTCATTAAGGGGTGACGCTTTGCAGGAATCAACAGGTCTCACAGACACATGTAAAATACATGTGTACACACAGACTGCGTGGCGTGATACACCTGTCGCAGCCTGAATTGTCACTGTTCCTTTTACAGTTCAGATTGAAAGATGAATTATTATTACTAACAATATGAATTATTTATTTACTTTAATCAATTATTTTAATTAATTTGTGTAATGCACAGTACCCTATACATTTGTACTGTTGCAATATTTACACAAGTTCTGATTAATCATGTTACGCTTTGAATATGACAATAAGCCGAGTCAAGTACTTCGCATCCGCCACGTGTAACGTATACACGTGGGACAATAAACTGGATGAACTGAGCTATACATAACGCAACCTCATACCATCAATGCTGCCCACGCTAAACACGTGTACGACACTTGTGCGGAAGTTACTGAGTTCTGTCATAAGGGAAACTTCGCTTACATCCGTGTTTACAATATAGACTCACCTTTAGGAAACAGTTTGACTCTCAAGAAGAATAATGTTAATGTTTTCAATTTGACGTATCTTTCTCGTAGCTTCTATCATTGCTTTATATCCTGTATTACGTTTTCGGGGTATTTTCCATTATGTTTCTACAAACAACTCTCGCAGCGTTCACGAGCCCTTCACACGGTACTCTAGGAGTAGGAACTGGCGGGAACGTTGGTGGGGGGGCTTGGCGGTTTCAGAAACGCTGCGAGAGTTGTTTGTAGACACATAATGGAAAATACCGCGTTTTCGTAATTCATTCAAGCTATGTTTGGGAGGGGGAGGGGGCAATAACTATCTCTCCTTTGCTAGACATTAGATTATTTTTAGTTTCTAAAAAAAATTAACTAAAAGACTACATAAAGAGGACATAGAAAATGAAGTAATTTAAAGAAGAAGAAAAGAAGCAAAAGGAAGGAAAATTTAAGGTTTTGGAAAAAGATTATGAAAGATAAGGCGTTTACTAGGAAACGCAAAGAAGTTATTTTATATGAATATTATATTTTATATTATACATTTATTACATGGACATGTATGAAAAACGTATTAATTTATAAAAATTACGTAATATTATATTTTAAGTATGTTTACATTCATGTGACATTTTGTTTTATATTTTAGCGGCAACAGAATCATAACAGCTTTTATTTTACCATGTTGGAACGTCACCAGTGAATTGTGAATTTCTTGTATTGTAATAATAATGATTTTTTTTGTATCACTGAAGTACTTTAGTTTAGAGTAGGCTGGGTAACGTATGATTTCTAGCAGTTAACGCAGGTAGTGTGGCCAGCGCTACTCTTCAGCTAGCCTAACACATCTAATATTACTCCGTAACATTACCCTAAATGCCAAAACTTTCACGCGATGAATCAACATGGAGGCTAAAAAAGCGCACCTTGGTGATTAAACTTTGGTCCTCTAGATTTATAGCCAACAGAATACTAAATTCCCGTGAAGAAACTGCTTTCTGTTACACTTTTCAGTCATCTCTTTGATATTTTAATATATTAGCCATAGTTCAAACAAACGTATACTTCTCTTCGACGTGTTGTAACACTAAGATTTAAGAGTGTTACTAGTCTTAAATCTGGGAACTACTACAGTAAATTTTCTATTGATTGCATTTATTGTTTATAGCCTAAAGGTACCATAAGTTTATATCGTTATGGCACCTTTAGGCTATAAACAATAAACACAATGCAATAGAAAATTTAAATTATATGTACCATTAGTAAAACAATAAGTGTAAGTATATTATAAATACATCACATTATCATTACTACAGTAAAGTTGCATATATTTTTGTGTTGTAATGAACAGTCTACAAACATTGTAAGGCTGGTATCGTAACATATGACTTCAGGAACGAACTAATATTGTACTAAAGCTAAAAGTGCAGCCTAACTTTACACGGATGGGAGCGAAGAAGGCAGTGTAACGTGTAGGACTGACTTCAGTCTCAAACTGATACCATGAAAACTAACGTCGATTACATTGCATGTCCTCCAGGCGTACCAGGGAATTGTACTAGTGGAACACACATTCAAAGTAAACTAAAATGCCTTCAATAAGCGTAGAGTAATCCTTATCACCCTATATAGTAATATAGTAGTCTAATTATAGGCCGATGCACAATTATCTTATATCAATGCAAAATGTTACGTTAATACTCGTTATATAGTAGCCCAATTATAGGCCGATGCACAATTATCTTATATCAATGCAAAATGTTACGTTAATACTCGTAATATAGTAGCCCAATTATAGGCCGATGCACAATTATCTTATATCAATGCAAAATGTTACGTTAATACTAGTTATATAGTAGCCCAATTATAGGCCGATGCACAATTATCTTATATCAATGCAAAATGTTACGTCACTACTAGTAATATAGTAGCCCCATTATAGATCGATGCCCAATTATCTTATACTAATGCAAAATGTTACGCCACTACTAGTAATATAGTAGCGCAATTATAGACCGATGCCCAATTATCTTATATCAATGCAAAATGTTACGTTAATACTCGTTATATAGTAGCCCAATTATAGGCCGATGCACAATTATCTTATATCAATGCAAAATGTTACGTTCATACTCGTTATATAGTAGCCCAATTATAGGCCGATGCACAATTATCTTATATCAATGCAAAATGTTACGTTAATACTCGTAATATAGTAGCCCAATTATAGACCGATGCCCAATTATCTTATACTAATGCAAAATGTTACGCCACTACTAGTAATATAGTAGCCCAATTATAGACCGATGCCCAATTATCTTATACTAATGCAAAATGTTACGTCACTACTAGTAATATAGTAGCCCAATTATAGACCGATGCCCAATTATCTTATAATAATGCAAAATTTTACGTCACTACTAGTAATATAGTAGCCCAATTATAGACCGATGCCCAATTATCTTATACTAATGCAAAATGTTACGTCACTACTAGTAATATAGTAGCCCAATTATAGGTTGATGCACAATTATCTTATATTAATGGAAAATGTTACGTCAATACTCGTAATACAGTAGCCCAATTATAGGGCGGTGCACAATTATATTATATTAATGCAAAATGTTACGTTATTGCTCGCATTATAGTAGCCCAATAATAGGCCGAAGCACAATTATACCCAATTATAGGGCGATGCACAATTATCCTATATTAATGCAAAAAGTTACGTTATTACTCGTAATATAGTAGCCCAATTATAGGCCGATGCACAATTATCTTATATTAATGCAAAATGTTACGTTACCACTCGTAATATAGTAGCCCAATTATAGGCCGATGCACAATTATCTTATATTAATGCAAAATGTTACGTTACCACTCGTAATATAGTAGCCCAATTACAGGCCGATGCACAATTATCTTATATCAATGCAAACTGTTATGTTACCACTCGTAATATAGTAGCCCAATTACAGACCGATGCACAATGATCTGATATTAATGCAAAAAGTTACATTACCACTCGTAATATAGTAGCCCAATTATAGGCCGAAGCACAATTATCTTATATTAATGCAAAAAGTTACGTTACCACTCGTAATATAGTAGCCCAATTATAGGCCGATGCACAATTATCTTATACTAATGCAAAAGTTACGTTAATACTCGTAATATAGTAGCCCAATAATAGGCCGATTCAAAATTATCTTATATCAATGCAAAATGTTACGTTAATACTCGTAATATAGTAGCCCAATTATAGGCCGTTGCACAATTATCATATATTACTCAAAAAAGTTACGTTACTACTCGTAATATAGTAGCCCAATTATAGGCCGTTGCACAATTATCTTATATTAATGCAAAAAGTTACGTTACCAACGGTAATATAGTAGCCCAATTATAGGCCGATGCACAACTGTCTTATATGAATGCAAAAGGTTACGTTTCTAGTCGTAATATAGTAGCCCAATTATAGGCCGATGCACAATTATCTTATACTAATGCAAAACGTTACGTTACTACTCGTAATATAGTAGCCTAATTATAGGCCGATGAACAATTATCTTATATTAATGCAAAATGTTACGTTATTGCTCGTAATATAGTAGTCCAATTATAGGCCGATAACACTTATCTTATATTAATGCAATACGTTACGTTAATACTCGTAATATAGTAGCCCAATTATAGGCCGAAGCACAATTATCATATATTACTGAAAAAAGTTACGTTACTACTCGTAATATAGTCGCACAATTATAGGCCGATGCACAATTATCTTATATTAATGCAAAAAGTAACGTTACCACTCGTAATATAGTAGCCCAATTACAGGCTGATGCACAATTATCTTATATTAATGCAAAATGTTACGTTATTGCTCGTAATATAGTAGCCCAATTATAGGCCGATTCACAATTATCTTATATTAACGAAAGTTGTTTGTAGACACATAATGGAAAAGACCACGTTTTCGTAATTCATTCATGCTATGTTTGGGTGGGGGAGGGGGCAATAACTATCTCTCCTTTGCTAGACATTAGATTATTTTTAGTTTCTAAAAAAAATTAATCTAAAAGACTACATAAAGAGGACATAGAAAATGAAGTAATTTAAAGAAGAAGAAAAGAAGCAAAAGGAAGGAAAATTTAAGGTTTTGGAAAAAGATTATGAAAGATAAGGCGTTTACTAGGAAACGCAAAGAAGTTATATTATATGAATATTATATTTTATATTATACATTTATTACATGGACATGTATGAAAAACGTATTAATTTATAAAAATTACGTAATATTATATTTTAAGTATGTTTACATTCATGTGACATTTTGTTTTATATTTTAGCGGCAACAGAATCATAACAGCTTTTATTTTACCATGTTGGAACGTCACCAGTGAATTGTGAATTTCTTGTATTGTAATAATAATGATTTTTTTTGTATCACTGAAGTACTTTAGTTTAGAGTAGGCTGGGTAACGTATGATTTCTAGCAGTTAACGCAGGTAGTGTGGCCAGCGCTACTCTTCAGCTAGCCTAACACATCTAATATTACTCCGTAACATTACCCTAAATGCCAAAATTTCACGCGATGAATCAACATGGAGGCTAAAAAAGCGCACCTTGGTGATTAAACTTTGGTCCTCTAGATTTATAGCCAACAGAATACTAAATTCCCGTGAAGAAACTGCTTTCTGTTACACTTTTCAGTCATCTCTTTGATATTTTAATATATTAGCCATAGTTCAAACAAACGTATACTTCTCTTCGACGTGTTGTAACACTAAGATTTAAGAGTGTTACTAGTCTTAAATCTGGGAACTACTAATGTAAATTTTCTATTGATTGCATTTATTGTTTATAGCCTAAAGGTACCATAAGTTTATATCGTTATGGCACCTTTAGGCTATAAACAATAAATACAATGCAATAGAAAATTTAAATTATATGTACCATTAGTAAAACAATAAGTGTAAGTATATTATAAATACATCACATTATCATTACTACAGTAAAGTTGCATATATTTTTGTGTTGTAATGAACAGTCTGCAAACATTGTAAGGCTGGTATCGTAACATAGTGACTTCAGGAACGAACTAATATTGTACTAAAGCTAAAAGTGCAGCCTAACTTTACACGGATGGGAGCGAAGAAGGCAGTGTAACGTGTAGGACTGACTTCAGTCTCAAACTGATACCATGAAAACTAACGTCGATTACATTGCATGTCCTCCAGGCGTACCAGGGAATTGTACTAGTGGAACACACATTCAAAGTAAACTAAAATGCCTTCAATAAGCGTAGAGTAATCCTTATCACCCTATATAGTAATATAGTAGTCTAATTATAGGCCGATGCACAATTATCTTATATCAATGCAAAATGTTACGTTAATACTCGTTATATAGTAGCCCAATTATAGGCCGATGCACAATTATCTTATATCAATGCAAAATGTTACGTTAATACTCGTAATATAGTAGCCCAATTATAGACCGATGCCCAATTATCTTATATCAATGCAAAATGTTACGTTGATACTCGTTATATAGTAGCCCAATTATAGGCCGATGCACAATTATCTTATATCAATGCAAAATGTTACGTTAATACTCGTAATATAGTAGCCCAATTATAGACAGATGCCCAATTATCTTATATCAATGCAAAATGTTACGTTAATACTCGTTATATAGTAGCCCGATTATAGGCCGATGCACAATTATCTTATATCAATGCAAAATGTTACGTTAATACTCGTAATATAGTAGCCCAATTATAGACCGATGCCCAATTATCTTATACTAATGCAAAATGTTACGCCACTACTAGTAATATAGTAGCCCAATTATAGACCGATGCCCAATTATCTTATATCAATGCAAAATGTTACGTTAATACTCGTTATATAGTAGCCCAATTATAGGCCGATGCACAATTATCTTATATCAATGCAAAATGTTACGTTAATACTCGTAATATAGTAGCCCAATTATAGACCGATGCCCAATTATCTTATACTAATGCAAAATGTTACGCCACTACTAGTAATATAGTAGCCCAATTATAGACCGATGCCCAATTATCTTATATCAATGCAAAATGTTACGTTAATACTCGTTATATAGTAGCCCGATTATAGGCCGATGCACAATTATCTTATATCAATGCAAAATGTTACGTTAATACTCGTAATATAGTAGCCCAATTATAGACCGATGCCCAATTATCTTATACTAATGCAAAATGTTACGCCACTACTAGTAATATAGTAGCCCAATTATAGACCGATGCCCAATTATCTTATATCAATGCAAAATGTTACGTTAATACTCGTTATATAGTAGCCCGATTATAGGCCGATGCACAATTATCTTATATCAATGCAAAATGTTACGTTAATACTCGTAATATAGTAGCCCAATTATAGACCGATGCCCAATTATCTTATACTAATGCAAAATGTTACGCCACTACTAGTAATATAGTAGCCCAATTATAGACCGATGCCCAATTATCTTATATCAATGCAAAATGTTACGTTAATACTCGTTATATAGTAGCCCAATTATAGGCCGATGCACAATTATCTTATATCAATGCAAAATGTTACGTTAATACTCGTTATATAGTAGCCCGATTATAGGCCGAAGCACAATTATCTTATATCAATGCAAAATGTTACGTTAATACTCGTAATATAGTAGCCCAATTATAGACCGATGCCCAATTATCTTATACTAATGCAAAATGTTACGCCACTACTAGTAATATAGTAGCCCAATTATAGACCGATGCCCAATTATCTTATACTAATGCAAAATGTTACGTCACTACTACTAATATAGTAGCCCAATTATAGGCCGATGCCCAATTATCTTATAATAATGCAAAATTTTACGTCACTACTAGTAATATAGTAGCCCAATTATAGACCGATGCCCAATTATCTTATACTAATGCAAAATGTTACGTCACTACTAGTAATATAGTAGCCCAATTATAGGTCGATGCACAATTATCTTATATTAATGGAAAATGTTACGTCAATACTCGTAATACAGTAGCCCAATTATAGGCCGGTGCACAATTATATTATATTAATGCAAAATGTTACGTTATTGCTCGCATTATAGTAGCCCAATAATAGGCCGAAGCACAATTATACCCAATTATAGGGCGATGCACAATTATCCTATATTAATGCAAAAAGTTACGTTATTACTCGTAATATAGTAGCCCAATTATAGGCCGATGCACAATTATCTTATATTAATGCAAAATGTTACGTTACCACTCGTAATATAGTAGCCCAATTATAGGCCGATGCACAATTATCTTATATTAATGCAAAATGTTACGTTACCACTCGTAATATAGTAGCCCAATTACAGGCCGATGCACAATTATCTTATATCAATGCAAACTGTTATGTTAGCACTCGTAATATAGTAGCCCAATTACAGACCGATGCACAATGATCTGATATTAATGCAAAAAGTTACATTACCACTCGTAATATAGTAGCCCAATTATAGGCCGAAGCACAATTATCTTATATTAATGCAAAAAGTTACGTTACCACTCGTAATATAGTAGCCCAATTATAGGCCGATGCACAATTATCTTATACTAATGCAAAAGTTACGTTAATACTCGTAATATAGTAGCCCAATAATAGGCCGATTCAAAATTATCTTATATCAATGGAAAATGTTACGTTAATACTCGTAATATAGTAGCCCAATTATAGGCCGTTGCACAATTATCATATATTAATGAAAAAAGTTACGTTACTACTCGTAATATAGTAGCCCAATTATAGGCCGTTGCACAATTATCTTATATTAATGCAAAAAGTTACGTTACCAACGGTAATATAGTAGCCCAATTATAGGCCGATGCACAACTGTCTTATATGAATGCAAAAGGTTACGTTTCTAGTCGTAATATAGTAGCCCAATTATAGGCCGATGCACAATTATCTTATATTAATGCAAAATGTTACGTTACTACTCGTAATATATTAGCCCAATTATAGGCCGATGCACAATTATCTTATACTAATGCAAAACGTTACGTTACTACTCGTAATATAGTAGCCCAATTATAGGCCGAAGCACAATTATCATATATTACTGAAAAAAGTTACGTTACTACTCGTAATATAGTCGCACAATTATAGGCCGATGCACAATTATCTTATATTAATGCAAAAAGTAACGTTACCACTCGTAATATAGTAGCCCAATTACAGGCTGATGCACAATTATCTTATATTAATGCAAAATGTTACGTTATTGCTCGTAATATAGTAGCCCAATTATAGGCCGATTCACAATTATCTTATATTAACGAAAGTTGTTTGTAGACACATAATGGAAAAGACCGCGTTTTCGTAATTCATTCATGCTATGTTTGGGTGGGGGAGGGGGCAATAACTATCTCTCCTTTGCTAGACATTAGATTATTTTTAGTTTCTAAAAAAAATTAATCTAAAAGACTACATAAAGAGGACATAGAAAATGAAGTAATTTAAAGAAGAAGAAAAGAAGCAAAAGGAAGGAAAATTTAAGGTTTTGGAAAAAGATTATGAAAGATAAGGCGTTTACTAGGAAACGCAAAGAAGTTATTTTATATGAATATTATATTTTATATTATACATTTATTACATGGACATGTATGAAAAACGTATTAATTTATAAAAATTACGTAATATTATATTTTAAGTATGTTTACATTCATGTGACATTTTGTTTTATATTTTAGCGGCAACAGAATCATAACAGCTTTTATTTTACCATGTTGGAACGTCACCAGTGAATTGTGAATTTCTTGTATTGTAATAATAATGATTTTTTTTGTATCACTGAAGTACTTTAGTTTAGAGTAGGCTGGGTAACGTATGATTTCTAGCAGTTAACGCAGGTAGTGTGGCCAGCGCTACTCTTCAGCTAGCCTAACACATCTAATATTACTCCGTAACATTACCCTAAATGCCAAAATTTCACGCGATGAATCAACATGGAGGCTAAAAAAGCGCACCTTGGTGATTAAACTTTGGTCCTCTAGATTTATAGCCAACAGAATACTAAATTCCCGTGAAGAAACTGCTTTCTGTTACACTTTTCAGTCATCTCTTTGATATTTTAATATATTAGCCATAGTTCAAACAAACGTATACTTCTCTTCGACGTGTTGTAACACTAAGATTTAAGAGTGTTACTAGTCTTAAATCTGGGAACTACTAATGTAAATTTTCTATTGATTGCATTTATTGTTTATAGCCTAAAGGTACCATAAGTTTATATCGTTATGGCACCTTTAGGCTATAAACAATAAATACAATGCAATAGAAAATTTAAATTATATGTACCATTAGTAAAACAATAAGTGTAAGTATATTATAAATACATCACATTATCATTACTACAGTAAAGTTGCATATATTTTTGTGTTGTAATGAACAGTCTGCAAACATTGTAAGGCTGGTATCGTAACATAGTGACTTCAGGAACGAACTAATATTGTACTAAAGCTAAAAGTGCAGCCTAACTTTACACGGATGGGAGCGAAGAAGGCAGTGTAACGTGTAGGACTGACTTCAGTCTCAAACTGATACCATGAAAACTAACGTCGATTACATTGCATGTCCTCCAGGCGTACCAGGGAATTGTACTAGTGGAACACACATTCAAAGTAAACTAAAATGCCTTCAATAAGCGTAGAGTAATCCTTATCACCCTATATAGTAATATAGTAGTCTAATTATAGGCCGATGCACAATTATCTTATATCAATGCAAAATGTTACGTTAATACTCGTTATATAGTAGCCCAATTATAGGCCGATGCACAATTATCTTATATCAATGCAAAATGTTACGTTAATACTCGTAATATAGTAGCCCAATTATAGACCGATGCCCAATTATCTTATATCAATGCAAAATGTTACGTTAATACTCGTTATATAGTAGCCCAATTATAGGCCGATGCACAATTATCTTATATCAATGCAAAATGTTACGTTAATACTCGTAATATAGTAGCCCAATTATAGACAGATGCCCAATTATCTTATACTAATGCAAAATGTTACGCCACTACTAGTAATATAGTAGCCCAATTATAGACCGATGCCCAATTATCTTATATCAATGCAAAATGTTACGTTAATACTCGTTATATAGTAGCCCAATTATAGGCCGATGCACAATTATCTTATATCAATGCAAAATGTTACGTTAATACTCGTTATATAGTAGCCCGATTATAGGCCGAAGCACAATTATCTTATATCAATGCAAAATGTTACGTTAATACTCGTAATATAGTAGCCCAATTATAGACCGATGCCCAATTATCTTATACTAATGCAAAATGTTACGCCACTACTAGTAATATAGTAGCCCAATTATAGACCGATGCCCAATTATCTTATACTAATGGAAAATGTTACGTCACTACTACTAATATAGTAGCCCAATTATAGGCCGATGCCCAATTATCTTATAATAATGCAAAATTTTACGTCACTACTAGTAATATAGTAGCCCAATTATAGACCGATGCCCAATTATCTTATACTAATGCAAAATGTTACGTCACTACTAGTAATATAGTAGCCCAATTACAGGCCGATGCACAATTATCTTATATCAATGCAAACTGTTATGTTACCACTCGTAATATAGTAGCCCAATTATAGGCCGTTGCACAATTATCTTATATAAATGCAAAAGGTTACGTTTCTGGTCGTAATATAGTAGCCCAATTATAGGCCGATGAACAATTATCTTATATTAATGAAAAATGTGACGTTATTGCTCGTAATATAGTAGCCCAATTATAGGCCGATAACACTTATCTTATATTAATGCAAAACGTTACGTTACTACTCGTAATATAGTAGCCCAATTATAGGCCTATGCACAATTATCTTATATTAATGCAAAATGTTACGTTATTGCTCGTAATATAGTAGCCCAATTATAGGCCGATAACACTTATCTTATATTAATGCAAAATGTTACGTTATTGCTCGTAATATAGTAGCCCAATTATAGGCCGATAACACTTATCTTATATTAATGCAATACGTTACGTTAATACTCGTAATATAGTAGCCCAATTATAGGCCGAAGCACAATTATCATATATTACTGAAAAAGTTACGTTACTACTCGTAATATAGTCGCACAATTATAGGCCGATGCACAATTATCTTATATTAATGCAAAAAGTAACGTTACCACTCGTAATATAGTAGCCCAATTACAGGCTGATGCACAATTATCTTATATTAATGCAAAATGTTACGTTATTGCTCGTAATATAGTAGCCCAATTATAGGCCGATTCACAATTATCTTATATAAACGAGAGTTGTTTGTAGACACATAATGGAAAAGACCGCGTTTTCGTAATTCATTCAAGCTATGTTTGGGAGGGGGAGGGGGCAATAACTATCTCTCCTTTGCTAGACATTAGATTATTTTTAGTTTCTAAAAAAAATTAATCTAAAAGACTACATAAAGAGGACATAGAAAATGAAGTAATTTAAAGAAGAAGAAAAGAAGCAAAAGGAAGGAAAATTTAAGGTTTTGGAAAAAGATTATGAAAGATAAGGCGTTTACTAGGAAACGCAAAGAAGTTATATTATATGAATATTATATTTTATATTATACATTTATTACATGGACATGTATGAAAAACGTATTAATTTATAAAAATTACGTAATATTATATTTTAAGTATGTTTACATTCATGTGACATTTTGTTTTATATTTTAGCGGCAACAGAATCATAACAGCTTTTATTTTACCATGTTGGAACGTCACCAGTGAATTGTGAATTTCTTGTATTGTAATAATAATGATTTTTTTTGTATCACTGAAGTACTTTAGTTTAGAGTAGGCTGGGTAACGTATGATTTCTAGCAGTTAACGCAGGTAGTGTGGCCAGCGCTACTCTTCAGCTAGCCTAACACATCTAATATTACTCCGTAACATTACCCTAAATGCCAAAATTTCACGCGATGAATCAACATGGAGGCTAAAAAAGCGCACCTTGGTGATTAAACTTTGGTCCTCTAGATTTATAGCCAACAGAATACTAAATTCCCGTGAAGAAACTGCTTTCTGTTACACTTTTCAGTCATCTCTTTGATATTTTAATATATTAGCCATAGTTCAAACAAACGTATACTTCTCTTCGACGTGTTGTAACACTAAGATTTAAGAGTGTTACTAGTCTTAAATCTGGGAACTACTAATGTAAATTTTCTATTGATTGCATTTATTGTTTATAGCCTAAAGGTACCATAAGTTTATATCGTTATGGCACCTTTAGGCTATAAACAATAAATACAATGCAATAGAAAATTTAAATTATATGTACCATTAGTAAAACAATAAGTGTAAGTATATTATAAATACATCACATTATCATTACTACAGTAAAGTTGCATATATTTTTGTGTTGTAATGAACAGTCTGCAAACATTGTAAGGCTGGTATCGTAACATAGTGACTTCAGGAACGAACTAATATTGTACTAAAGCTAAAAGTGCAGCCTAACTTTACACGGATGGGAGCGAAGAAGGCAGTGTAACGTGTAGGACTGACTTCAGTCTCAAACTGATACCATGAAAACTAACGTCGATTACATTGCATGTCCTCCAGGCGTACCAGGGAATTGTACTAGTGGAACACACATTCAAAGTAAACTAAAATGCCTTCAATAAGCGTAGAGTAATCCTTATCACCCTATATAGTAATATAGTAGTCTAATTATAGGCCGATGCACAATTATCTTATATCAATGCAAAATGTTACGTTAATACTCGTTATATAGTAGCCCAATTATAGGCCGATGCACAATTATCTTATATCAATGCAAAATGTTACGTTAATACTCGTAATATAGTAGCCCAATTATAGACCGATGCCCAATTATCTTATATCAATGCAAAATGTTACGTTGATACTCGTTATATAGTAGCCCAATTATAGGCCGATGCACAATTATCTTATATCAATGCAAAATGTTACGTTAATACTCGTAATATAGTAGCCCAATTATAGACAGATGCCCAATTATCTTATATCAATGCAAAATGTTACGTTAATACTCGTTATATAGTAGCCCGATTATAGGCCGATGCACAATTATCTTATATCAATGCAAAATGTTACGTTAATACTCGTAATATAGTAGCCCAATTATAGACCGATGCCCAATTATCTTATACTAATGCAAAATGTTACGCCACTACTAGTAATATAGTAGCCCAATTATAGACCGATGCCCAATTATCTTATATCAATGCAAAATGTTACGTTAATACTCGTTATATAGTAGCCCAATTATAGGCCGATGCACAATTATCTTATATCAATGCAAAATGTTACGTTAATACTCGTTATATAGTAGCCCGATTATAGGCCGAAGCACAATTATCTTATATCAATGCAAAAAGTTACGTTAATACTCGTAATATAGTAGCCCAATTATAGACCGATGCCCAATTATCTTATACTAATGCAAAATGTTACGCCACTACTAGTAATATAGTAGCCCAATTATAGACCGATGCCCAATTATCTTATACTAATGCAAAATGTTACGTCACTACTACTAATATAGTAGCCCAATTATAGGCCGATGCCCAATTATCTTATAATAATGCAAAATTTTACGTCACTACTAGTAATATAGTAGCCCAATTATAGACCGATGCCCAATTATCTTATACTAATGCAAAATGTTACGTCACTACTAGTAATATAGTAGCCCAATTATAGGTCGATGCACAATTATCTTATATTAATGGAAAATGTTACGTCAATACTCGTAATACAGTAGCCCAATTATAGGCCGGTGCACAATTATATTATATTAATGCAAAATGTTACGTTATTGCTCGCATTATAGTAGCCCAATAATAGGCCGAAGCACAATTATACCCAATTATAGGGCGATGCACAATTATCCTATATTAATGCAAAAAGTTACGTTATTACTCGTAATATAGTAGCCCAATTATAGGCCGATGCACAATTATCTTATATTAATGCAAAATGTTACGTTACCACTCGTAATATAGTAGCCCAATTATAGGCCGATGCACAATTATCTTATATTAATGCAAAATGTTACGTTACCACTCGTAATATAGTAGCCCAATTACAGGCCGATGCACAATTATCTTATATCAATGCAAACTGTTATGTTAGCACTCGTAATATAGTAGCCCAATTACAGACCGATGCACAATGATCTGATATTAATGCAAAAAGTTACATTACCACTCGTAATATAGTAGCCCAATTATAGGCCGAAGCACAATTATCTTATATTAATGCAAAAAGTTACGTTACCACTCGTAATATAGTAGCCCAATTATAGGCCGATGCACAATTATCTTATACTAATGCAAAAGTTACGTTAATACTCGTAATATAGTAGCCCAATAATAGGCCGATTCAAAATTATCTTATATCAATGCAAAATGTTACGTTAATACTCGTAATATAGTAGCCCAATTATAGGCCGTTGCACAATTATCATATATTAATGAAAAAAGTTACGTTACTACTCGTAATATAGTAGCCCAATTATAGGCCGTTGCACAATTATCTTATATTAATGCAAAAAGTTACGTTACCAACGGTAATATAGTAGCCCAATTATAGGCCGATGCACAACTGTCTTATATGAATGCAAAAGGTTACGTTTCTAGTCGTAATATAGTAGCCCAATTATAGGCCGATGCACAATTATCTTATATTAATGCAAAATGTTACGTTACTACTCGTAATATATTAGCCCAATTATAGGCCGATGCACAATTATCTTATACTAATGCAAAACGTTACGTTACTACTCGTAATATAGTAGCCCAATTATAGGCCGAAGCACAATTATCATATATTACTGAAAAAAGTTACGTTACTACTCGTAATATAGTCGCACAATTATAGGCCGATGCACAATTATCTTATATTAATGCAAAAAGTAACGTTACCACTCGTAATATAGTAGCCCAATTACAGGCTGATGCACAATTATCTTATATTAATGCAAAATGTTACGTTATTGCTCGTAATATAGTAGCCCAATTATAGGCCGATTCACAATTATCTTATATTAACGAAAGTTGTTTGTAGACACATAATGGAAAAGACCGCGTTTTCGTAATTCATTCATGCTATGTTTGGGTGGGGGAGGGGGCAATAACTATCTCTCCTTTGCTAGACATTAGATTATTTTTAGTTTCTAAAAAAAATTAATCTAAAAGACTACATAAAGAGGACATAGAAAATGAAGTAATTTAAAGAAGAAGAAAAGAAGCAAAAGGAAGGAAAATTTAAGGTTTTGGAAAAAGATTATGAAAGATAAGGCGTTTACTAGGAAACGCAAAGAAGTTATTTTATATGAATATTATATTTTATATTATACATTTATTACATGGACATGTATGAAAAACGTATTAATTTATAAAAATTACGTAATATTATATTTTAAGTATGTTTACATTCATGTGACATTTTGTTTTATATTTTAGCGGCAACAGAATCATAACAGCTTTTATTTTACCATGTTGGAACGTCACCAGTGAATTGTGAATTTCTTGTATTGTAATAATAATGATTTTTTTTGTATCACTGAAGTACTTTAGTTTAGAGTAGGCTGGGTAACGTATGATTTCTAGCAGTTAACGCAGGTAGTGTGGCCAGCGCTACTCTTCAGCTAGCCTAACACATCTAATATTACTCCGTAACATTACCCTAAATGCCAAAATTTCACGCGATGAATCAACATGGAGGCTAAAAAAGCGCACCTTGGTGATTAAACTTTGGTCCTCTAGATTTATAGCCAACAGAATACTAAATTCCCGTGAAGAAACTGCTTTCTGTTACACTTTTCAGTCATCTCTTTGATATTTTAATATATTAGCCATAGTTCAAACAAACGTATACTTCTCTTCGACGTGTTGTAACACTAAGATTTAAGAGTGTTACTAGTCTTAAATCTGGGAACTACTAATGTAAATTTTCTATTGATTGCATTTATTGTTTATAGCCTAAAGGTACCATAAGTTTATATCGTTATGGCACCTTTAGGCTATAAACAATAAATACAATGCAATAGAAAATTTAAATTATATGTACCATTAGTAAAACAATAAGTGTAAGTATATTATAAATACATCACATTATCATTACTACAGTAAAGTTGCATATATTTTTGTGTTGTAATGAACAGTCTGCAAACATTGTAAGGCTGGTATCGTAACATAGTGACTTCAGGAACGAACTAATATTGTACTAAAGCTAAAAGTGCAGCCTAACTTTACACGGATGGGAGCGAAGAAGGCAGTGTAACGTGTAGGACTGACTTCAGTCTCAAACTGATACCATGAAAACTAACGTCGATTACATTGCATGTCCTCCAGGCGTACCAGGGAATTGTACTAGTGGAACACACATTCAAAGTAAACTAAAATGCCTTCAATAAGCGTAGAGTAATCCTTATCACCCTATATAGTAATATAGTAGTCTAATTATAGGCCGATGCACAATTATCTTATATCAATGCAAAATGTTACGTTAATACTCGTTATATAGTAGCCCAATTATAGGCCGATGCACAATTATCTTATATCAATGCAAAATGTTACGTTAATACTCGTAATATAGTAGCCCAATTATAGACCGATGCCCAATTATCTTATATCAATGCAAAATGTTACGTTGATACTCGTTATATAGTAGCCCAATTATAGGCCGATGCACAATTATCTTATATCAATGCAAAATGTTACGTTAATACTCGTAATATAGTAGCCCAATTATAGACAGATGCCCAATTATCTTATATCAATGCAAAATGTTACGTTAATACTCGTTATATAGTAGCCCGATTATAGGCCGATGCACAATTATCTTATATCAATGCAAAATGTTACGTTAATACTCGTAATATAGTAGCCCAATTATAGACCGATGCCCAATTATCTTATACTAATGCAAAATGTTACGCCACTACTAGTAATATAGTAGCCCAATTATAGACCGATGCCCAATTATCTTATATCAATGCAAAATGTTACGTTAATACTCGTTATATAGTAGCCCAATTATAGGCCGATGCACAATTATCTTATATCAATGCAAAATGTTACGTTAATACTCGTTATATAGTAGCCCGATTATAGGCCGAAGCACAATTATCTTATATCAATGCAAAATGTTACGTTAATACTCGTAATATAGTAGCCCAATTATAGACCGATGCCCAATTATCTTATACTAATGCAAAATGTTACGCCACTACTAGTAATATAGTAGCCCAATTATAGACCGATGCCCAATTATCTTATACTAATGGAAAATGTTACGTCACTACTACTAATATAGTAGCCCAATTATAGGCCGATGCCCAATTATCTTATAATAATGCAAAATTTTACGTCACTACTAGTAATATAGTAGCCCAATTATAGACCGATGCCCAATTATCTTATACTAATGCAAAATGTTACGTCACTACTAGTAATATAGTAGCCCAATTACAGGCCGATGCACAATTATCTTATATCAATGCAAACTGTTATGTTACCACTCGTAATATAGTAGCCCAATTATAGGCCGTTGCACAATTATCTTATATAAATGCAAAAGGTTACGTTTCTGGTCGTAATATAGTAGCCCAATTATAGGCCGATGAACAATTATCTTATATTAATGAAAAATGTGACGTTATTGCTCGTAATATAGTAGCCCAATTATAGGCCGATAACACTTATCTTATATTAATGCAAAACGTTACGTTACTACTCGTAATATAGTAGCCCAATTATAGGCCTATGCACAATTATCTTATATTAATGCAAAATGTTACGTTATTGCTCGTAATATAGTAGCCCAATTATAGGCCGATAACACTTATCTTATATTAATGCAAAATGTTACGTTATTGCTCGTAATATAGTAGCCCAATTATAGGCCGATAACACTTATCTTATATTAATGCAATACGTTACGTTAATACTCGTAATATAGTAGCCCAATTATAGGCCGAAGCACAATTATCATATATTACTGAAAAAGTTACGTTACTACTCGTAATATAGTCGCACAATTATAGGCCGATGCACAATTATCTTATATTAATGCAAAAAGTAACGTTACCACTCGTAATATAGTAGCCCAATTACAGGCTGATGCACAATTATCTTATATTAATGCAAAATGTTACGTTATTGCTCGTAATATAGTAGCCCAATTATAGGCCGATTCACAATTATCTTATATAAACGAGAGTTGTTTGTAGACACATAATGGAAAAGACCGCGTTTTCGTAATTCATTCAAGCTATGTTTGGGAGGGGGAGGGGGCAATAACTATCTCTCCTTTGCTAGACATTAGATTATTTTTAGTTTCTAAAAAAAATTAATCTAAAAGACTACATAAAGAGGACATAGAAAATGAAGTAATTTAAAGAAGAAGAAAAGAAGCAAAAGGAAGGAAAATTTAAGGTTTTGGAAAAAGATTATGAAAGATAAGGCGTTTACTAGGAAACGCAAAGAAGTTATATTATATGAATATTATATTTTATATTATACATTTATTACATGGACATGTATGAAAAACGTATTAATTTATAAAAATTACGTAATATTATATTTTAAGTATGTTTACATTCATGTGACATTTTGTTTTATATTTTAGCGGCAACAGAATCATAACAGCTTTTATTTTACCATGTTGGAACGTCACCAGTGAATTGTGAATTTCTTGTATTGTAATAATAATGATTTTTTTTGTATCACTGAAGTACTTTAGTTTAGAGTAGGCTGGGTAACGTATGATTTCTAGCAGTTAACGCAGGTAGTGTGGCCAGCGCTACTCTTCAGCTAGCCTAACACATCTAATATTACTCCGTAACATTACCCTAAATGCCAAAATTTCACGCGATGAATCAACATGGAGGCTAAAAAAGCGCACCTTGGTGATTAAACTTTGGTCCTCTAGATTTATAGCCAACAGAATACTAAATTCCCGTGAAGAAACTGCTTTCTGTTACACTTTTCAGTCATCTCTTTGATATTTTAATATATTAGCCATAGTTCAAACAAACGTATACTTCTCTTCGACGTGTTGTAACACTAAGATTTAAGAGTGTTACTAGTCTTAAATCTGGGAACTACTAATGTAAATTTTCTATTGATTGCATTTATTGTTTATAGCCTAAAGGTACCATAAGTTTATATCGTTATGGCACCTTTAGGCTATAAACAATAAATACAATGCAATAGAAAATTTAAATTATATGTACCATTAGTAAAACAATAAGTGTAAGTATATTATAAATACATCACATTATCATTACTACAGTAAAGTTGCATATATTTTTGTGTTGTAATGAACAGTCTGCAAACATTGTAAGGCTGGTATCGTAACATAGTGACTTCAGGAACGAACTAATATTGTACTAAAGCTAAAAGTGCAGCCTAACTTTACACGGATGGGAGCGAAGAAGGCAGTGTAACGTGTAGGACTGACTTCAGTCTCAAACTGATACCATGAAAACTAACGTCGATTACATTGCATGTCCTCCAGGCGTACCAGGGAATTGTACTAGTGGAACACACATTCAAAGTAAACTAAAATGCCTTCAATAAGCGTAGAGTAATCCTTATCACCCTATATAGTAATATAGTAGTCTAATTATAGGCCGATGCACAATTATCTTATATCAATGCAAAATGTTACGTTAATACTCGTTATATAGTAGCCCAATTATAGGCCGATGCACAATTATCTTATATCAATGCAAAATGTTACGTTAATACTCGTAATATAGTAGCCCAATTATAGACCGATGCCCAATTATCTTATATCAATGCAAAATGTTACGTTGATACTCGTTATATAGTAGCCCAATTATAGGCCGATGCACAATTATCTTATATCAATGCAAAATGTTACGTTAATACTCGTAATATAGTAGCCCAATTATAGACAGATGCCCAATTATCTTATATCAATGCAAAATGTTACGTTAATACTCGTTATATAGTAGCCCGATTATAGGCCGATGCACAATTATCTTATATCAATGCAAAATGTTACGTTAATACTCGTAATATAGTAGCCCAATTATAGACCGATGCCCAATTATCTTATACTAATGCAAAATGTTACGCCACTACTAGTAATATAGTAGCCCAATTATAGACCGATGCCCAATTATCTTATATCAATGCAAAATGTTACGTTAATACTCGTTATATAGTAGCCCAATTATAGGCCGATGCACAATTATCTTATATCAATGCAAAATGTTACGTTAATACTCGTTATATAGTAGCCCGATTATAGGCCGAAGCACAATTATCTTATATCAATGCAAAAAGTTACGTTAATACTCGTAATATAGTAGCCCAATTATAGACCGATGCCCAATTATCTTATACTAATGCAAAATGTTACGCCACTACTAGTAATATAGTAGCCCAATTATAGACCGATGCCCAATTATCTTATACTAATGCAAAATGTTACGTCACTACTACTAATATAGTAGCCCAATTATAGGCCGATGCCCAATTATCTTATAATAATGCAAAATTTTACGTCACTACTAGTAATATAGTAGCCCAATTATAGACCGATGCCCAATTATCTTATACTAATGCAAAATGTTACGTCACTACTAGTAATATAGTAGCCCAATTATAGGTCGATGCACAATTATCTTATATTAATGGAAAATGTTACGTCAATACTCGTAATACAGTAGCCCAATTATAGGCCGGTGCACAATTATATTATATTAATGCAAAATGTTACGTTATTGCTCGCATTATAGTAGCCCAATAATAGGCCGAAGCACAATTATACCCAATTATAGGGCGATGCACAATTATCCTATATTAATGCAAAAAGTTACGTTATTACTCGTAATATAGTAGCCCAATTATAGGCCGATGCACAATTATCTTATATTAATGCAAAATGTTACGTTACCACTCGTAATATAGTAGCCCAATTATAGGCCGATGCACAATTATCTTATATTAATGCAAAATGTTACGTTACCACTCGTAATATAGTAGCCCAATTACAGGCCGATGCACAATTATCTTATATCAATGCAAACTGTTATGTTAGCACTCGTAATATAGTAGCCCAATTACAGACCGATGCACAATGATCTGATATTAATGCAAAAAGTTACATTACCACTCGTAATATAGTAGCCCAATTATAGGCCGAAGCACAATTATCTTATATTAATGCAAAAAGTTACGTTACCACTCGTAATATAGTAGCCCAATTATAGGCCGATGCACAATTATCTTATACTAATGCAAAAGTTACGTTAATACTCGTAATATAGTAGCCCAATAATAGGCCGATTCAAAATTATCTTATATCAATGCAAAATGTTACGTTAATACTCGTAATATAGTAGCCCAATTATAGGCCGTTGCACAATTATCATATATTAATGAAAAAAGTTACGTTACTACTCGTAATATAGTAGCCCAATTATAGGCCGTTGCACAATTATCTTATATTAATGCAAAAAGTTACGTTACCAACGGTAATATAGTAGCCCAATTATAGGCCGATGCACAACTGTCTTATATGAATGCAAAAGGTTACGTTTCTAGTCGTAATATAGTAGCCCAATTATAGGCCGATGCACAATTATCTTATATTAATGCAAAATGTTACGTTACTACTCGTAATATATTAGCCCAATTATAGGCCGATGCACAATTATCTTATACTAATGCAAAACGTTACGTTACTACTCGTAATATAGTAGCCCAATTATAGGCCGAAGCACAATTATCATATATTACTGAAAAAAGTTACGTTACTACTCGTAATATAGTCGCACAATTATAGGCCGATGCACAATTATCTTATATTAATGCAAAAAGTAACGTTACCACTCGTAATATAGTAGCCCAATTACAGGCTGATGCACAATTATCTTATATTAATGCAAAATGTTACGTTATTGCTCGTAATATAGTAGCCCAATTATAGGCCGATTCACAATTATCTTATATTAACGAAAGTTGTTTGTAGACACATAATGGAAAAGACCGCGTTTTCGTAATTCATTCATGCTATGTTTGGGTGGGGGAGGGGGCAATAACTATCTCTCCTTTGCTAGACATTAGATTATTTTTAGTTTCTAAAAAAAATTAATCTAAAAGACTACATAAAGAGGACATAGAAAATGAAGTAATTTAAAGAAGAAGAAAAGAAGCAAAAGGAAGGAAAATTTAAGGTTTTGGAAAAAGATTATGAAAGATAAGGCGTTTACTAGGAAACGCAAAGAAGTTATTTTATATGAATATTATATTTTATATTATACATTTATTACATGGACATGTATGAAAAACGTATTAATTTATAAAAATTACGTAATATTATATTTTAAGTATGTTTACATTCATGTGACATTTTGTTTTATATTTTAGCGGCAACAGAATCATAACAGCTTTTATTTTACCATGTTGGAACGTCACCAGTGAATTGTGAATTTCTTGTATTGTAATAATAATGATTTTTTTTGTATCACTGAAGTACTTTAGTTTAGAGTAGGCTGGGTAACGTATGATTTCTAGCAGTTAACGCAGGTAGTGTGGCCAGCGCTACTCTTCAGCTAGCCTAACACATCTAATATTACTCCGTAACATTACCCTAAATGCCAAAATTTCACGCGATGAATCAACATGGAGGCTAAAAAAGCGCACCTTGGTGATTAAACTTTGGTCCTCTAGATTTATAGCCAACAGAATACTAAATTCCCGTGAAGAAACTGCTTTCTGTTACACTTTTCAGTCATCTCTTTGATATTTTAATATATTAGCCATAGTTCAAACAAACGTATACTTCTCTTCGACGTGTTGTAACACTAAGATTTAAGAGTGTTACTAGTCTTAAATCTGGGAACTACTAATGTAAATTTTCTATTGATTGCATTTATTGTTTATAGCCTAAAGGTACCATAAGTTTATATCGTTATGGCACCTTTAGGCTATAAACAATAAATACAATGCAATAGAAAATTTAAATTATATGTACCATTAGTAAAACAATAAGTGTAAGTATATTATAAATACATCACATTATCATTACTACAGTAAAGTTGCATATATTTTTGTGTTGTAATGAACAGTCTGCAAACATTGTAAGGCTGGTATCGTAACATAGTGACTTCAGGAACGAACTAATATTGTACTAAAGCTAAAAGTGCAGCCTAACTTTACACGGATGGGAGCGAAGAAGGCAGTGTAACGTGTAGGACTGACTTCAGTCTCAAACTGATACCATGAAAACTAACGTCGATTACATTGCATGTCCTCCAGGCGTACCAGGGAATTGTACTAGTGGAACACACATTCAAAGTAAACTAAAATGCCTTCAATAAGCGTAGAGTAATCCTTATCACCCTATATAGTAATATAGTAGTCTAATTATAGGCCGATGCACAATTATCTTATATCAATGCAAAATGTTACGTTAATACTCGTTATATAGTAGCCCAATTATAGGCCGATGCACAATTATCTTATATCAATGCAAAATGTTACGTTAATACTCGTAATATAGTAGCCCAATTATAGACCGATGCCCAATTATCTTATATCAATGCAAAATGTTACGTTAATACTCGTTATATAGTAGCCCAATTATAGGCCGATGCACAATTATCTTATATCAATGCAAAATGTTACGTTAATACTCGTAATATAGTAGCCCAATTATAGACAGATGCCCAATTATCTTATACTAATGCAAAATGTTACGCCACTACTAGTAATATAGTAGCCCAATTATAGACCGAAGCCCAATTATCTTATATCAATGCAAAATGTTACGTTAATACTCGTTATATAGTAGCCCAATTATAGGCCGATGCACAATTATCTTATATCAATGCAAAATGTTACGTTAATACTCGTTATATAGTAGCCCGATTATAGGCCGAAGCACAATTATCTTATATCAATGCAAAATGTTACGTTAATACTCGTAATATAGTAGCCCAATTATAGACCGATGCCCAATTATCTTATACTAATGCAAAATGTTACGCCACTACTAGTAATATAGTAGCCCAATTATAGACCGATGCCCAATTATCTTATACTAATGGAAAATGTTACGTCACTACTACTAATATAGTAGCCCAATTATAGGCCGATGCCCAATTATCTTATAATAATGCAAAATTTTACGTCACTACTAGTAATATAGTAGCCCAATTATAGACCGATGCCCAATTATCTTATACTAATGCAAAATGTTACGTCACTACTAGTAATATAGTAGCCCAATTACAGGCCGATGCACAATTATCTTATATCAATGCAAACTGTTATGTTACCACTCGTAATATAGTAGCCCAATTATAGGCCGTTGCACAATTATCTTATATAAATGCAAAAGGTTACGTTTCTGGTCGTAATATAGTAGCCCAATTATAGGCCGATGAACAATTATCTTATATTAATGAAAAATGTGACGTTATTGCTCGTAATATAGTAGCCCAATTATAGGCCGATAACACTTATCTTATATTAATGCAAAACGTTACGTTACTACTCGTAATATAGTAGCCCAATTATAGGCCTATGCACAATTATCTTATATTAATGCAAAATGTTACGTTATTGCTCGTAATATAGTAGCCCAATTATAGGCCGATAACACTTATCTTATATTAATGCAAAATGTTACGTTATTGCTCGTAATATAGTAGCCCAATTATAGGCCGATAACACTTATCTTATATTAATGCAATACGTTACGTTAATACTCGTAATATAGTAGCCCAATTATAGGCCGAAGCACAATTATCATATATTACTGAAAAAGTTACGTTACTACTCGTAATATAGTCGCACAATTATAGGCCGATGCACAATTATCTTATATTAATGCAAAAAGTAACGTTACCACTCGTAATATAGTAGCCCAATTACAGGCTGATGCACAATTATCTTATATTAATGCAAAATGTTACGTTATTGCTCGTAATATAGTAGCCCAATTATAGGCCGATTCACAATTATCTTATATAAACGAGAGTTGTTTGTAGACACATAATGGAAAAGACCGCGTTTTCGTAATTCATTCAAGCTATGTTTGGGAGGGGGAGGGGGCAATAACTATCTCTCCTTTGCTAGACATTAGATTATTTTTAGTTTCTAAAAAAAATTAATCTAAAAGACTACATAAAGAGGACATAGAAAATGAAGTAATTTAAAGAAGAAGAAAAGAAGCAAAAGGAAGGAAAATTTAAGGTTTTGGAAAAAGATTATGAAAGATAAGGCGTTTACTAGGAAACGCAAAGAAGTTATATTATATGAATATTATATTTTATATTATACATTTATTACATGGACATGTATGAAAAACGTATTAATTTATAAAAATTACGTAATATTATATTTTAAGTATGTTTACATTCATGTGACATTTTGTTTTATATTTTAGCGGCAACAGAATCATAACAGCTTTTATTTTACCATGTTGGAACGTCACCAGTGAATTGTGAATTTCTTGTATTGTAATAATAATGATTTTTTTTGTATCACTGAAGTACTTTAGTTTAGAGTAGGCTGGGTAACGTATGATTTCTAGCAGTTAACGCAGGTAGTGTGGCCAGCGCTACTCTTCAGCTAGCCTAACACATCTAATATTACTCCGTAACATTACCCTAAATGCCAAAATTTCACGCGATGAATCAACATGGAGGCTAAAAAAGCGCACCTTGGTGATTAAACTTTGGTCCTCTAGATTTATAGCCAACAGAATACTAAATTCCCGTGAAGAAACTGCTTTCTGTTACACTTTTCAGTCATCTCTTTGATATTTTAATATATTAGCCATAGTTCAAACAAACGTATACTTCTCTTCGACGTGTTGTAACACTAAGATTTAAGAGTGTTACTAGTCTTAAATCTGGGAACTACTACAGTAAATTTTCTATTGATTGCATTTATTGTTTATAGCCTAAAGGTACCATAAGTTTATATCGTTATGGCACCTTTAGGCTATAAACAATAAATACAATGCAATAGAAAATTTAAATTATATGTACCATTAGTAAAACAATAAGTGTAAGTATATTATAAATACATCACATTATCATTACTACAGTAAAGTTGCATATATTTTTGAGTTGTAATGAACAGTCTGCAAACATTGTAAGGCTGGTATCGTAACATAGTGACTTCAGGAACGAACTAATATTGTACTAAAGCTAAAAGTGCAGCCTAACTTTACACGGATGGGAGCGAAGAAGGCAGTGCAACGTGTAGGACTGACTTCAGTCTCAAACTGATACCATGAAAACTAACGTCGATTACATTGCATGTCCTCCAGGCGTACCAGGGAATTGTACTAGTGGAACACACATTCAAAGTAAACTAAAATGCCTTCAATAAGCGTAGAGTAATCCTTATCACCCTATATAGTAATATAGTAGTCTAATTATAGGCCGATGCACAATTATCTTATACCAATGCAAAATGTTACGTTAATACTCGTTACATAGTAGCCCAATTATAGGCCGATGCACAATTATCTTATATCAATGCAAAATGTTACGTTAATACTCGTAATATAGTAGCCCAATTATAGGCCGATGCACAATTATCTTATATCAATGCAAAATGTTACGTTAATACTCGTTATATAGTAGCCCAATTATAGGCCGATGCACAATTATCTTATATCAATGCAAAATGTTACGTTAATACTCGTAATATAGTAGCCCAATTATAGGCCGATGCACAATTATCTTATACTAATGCAAAATGTTACGCCACTACTAGTAATATAGTAGCCCAATTATAGACCGATGCCCAATTATGTTATATCAATGCAAAATGTTACGTTAATACTCGTTATATAGTAGCCCAATTATAGACCGATGCCCAATTATCTTATACTAATGCAAAATGTTACGCCACTACTAGTAATATAGTAGCCCAATTATAGACCGATGCCCAATTATCTTATATCAATGCAAAATGTTACGTTAATACTCGTTATATAGTAGCCCAATTATAGGACGATGCACAATTATCTTATATCAATGCAAAATGTTACGCCACTACTAGTAATATAGTAGCCCAATTATAGGCCGATGCCCAATTATCTTATATCAATGCAAAATGTTACGTTAATACTCGTAATATAGTAGCCCAATTATAGGCCGATGCACAATTATCTTATACTAATGCAAAATGTTACGCCACTACTAGTAATATAGTAGCCCAATTATAGACCGATGCCCAATTATGTTATATCAATGCAAAATGTTACGTTAATACTCGTTATATAGTAGCCCAATTATAGACCGATGCCCAATTATCTTATACTAATGCAAAATGTTACGCCACTACTAGTAATATAGTAGCCCAATTATAGACCGATGCCCAATTATCTTATATCAATGCAAAATGTTACGTTAATACTCGTTATATAGTAGCCAAATTATAGGACGATGCACAATTATCTTATATCAATGCAAAATGTTACGTTAATACTCGTTATATAGTAGCTCAATTATAGGCCGATGCACAATTATCTTATATCAATGCAAAATGTTACGTTAATACTCGTAATATAGTAGCCCAATTATAGGCCGATGCCCAATTATCTTATACTAATGCAAAATGTTACGCCACTACTAGTAATATAGTAGCCCAATTATAGACCGATGCCCAATTATCTTATACTAATGCAAAATGTTACGTCACTACTAGTAATACAGTAGCCCAATTATAGACCGATGCCCAATTATCTTATACTAATGCAAAATGTTACGCCACTACTAGTAATATAGTAGCCCAATTATAGACCGATGCACAATTATCTTATATCAATGCAAAATGTTACGTTAATACTCGTTATATAGTAGCCCAATTATAGGCCGATGCACAATTATCTTATATCAATGCAAAATGTTACGTTAATACTCGTTATATAGTAGCCCAATTATAGGCCGATGCACAATTATCTTATACTAATGAAAATGTTACGCCACTACTAGTAATATAGTAGCCCAATTATAGACCGATGCCCAATTATCTTATATCAATGCAAAATGTTACGTTAATACTCGTTATATAGTAGCCCAATTATAGGCCGATGCACAATTATCTTATATCAATGCAAAATGTTACGTTAATACTCGTTATATAGTAGCCCAATTATAGGCCGATGCACAATTATCTTATATCAATGCAAAATGTTACGTTAATACTCGTAATATAGTAGCCCAATTATAGACCGATGCCCAATTATCTTATACTAATGCAAAATGTTACGCCACTACTAGTAATATAGTAGCCCAATTATAGACCGATGCCCAATTATCTTATAATAATGCAAAATTTTACGTCACTACTAGTAATATAGTAGCCCAATTATAGACCGATGCCCAATTATCTTATACTAATGCAAAATCTTACGTCACTACTAGTAATATAGTAGCCCAATTATAGGTCGATGCACAATTATCTTATATTAATGGAAAATGTTACGTCAATACTCGTAATACAGTAGCCCAATTATAGGCCGGTGCACAATTATATTATATTAATGCAAAATGTTACGTTATTGCTCGCATTATAGTAGCCCAATAATAGGCCGTAGCACAATTATACCCAATTATAGGGCGATGCACAATTATCCTATATTAATGCAAAAAGTTACGTTATTACTCGTAATATAGTAGGCCAATTATAGGCCGATGCACAATTATCTTATATTAATGCAAAATGTTACGTTACCACTCGTAATATAGTAGCCCAATTATAGGCCGATGCACAATTATCTTATATTAATGCAAAATGTTACGTTACCACTCGTAATATAGTAGCCCAATTACAGGCCGATGCACAATTATCTTATATCAATGCAAACTGTTATGTTACCACTCGTAATATAGTAGCCCAATTACAGACCGATGCACAATGATCTGATATTAATGCAAAAAGTTACATTACCACTCGTAATATAGTAGCCCAATTATAGGCCGAAGCACAATTATCTTATATTAATGCAAAAAGTTACGTTACCACTCGTAATATAGTAGCCCAATTATAGGCCGATGCACAATTATCTTATACTAATGCAAAAGTTACGTTAATACTCGTAATATAGTAGCCCAATAATAGGCCGATTCAAAATTATCTTATATCAATGCAAAATGTTACGTTAATACTCGTAATATAGTAGCCCAATTATAGGCCGTTGCACAATTATCATATATTAATGAAAAAAGTTACGTTACTACTCGTAATATAGTAGCCCAATTATAGGCCGTTGCACAATTATCTTATATTAATGCAAAAAGTTACGTTACCAACGGTAATATAGTAGCCCAATTATAGGCCGATGCACAACTGTCTTATATGAATGCAAAAGGTTACGTTTCTAGTCGTAATATAGTAGCCCAATTATAGGCCGATGCACAATTATCTTATATTAATGCAAAAAGTAACGTTACCACTCGTAATATAGTAGCCCAATTACAGGCTGATGCACAATTATCTTATATTAATGCAAAATGTTACGTTATTGCTCGTAATATAGTAGCCCAATTATAGGCCGATTCACAATTATCTTATATTAACGAAAGTTGTTTGTAGACACATAATGGAAAAGACCGCGTTTTCGTAATTCATTCATGCTATGTTTGGGTGGGGGAGGGGGCAATAACTATCTCTCCTTTGCTAGACATTAGATTATTTTTAGTTTCTAAAAAAAATTAATCTAAAAGACTACATAAAGAGGACATAGAAAATGAAGTAATTTAAAGAAGAAGAAAAGAAGGAAAAGGAAGGAAAATTTAAGTTTTTGGAAAAAGATTATGAAAGATAAGGCGTTTACTAGGAAACGCAAAGAAGTTATATTATATGAATATTATATTTTATATTATACATTTATTACATGGACATGTATGAAAAACGTATTAATTTATAAAAATTACGTAATATTATATTTTAAGTATGTTTACATTCATGTGACATTTTGTTTTATATTTTAGCGGCAACAGAATCATAACAGCTTTTATTTTACCATGTTGGAACGTCACCAGTGAATTGTGAATTTCTTGTATTGTAATAATAATGATTTTTTTTGTATCACTGAAGTACTTTAGTTTAGAGTAGGCTGGGTAACGTATGATTTCTAGCAGTTAACGCAGGTAGTGTGGCCAGCGCTACTCTTCAGCTAGCCTAACACATCTAATATTACTCCGTAACATTACCCTAAATGCCAAAATTTCACGCGATGAATCAACATGGAGGCTAAAAAAGCGCACCTTGGTGATTAAACTTTGGTCCTCTAGATTTATAGCCAACAGAATACTAAATTCCCGTGAAGAAACTGCTTTCTGTTACACTTTTCAGTCATCTCTTTGATATTTTAATATATTAGCCATAGTTCAAACAAACGTATACTTCTCTTCGACGTGTTGTAACACTAAGATTTAAGAGTGTTACTAGTCTTAAATCTGGGAACTACTAATGTAAATTTTCTATTGATTGCATTTATTGTTTATAGCCTAAAGGTACCATAAGTTTATATCGTTATGGCACCTTTAGGCTATAAACAATAAATACAATGCAATAGAAAATTTAAATTATATGTACCATTAGTAAAACAATAAGTGTAAGTATATTATAAATACATCACATTATCATTACTACAGTAAAGTTGCATATATTTTTGTGTTGTAATGAACAGTCTGCAAACATTGTAAGGCTGGTATCGTAACATAGTGACTTCAGGAACGAACTAATATTGTACTAAAGCTAAAAGTGCAGCCTAACTTTACACGGATGGGAGCGAAGAAGGCAGTGTAACGTGTAGGACTGACTTCAGTCTCAAACTGATACCATGAAAACTAACGTCGATTACATTGCATGTCCTCCAGGCGTACCAGGGAATTGTACTAGTGGAACACACATTCAAAGTAAACTAAAATGCCTTCAATAAGCGTAGAGTAATCCTTATCACCCTATATAGTAATATAGTAGTCTAATTATAGGCCGATGCACAATTATCTTATATCAATGCAAAATGTTACGTTAATACTCGTTATATAGTAGCCCAATTATAGGCCGATGCACAATTATCTTATATCAATGCAAAATGTTACGTTAATACTCGTAATATAGTAGCCCAATTATAGACCGATGCCCAATTATCTTATATCAATGCAAAATGTTACGTTAATACTCGTTATATAGTAGCCCAATTATAGGCCGATGCACAATTATCTTATATCAATGCAAAATGTTACGTTAATACTCGTAATATAGTAGCCCAATTATAGACAGATGCCCAATTATCTTATACTAATGCAAAATGTTACGCCACTACTAGTAATATAGTAGCCCAATTATAGACCGATGCCCAATTATCTTATATCAATGCAAAATGTTACGTTAATACTCGTTATATAGTAGCCCAATTATAGGCCGATGCACAATTATCTTATATCAATGCAAAATGTTACGTTAATACTCGTTATATAGTAGCCCGATTATAGGCCGAAGCACAATTATCTTATATCAATGCAAAATGTTACGTTAATACTCGTAATATAGTAGCCCAATTATAGACCGATGCCCAATTATCTTATACTAATGCAAAATGTTACGCCACTACTAGTAATATAGTAGCCCAATTATAGACCGATGCCCAATTATCTTATACTAATGGAAAATGTTACGTCACTACTACTAATATAGTAGCCCAATTATAGGCCGATGCCCAATTATCTTATAATAATGCAAAATTTTACGTCACTACTAGTAATATAGTAGCCCAATTATAGACCGATGCCCAATTATCTTATACTAATGCAAAATGTTACGTCACTACTAGTAATATAGTAGCCCAATTATAGGTCGATGCACAATTATCTTATATTAATGGAAAATGTTACGTCAATACTCGTAATACAGTAGCCCAATTATAGGCCGTTGCACAATTATCTTATATAAATGCAAAAGGTTACGTTTCTGGTCGTAATATAGTAGCCCAATTATAGGCCGATGAACAATTATCTTATATTAATGAAAAATGTGACGTTATTGCTCGTAATATAGTAGCCCAATTATAGGCAGATAACACTTATCTTATATTAATGCAAAACGTTACGTTACTACTCGTAATATAGTAGCCCAATTATAGGCCTATGCACAATTATCTTATATTAATGCAAAATGTTACGTTATTGCTCGTAATATAGTAGCCCAATTATAGGCCGATAACACTTATCTTATATTAATGCAAAATGTTACGTTATTACTCGTAATATAGTAGCCCAATTATAGGCCGATAACACTTATCTTATATTAATGCAATACGTTACGTTAATACTCGTAATATAGTAGCCCAATTATAGGCCGAAGCACAATTATCATATATTACTGAAAAAGTTACGTTACTACTCGTAATATAGTCGCACAATTATAGGCCGATGCACAATTATCTTATATTAATGCAAAAAGTAACGTTACCACTCGTAATATAGTAGCCCAATTACAGGCTGATGCACAATTATCTTATATTAATGCAAAATGTTACGTTATTGCTCGTAATATAGTAGCCCAATTATAGGCCGATTCACAATTATCTTATATAAACGAGAGTTGTTTGTAGACACATAATGGAAAAGACCGCGTTTTCGTAATTCATTCAAGCTATGTTTGGGAGGGGGAGGGGGCAATAACTATCTCTCCTTTGCTAGACATTAGATTATTTTTAGTTTCTAAAAAAAATTAATCTAAAAGACTACATAAAGAGGACATAGAAAATGAAGTAATTTAAAGAAGAAGAAAAGAAGCAAAAGGAAGGAAAATTTAAGTTTTTGGAAAAAGATTATGAAAGATAAGGCGTTTACTAGGAAACGCAAAGAAGTTATATTATATGAATATTATATTTTATATTATACATTTATTACATGGACATGTATGAAAAACGTATTAATTTATAAAAATTACGTAATATTATATTTTAAGTATGTTTACATTCATGTGACATTTTGTTTTATATTTTAGCGGCAACAGAATCATAACAGCTTTTATTTTACCATGTTGGAACGTCACCAGTGAATTGTGAATTTCTTGTATTGTAATAATAATGATTTTTTTTGTATCACTGAAGTAGTTTAGTTTAGAGTAGGCTGGGTAACGTATGATTTCTAGCAGTTAACGCAGGTAGTGTGGCCAGCGCTACTCTTCAGCTAGCCTAACACATCTAATATTACTCCGTAACATTACCCTAAATGCCAAAATTTCACGCGATGAATCAACATGGAGGCTAAAAAAGCGCACCTTGGTGATTAAACTTTGGTCCTCTAGATTTATAGCCAACAGAATACTAAATTCCCGTGAAGAAACTGCTTTCTGTTACACTTTTCAGTCATCTCTTTGATATTTTAATATATTAGCCATAGTTCAAACAAACGTATACTTCTCTTCGACGTGTTGTAACACTAAGATTTAAGAGTGTTACTAGTCTTAAATCTGGGAACTACTACAGTAAATTTTCTATTGATTGCATTTATTGTTTATAGCCTAAAGGTACCATAAGTTTATATCGTTATGGCACCTTTAGGCTATAAACAATAAATACAATGCAATAGAAAATTTAAATTATATGTACCATTAGTAAAACAATAAGTGTAAGTATATTATAAATACATCACATTATCATTACTACAGTAAAGTTGCATATATTTTTGAGTTGTAATGAACAGTCTGCAAACATTGTAAGGCTGGTATCGTAACATAGTGACTTCAGGAACGAACTAATATTGTACTAAAGCTAAAAGTGCAGCCTAACTTTACACGGATGGGAGCGAAGAAGGCAGTGCAACGTGTAGGACTGACTTCAGTCTCAAACTGATACCATGAAAACTAACGTCGATTACATTGCATGTCCTCCAGGCGTACCAGGGAATTGTACTAGTGGAACACACATTCAAAGTAAACTAAAATGCCTTCAATAAGCGTAGAGTAATCCTTATCACCCTATATAGTAATATAGTAGTCTAATTATAGGCCGATGCACAATTATCTTATACCAATGCAAAATGTTACGTTAATACTCGTTATATAGTAGCCCAATTATAGGCCGATGCACAATTATCTTATACTAATGCAAAATGTTACGCCACTACTAGTAATATAGTAGCCCAATTATAGACCGATGCCCAATTATGTTATATCAATGCAAAATGTTACGTTAATACTCGTTATATAGTAGCCCAATTATAGACCGATGCCCAATTATCTTATACTAATGCAAAATGTTACGCCACTACTAGTAATATAGTAGCCCAATTATAGACCGATGCCCAATTATCTTATATCAATGCAAAATGTTACGTTAATACTCGTTATATAGTAGCCCAATTATAGGACGATGCACAATTATCTTATATCAATGCAAAATGTTACGCCACTACTAGTAATATAGTAGCCCAATTATAGACCGATGCCCAATTATGTTATATCAATGCAAAATGTTACGTTAATACTCGTTATATAGTAGCCCAATTATAGACCGATGCCCAATTATCTTATACTAATGCAAAATGTTACGCCACTACTAGTAATATAGTAGCCCAATTATAGACCGATGCCCAATTATGTTATATCAATGCAAAATGTTACGTTAATACTCGTTATATAGTAGCCCAATTATAGACCGATGCCCAATTATCTTATACTAATGCAAAATGTTACGCCACTACTAGTAATATAGTAGCCCAATTATAGACCGATGCCCAATTATCTTATATCAATGCAAAATGTTACGTTAATACTCGTTATATAGTAGCCCAATTATAGGCCGATGCACAATTATCTTATATCAATGCAAAATGTTACGTTAATACTCGTTATATAGTAGCCCAATTATAGGCCGATGCACAATTATCTTATACTAATGCAAAATGTTACGCCACTACTAGTAATATAGTAGCCCAATTATAGACCGATGCCCAATTATGTTATATCAATGCAAAATGTTACGTTAATACTCGTTATATAGTAGCCCAATTATAGACCGATGCCCAATTATCTTATACTAATGCAAAATGTTACGCCACTACTAGTAATATAGTAGCCCAATTATAGACCGATGCCCAATTATCTTATATCAATGCAAAATGTTACGTTAATACTCGTTATATAGTAGCCCAATTATAGGACGATGCACAATTATCTTATATCAATGCAAAATGTTACGCCACTACTAGTAATATAGTAGCCCAATTATAGGCCGATGCCCAATTATCTTATATCAATGCAAAATGTTACGTTAATACTCGTAATATAGTAGCCCAATTATAGGCCGATGCACAATTATCTTATACTAATGCAAAATGTTACGCCACTACTAGTAATATAGTAGCCCAATTATAGACCGATGCCCAATTATGTTATATCAATGCAAAATGTTACGTTAATACTCGTTATATAGTAGCCCAATTATAGACCGATGCCCAATTATCTTATACTAATGCAAAATGTTACGCCACTACTAGTAATATAGTAGCCCAATTATAGACCGATGCCCAATTATCTTATATCAATGCAAAATGTTACGTTAATACTCGTTATATAGTAGCCCAATTATAGGACGATGCACAATTATCTTATATCAATGCAAAATGTTACGTTAATACTCGTTATATAGTAGCTCAATTATAGGCCGATGCACAATTATCTTATATCAATGCAAAATGTTACGTTAATACTCGTAATATAGTAGCCCAATTATAGGCCGATGCCCAATTATCTTATACTAATGCAAAATGTTACGCCACTACTAGTAATATAGTAGCCCAATTATAGACCGATGCCCAATTATCTTATACTAATGCAAAATGTTACGTCACTACTAGTAATACAGTAGCCCAATTATAGACCGATGCCCAATTATCTTATACTAATGCAAAATGTTACGCCACTACTAGTAATATAGTAGCCCAATTATAGACCGATGCACAATTATCTTATATCAATGCAAAATGTTACGTTAATACTCGTTATATAGTAGCCCAATTATAGGCCGATGCACAATTATCTTATATCAATGCAAAATGTTACGTTAATACTCGTTATATAGTAGCCCAATTATAGGCCGATGCACAATTATCTTATACTAATGAAAATGTTACGCCACTACTAGTAATATAGTAGCCCAATTATAGACCGATGCCCAATTATCTTATATCAATGCAAAATGTTACGTTAATACTCGTTATATAGTAGCCCAATTATAGGCCGATGCACAATTATCTTATATCAATGCAAAATGTTACGTTAATACTCGTTATATAGTAGCCCAATTATAGGCCGATGCACAGTTATCTTATATCAATGCAAAATGTTACGTTAATACTCGTAATATAGTAGCCCAATTATAGACCGATGCCCAATTATCTTATACTAATGCAAAATGTTACGCCACTACTAGTAATATAGTAGCCCAATTATAGACCGATGCCCAATTATCTTATAATAATGCAAAATTTTACGTCACTACTAGTAATATAGTAGCCCAATTATAGACCGATGCCCAATTATCTTATACTAATGCAAAATCTTACGTCACTACTAGTAATATAGTAGCCCAATTATAGGTCGATGCACAATTATCTTATATTAATGGAAAATGTTACGTCAATACTCGTAATACAGTAGCCCAATTATAGGCCGGTGCACAATTATATTATATTAATGCAAAATGTTACGTTATTGCTCGCATTATAGTAGCCCAATAATAGGCCGTAGCACAATTATACCCAATTATAGGGCGATGCACAATTATCCTATATTAATGCAAAAAGTTACGTTATTACTCGTAATATAGTAGGCCAATTATAGGCCGATGCACAATTATCTTATATTAATGCAAAATGTTACGTTACCACTCGTAATATAGTAGCCCAATTACAGGCCGATGCACAATTATCTTATATTAATGCAAAATGTTACGTTACCACTCGTAATATAGTAGCCCAATTACAGGCCGATGCACAATTATCTTATATCAATGCAAAATGTTATGTTACCACTCGTAATATAGTAGCCCAATTACAGGCCGATGCACAATGATCTTATATTAATGCAAAAAGTTACGTTACCACTCGTAATATAGTAGCCCAATTATAGGCCGAAGCACAATTATCTTATATTAATGCAAAAAGTTACGTTAATACTCGTAACATAGTAGCCCAATAATAGGCCGATTCACAATTATCTTATATCAATGCAAAATGTTACGTTAATACTCGTAATATAGTAGCCCAATTATAGGCCTAAGCACAATTATCATATATTACTGAAAAAAGTTACGTTACTACTCGTAATATAGTAGCCCAATTATAGGCCGTTGCACAATTATCTTATATTAATGCAAAAAGTTACGTTACCAACGGTAATATAGTAGCCCAATTATAGGCCGATGCACAATTATCTTATATTAATGCAAAATGTTACGTTACTACTCGTAATATATTAGCCCAATTATAGGCCGATGCACAATTATCTTATACTAATGCAAAACGTTACGTTACTACTCGTAATATAGTAGCCCAATTATAGGCCGATGAACAATTATCTTATATTAATGCAAAATGTTACGTTATTGCTCGTAATATAGTAGCCCAATTATAGGCCGATAACACTTATCTTATATTAATGCAAAATGTTACGTTATTGCTCGTAATATAGTAGCCCAATTATAGGCCGAAGCACAGTTATCATATATTACTGAAAAAAGTTACGTTACTAGTCGTAATATAGTAGCCCAATTATAGGCCGATGCACAATTATCTTATATTAATGCAAAACGTTACGTTGCCAACGGTAATATAGTAGCCCAATTATAGGCCGATGCACAATTATCTTATATTAATGCAAAAAGTTACGGTACCACTCGTAATATAGTAGCCCAATAATAGGCCGATACACACTTATCTTATATTAATGCAAAACGTTACGTTACTACTAGTAAAATAGTAGGCCAATTATAGGGCGAAGAACAATTATCATATATTACTGAAAAAAGTTACGTTACTACTCGTAATATAGTAGCCCAATTATAGGCCGATGCACAATGATCTTATATTAATGCAAAATGTTATGTTACTACTAGTAATATAGTAGCCCAATTATAGGCCTATGCACAATTATCTTATATTAATGCAAAATATTACGTTATTACTCGTAATATAGTCTACTGTATACTGTATTGAGTTAAGCTACATACCTACGTTAATACGTTACACTGTGTGTCGTAATTACGTCAGTAGTTTCTAATGCAAGTAAAAGAACACGCCTAAATGCCTACAAGGTGATGGGTCTTGTAGGATTCCCACTCTTCTTTATAGGTCTGAGAATTGGAGCTTAACGAAAGGACAGGCCAGTCGCATCCAAGCGGCTGAACTGACATTTCTCAGGCACGTGGCATGGTATACTCTCCATGATCATAGAAGAAACACATATATACGGCAGGAATTGAATATTATGAGTATACTCGACAGGATCGCTTAGTACCGGTTGAATTGGTGGAAACATCTTTGCCGAATGGAAGACTGCCGCATCCCCAACAACTCTGGAACTATAAGCCGAGGGAACGAAGAGGTGTGGGACGCCCGAGGGACCACTACTGGAGTGACCAGCTCTAATCTTTGCCTATTTGAGGCCGCAACAACCATCCATCCTTGGTTTAATCCGAAAAGATGATGATGACCCTGTAATTCCTGATGGTACGTCAGTAGCGTAATTACGTCAGTAATTTGTAATTGCTGTTGGTGTGTCAGTAGCGTAATTGCGTCAGCCTTACAAAAATATAATAATATCGATATTAACAGTACGTGCAGATTAACAGCGCTAGAGAATCAATTAGCGTAAGAGAATCTCTTACGTTAGAGAATCAATTCTTACTTCCTGTCTTTTATAATTCACATTAGAAGTGAATGCGTCGTTATTCATTGTATTCTTCGAAAGAACTACGATTTCTCCATATTAATATTCTATTTGTGGCATGTTGAACTGCGTATATCGCTTCACCATTTAAAAAAGTCACATGTAAAGAAATACGTTCACACCTGCCCTATCTGAACTTTATCGACAATATAGTTATCGACTTTCATGTTCTACGAGAATGCGTTTGATAAAGTTAATAGATCAATCTTATGGGACATTATACACAGGGCTATCTTAAACATGTTATAAAGGCTATAAACAGATTACATTATTGTACCAGAAAAGTACTGTCTATAGGAGAAGATTTGACAAAAGAAATGTAATGTAATCAAGGAATGCGCCAAGGCTATAGCATGTCACAAACATTGTTTAATGTCTACTTTGATGTCGCAGTTAGTTAGTGAAAATTAAGAACAAAAATAAAAAACTCTAAAATAATAAATATAAACAAGAGAAAATACATAATCACAATGCTGTCTGTGAACGATCTGGTAATCAACTAGAAAATGTTTGCAAACCTTATTGATATTAGTTTCAGTTACTGTATACATAACATGTTAGCCTTAAATCATCTTTAAACATTTTTGTACATATTTTTATGCCTTAAATTAAACTAAATTAATTTAAATTTACAAGGCACATTAATTTTAAGACACACGTTGTCTATGGAAAAACGTTTGGTAGAATTCACAGCTTTAACAGAGAATTAACATTCTATGGGACGCCATGTATCAGACGGTTATCCTATACTTCTTAAAGAGTCTCTAAGGAGCTTTGTGGACTGAAGAATCGTTTGCGAGGTGAAAGTAACAATAAAACGGGCAATTCGCCTATTCACTGAAGGAAGATAAGAAAGACAAATACATTATATTAATACAAACTGTAGCAATGAAAAACGTTTGCTTAAAAAAGAGCATACAAAGGCATCAAATAAATGAAAAACAATTGTATTGATGACAACCTAATAAGAGTATTTATTACGATTGTACAACTAATCTATAAATGAATATAGTAATAATATTACTTGCTCTTTACAGAAAGACATTAACATAAAACACACACAAAAGTTACAAATAAAACATACAAACACTTGATATGTTTCACAGTTTATTATATACCTCTGACAGCTATTTCAGCTTAATAACGTGTTTGTTTAGTTGTTTAATTATTTCTATGATTTATTTTAGAATAGCTTAATAAGCTGAAACAGCTGTCAGAGGTAAATAATAAACTATAAAACTTACCAAGTGTTTGTATGTTTCTTTTCTAAACCTTTGTATTAATATGTTTCACCAAGTGCCCAACAAGTCGTCAATCAGTTTTGTAAAAAAAAACACACAGACACACACACACAATTTATTTTGTAAAAGTCGAAACGTAGAAGATAGAAATGTAAACAGCGTTCTATCTGCACATAAAATATTGACAGCTGGATAGAGGAGTGATTTAGATAAGTAAAGTAACTAATATTTGCAAATAGTTTGCAGTAACATATTACTTAAAGTTACGTTTCTTGTTTTTCGTCTCTTACAAAGAGCAAACGTATACCCTCTCACACATCTTGCATGTTACTACCAAGACTACTAGAACGAAAGCTTTCCATGCACACTGTTTGTTTTGATGTAATTCACACCTCCTGCAAGATGTTTACTTATCTCTGCGCAAATATAAGGCGGATGTAAATTCAACGTGTAATACAGAACAAACTCAGGAAGCGACAAACATAAATGCTGACGTCTGTATAATATCTGCCGTTGGTAATAACAGATTTTACAGAAATATAAGTGAAATACAAATGTGTAGTTTTAGAACATTCCGTTGTTTATCAAATATTCTGATAGTTGAAGGAACGTTCGTCTTTAATGTTGGAGATCAAATTTTTTTATAATACAATGGCCAACAATATAAATTAGCTTTCTACTTCGTAAGCTTATACGGCCGGAGTCAATGTTGTTAAAATTCCTTCCCGGGCTGTTTGGCCGTGGTCCATTGTTTTAATCAAAAACAGACGTTTCGGCAGTGCCATCGACTGCCGTCATCAGTGTAAGATTCGAAGTTTCTTAACCAGAGTACGAAGTTTCTAAGGGCCTTAACCACAGTACTGTGGTCACTAACGTCTACCACATTTCGTTAGCGAAAATTCAAAATTTTACACTGATGATGCCAGTCGATGGCACTGCCAAAACGTCTGTTTTTTTTTTATGAAAACAACGGACCACGGCCAAATAGTCCGGGAACAAATTTTAACAAATCAAATTTTTGTTATGTTTAATCCTAAAAAAACGAAGATTCTGAGCTGGATAAATCAATCAACTTACCACGTCTATAACAAAAATGTGGATAAATACTGGGAACATAAAATATTTTTTACTAACACAGTGAGTGTCATAACCCTTATTTATAGAAAATTATTATTCATGATGATCAACTTTAGCATCGAAAATGCGTCAAAATTAATAAATTGTTTCTTAAACGTGGACGGCTTAACGATGATACGACAATTCTAAACACAGAAAGGAAGTTCCAAATATCACTACGCTTTTAAAATAAAACTACTGTCTGTTTAACGCACAGTCTAAATAAAGCACAATAACAGTAAATATATTGCATGGATCTGCAAAACCAGTAGGTCTGTATGATCTTACTATATTGTAACGAGAAACCTGTTGAACAGACCAGAACATTCTCCACCCCCCTGCGGGCAGAGTGGCGGCAGGTGTTGCCTCAGTCAAGGCGCGCACAAGTACGTTCTAGTGTGTTTAAGAACACTTGAGATATACAATAAGCTGGCGTGCAGTAAGGAGGGCGCGACCTGTAAAAGCAAGAACGTCTGGCGTTGTCAAGTCTGTTACTTGAGCGATTTTCCTTAGTGCGGATCGAATGGTTGTCGAAGTACTATGTGAAGCGTTATGTGTTATAAATTGTGTGAAACTCTATTATTTGACATTATTATTGCGTGTAGATAAATCTAACTGGAATTATTCTACGAGTTGATTAGGAATTATTAATTGTGATAATTAAAGCTCGTTTTTACTGACATCATTATTGTATATTGTATTTTATTTTCCACTGTACCATACGACGATTATTTGTGTCTCAATACCGAAAGGTTTGTTTATTTACACATCACCTCAGATGGGAATGCGTTTTATTACTCATTAGCGTATTGTGAATAACGTCCGCGTTGTCATTTATGACATACGAGAACTGGCAGCAAAAAGTCACACGGTTTACTGTATCACTGTCACTTAAGATTAACAATATTTGAATTTTGTATGGCTTCATGTTTAAATGATTATGAAGAATTTTTTGAACACTGGTATTCGACGAGCCACGTGAAACTGTATGGCGTCAGGCAGAATGTTTAGCATAGGATAGCAGCTCTTGTGAGCGCAATGTTTTCGGGCGTACATACAGTTTCTATGGTACCTTAAGGTTCCATTTTTCTTCCATGTTCCGTAAAGGAATTGAAGGATGGTGGTCGCAAAAAATGGTGTTTGAGAAGGGCCGAATATCTGATTGTACTAACCTTAAAACATTAAAAAAAGTAATTTTCCGTAGAGTGTGTGTGTGTGTGTGTGTGTGTGTCTGTGTGTAAAATTGTTTCTATGGCAAATGATAATTGCCGAAAATTCAAACAAAATCAAATAATTTTTGCATGTGTGTCCGAGTGGTAGAGTACTCAAGGCATATTGATTTTGGTGAACATCGCTTAAGGGAGAGGGTTAGTTTACCTGTAACGTTTTAGGTTTTAACAAGTACTTAATTCTGATAAATAAAGTATCCTGAAAAGAAGATCATAATAATAATCCACTGTAGAAAGGTTAGATGACATACCTAAAAATAAAAAGGGTAGCTGAAGGGAGGAGGTAATTTTTCAAAAACTACCGTTTTTATGTCGAATAAGCTTCTTTATTTTGAAAAGTACGATACCTTAGTAATTACATATTACAAAATTATTACTCAATAAAAGTGTAAATATCAAAACTAGGGTTTTTCGGTTAAGGGGATGGTTGTTCGGTTTACTTGCATTGTTTTGTGTTTTAATAAGAGTAAAGTACTATATTTTGATAAATAAGTGCCCCAAAAGTGAAGTCATAATAATGCACTGTAAAATGGTAAATGTATCTATAAATGAAGAGGTTCTTTGAAAGGGGAGGGTGTGATTTTTGAAAATTTCTCTACCTAAGTGTAAATATCATTAATGGTGGGGATCGTTTGAGGAGGAAGGGCGATTATTTGCAAAGTTCATATTGTTTAGCAGAATAAAGTACGTAATTTTTGTAAATAAAGTGACTCGAAAATAACATTATATTAAACGACTACCCCATAAATACAAAAATATACATAAATAGTGAAAATAGTTTGAGGATGGGGAATATTTTTTTAGAAATTATCAAACCGAATTCACGTAAATGATTTTGAATATAAATCTTAGAACATGGAAGTCACGTATGGTTCTCCATGCTGATATTTCTACTGTTTTACACTTTGATTACTCCTAATAACTAGAAGGGTTATTCCATTCGGCTAACGTACTGCTCAGTTGCACATTCAATTCGCTTTGTGCTCTCTTTAGAAATTCACATATTTTATAAAAAGCCTAATTACAAAAATTAATAACAATATTTTTTTATAATATTGAGCGATATAATACTTTTGGTTTTCAAAATTCTTATTTATGCGTCTACATGTACAAGAGATGATCTACAAATATGTCTTATCTTGATTTATAAATTTTAAATGCCTCTCATGTATTCTAAAAGCGACAATTAGATCTTTACATTCATTTGAAGAATTGTCTACTTTTTTGTCTACACAATAGATCAGAGCATTTCGTTGTACATAAAACTTCAATGTTTTATGGGAATGTGTCCCACGTTCCAATAAAAACCTGCACGTTATTGGGACAAGGCCCATTTCCAAATCCCGGCGGGGATTTCTTATGTATAAAACTCATAAACGATTTTAAACTCATGTTCTCTGGTATCCAAGTCACGATTCAATACAGATTAAAATTAATTTACCTTTAATTTGCGTCGCGAGACGGCAAAGGGTGCGCACCCAGACATCGGTTAACTTGTGTAGTGTGTTTTATTTTAATGTGTAGTAGTTTAGTTTTAATGTGTTAACGACGTCCACACTGGACTGAAATCTGAAGATGAGGCCTTGAGCCTCGAAACGCGTTATTTAATTAAATACAATAAGAAGTCACACGACGGATGAAAAAAAGGTAAATTAATTTTAATCATAAACGATGTTTCTTTTGATAAATAAAAAGTGTGTATAAAGGTAGTGTTTATCTTTTTCATGCAGAGTCTTAGGTCGAATGTCGTATGTTTACAGAAGATTAAAATTTGTTTTTAAATTATAATATTATTAAACTTTACAAGAAACGTTTTTTTATGTCAACAAATACAATTCACAAATCATTTAGCAGAGTATGATGTTAAGACGGGTTGTAGTAAATGGAAAAAAACCTTCGGATAAATTATTGGGAAACATGATAAAAGAAGATTATAGCGTCGCCATCATGGTGTAGATTTCATAATTTCTTTTTGACGTTATCAAAATGCAATTCTAAAATTTTTACCTAACTTAATGGAAATAAAGTTTCTCTTCATTGTTAAAATGAACGTGTTTACGATATTTCTATAATACTTCTTAAACAATTTATTTGACTGCGTTCAACGCTATTTGTCGTTAATAACATTGTTAATAAAAATCTCTGTACGGTTTACTAAGTATTGAGTTTTCTTAATTAATTAGCTCTTTGTCTATGTTGTGACGAATTATCGATGTACAATCCTATATACTGTTACGTCATCACAGAACAATCTACGTGTTTATCGAACGATCCATTGGTATCCAGCTCTAATGTTGCGTGCGTATGTGATGTCGAAATGCGCTCGCGAGACTTTTATGGAAGCCGCCAGCCGCGCGGACTGTGTCAATTAGTTACGTCGTACACACTGACGCTAACGCGTAGTTTGGAATCTTCTGGTCTGTGAGCGTTGTATAAATACAAGCCGTCAACGCCCTTCGTTTCTATTTACATTTGCGATATATTACAGTGCGGTTCGAGTTTATTGTCAGGCGATACTGTGTGCGTTCAAGTGGTTATTAGTGAAGTGCTGTGTTTTATAATATTGTAATACAATTGTGTTTTAGTATTAGTTGACATTTTATTGGGTGTGAACAATTTTTATTTGATTTGTTGTAAGAGACTGTGTTGTTAATTACGAACTGCTTTAACTATGAAAATTGAAGCTGGTGATTAGTGAAGTAATTAGTGTCTTGTATTTTGTTTTCCACTGTACCTACGACGATCAAGTAGACCGTTGTAAGAGTGGTGTCAGAACTGGAATAGATCGGTTAACAGTGGAAACAGTGGACACTTTGTACAAGACGAGGTAATTCATAATTATTCGGTAAACAATGGGTGCCAGTCAGATGATGGAAGCTTTCCAAGCGGCGCTGGGGCAGACACGGGAAGAGACAAAAGAAGAACGAAGACAAGACAGAGAAGAAGCAGAAAAACGACAGGATGAGAAACGCAGACAGGAGGCGGAAGAGACGAAAGAAGAACACCGACAGGAAAGAGAAGAACGTAAGCTGGAAACAGAAGACATCAAAGCATTAATACAGGAGCAAAAACAGTTGCAAGAACACAGTACCGCAGAATTGGGACTACTACGAGGTGAGCTTAGTAAGCAAATTACTAAAATGTCGGAGGTACAAGAATCAATGACATTAAAAATAGCTGAAGTAGAAAAAGCTGTCTCGATTGTTGAAGAATCGATGTCTACAAAAATATCTGTCCCAGAAGAAACTGTGTCAAATAAAATATCTGCAGTAGAAAACTAAATGGCAAACATGAGAGAACAAATTAAAAGTGAAGTTGAGCAGTGCCTGAAGATACAACCAAAACAACTTTGTGAAAAGTTTGTACCAATAATAAAGACAGAAAAAGACGCAGAAAATAAGTTAATAGAAAAAGTCACTTTGCCTGCAGTAGGGACAGTTCATGTCAAAGCTCCAACCTTTGACGGAAGCAGTCAACGTACCTCCGCCAATTTGAAGCTGCTGCATGCGAAAATAATTGGACGGAGAAAGACAAGGCAGTTTCATTCGTTCTCTCATTAAAAGAACCCGAGGCAGAACTACTACAGAAAGAGCCACCTGACTGCCAACACACCTATGCCGAATTGATAAAAGCTCTGGAATTACAGTATGGTGATAAACATTTGCGAGATGTGTACTGCACCCAGTTGAGAGCAAGGCGACAGCATTCCGAGGAGAGCCTTCAAGAGTTTGAAGCAAGTATCGACGTACTAATTAGACTGGCCTATGCTGAAGCGCCAGAAGATTTTCGAACGAGTTCTGCGATTAAGACATTTACTGCCGGTGTCCGAGATAACGAACTACAACAAGTATTACGAATGCCAAGACACCAGAACAGTGCGGACACTTGGTCCGCTTTGTAATTTGAGGCCGCCGAATCAGCGCCTGGTTGGGCAAGTCATAAAGTGCGCGCTAAAAGATCGCGACGGCACAGACGATGAGGAAGAAGAACAAGGAACAGAGACTCGACGGTCGCCGCCACAGAATAAAATAAGAAAGGATGGAAGACCGAAGTGTTATAGATGTGGTAAACGTGGACATCTACAACTAGATGGTCGGGTTAGAATTCAGCAGCAGGGAAACGAGCAGTAGTCGGTAAAACGGGGCGTGTGCTGACTACCTGGAGGAACGAAGCCCCAGCAATAAGCAATTTCGACACTCCAGAAAAACAGAGGGAGCTTGGTGGTTACCGGTTTCGTTCAAGAAAGGCCAACTTTGATTACAGTTGACACAGGCGCAACAGTTTCCATTGTGTGGCCCGACGTGATGAAAGATCTCAAGCCAATCTGGTGCTCTTACAGCTTGCGAACAGCTACTGGACGGCCTGTAAAAGTGTTTGGAAAACTGGAGATACACCTACGCCACAGTCGACTTGAGTTTAATCATCAAGTACTTGTTACAGAGATTGTGGATGAAGCAATTCTTGGTGTGGACGTTATGAACGCATACGGATTTATACTCGACTTCAAAAACAATGTCTTGAGAATCGGAGGAGAAGAAATAATGCTCTCCACAATGACTACATCAGAAAAATCGATTGACGTCATAAACCAAGTGGCCGTAACTGTTCCGCCAAACTCCGAAAAGATCATCGTGGTTAGAACCGAGGTAGATACTAGGGGCAACCAGTGCTCTATATTCGAACTCCAGGTAGTCAGCACACCGGGGATACTAATTGGCAGAAGTTTAGTAAAACCTGACGAAAAAGGAAATGTACCTATTAGAGTGGCGAATATTTTGGATCAAGCTATCACTTTACAAAGCAATACGCTCCTAGGCAAATTGACTCCTGTGGCCTGGGTAGCCGGAATGATGCAACGATGTCCAAATTACCAGAGGAGCTGCAGGAATTATTGAACAGATCTGTAACGGTGTTGTTTAGCATTGGAAAAAAAACTCTGCGGTACCATCTGTAACTACAACTGCCGTTACATTAAATTTTAAAACTAGGTGTTTGACCTAGACGGAAGCAAAAATGTGCTGGGAGTCACTGTGACGGGACTTGCAAATAAAACGCTAATTCAACGATAACAATTTGTTTTTTTATTAGTGTTTCATTAATAACTTGAATTAATTTAAAAAAATAGAAAGTATCATAATTACATAAGATTATTCCCGTCAGTAAATTATTTCATTAATTCATATCAATTATCATTATCACATTGAAAATCTCAAACACCAGTTAACAGATTGAATCTGACAAATTAGATATGCATACATATGTAAGGTATTCGCATTATTAGCAATGTTCCTTTATCAGGATGAGCAAAACTATTAACAATAAGAAATAATTAACAATATTTAAATGCATGTTCTGTAACAATTAAGAATAAATTAACCGAGATGTATACACAGGACATGTTCCAACCAAATGTTGCTCACTATGAATTTTTAAAAGACCAATATATATACTGTATATATACTGTATGTATATATATATATATATATATATATATATATATATATATAAATGTCCGTTTCTTCTTGAAACCAGTAAGGTGAGTTGTGTGAAAATTACAAACTGGAATTCTCCCACCTGGGTTTGTAAAAGTACTCAGTCCTGTAATATACGTGATGGATGCTGGTATGGTCCTGCTCAGTGTAGGTTGGTCATGAAGTTACCGGTCCTGAAGGAGGTTGCGAACGCATGTGTCCTCATAGGCATAGGTTGGTGTCATGGGCTGGATCCGACGGCCTTAGGGGGGCATGACAGCATAGCTCTGCGGAGGTGACGGGTATTGTAGTCGCCATCCATGAATCTTTCTCCCGACTTGGGCGGGGACCCTGCAACATGGTTTCCTTTGTACACATTTATCGTAACACACAGTCAACCCAACTACTTGGTCTTGGACACCAACAACACACTGTCCTAATTTTTTGGCGCTCTACTACACTGTTATTGCTAATGTTTGACATAGTCTGAATATAATTCTGTTTGCTTTGCATAAGGCTTACAGCTGTCTAAGTTCTCTCATTTCAAATTATTACGTATCCAGAGTAAAATTTAAATTTCGTTTACACAATGTGTTCACATATATTATTAATGCACTTGTTGCCTTACTTCATATTTTCACAACCATAAAATAATTTCGTATGAACATCTATACCCACATACACAGCACATCCAATGCAAACAGAAGTAGTTAAATATAATCTTAATTCATCACATAGCATCACCCCTTTTCTCTTTTAATCTTCACACATATTGACATCAACATTGCTTTTAACTTACAATTATTTTCTTTAAGCTTTCTTAAATAAGTTAAGTGCAATGTGTCACGTGGTTTCAGACCTGAAGTCTCATGTAAAAATTAATCCACCTTAGAACCCCACAATTCAGACAGCTTTATACGTTTAAATACATACACAACATAACACACATCTTCAGAATAATTGAACATCGAATATCTCATTAAAACACTGATTAATAAAAATAATAACCTCACCTGCGACCTTTACTGTTCACTCGTGCATGATAGATCGATAGTTCCAGAAGTCTATTTCCCAGCCGTCGAATCAACTCACCACGCCAGAAGATGGAATAGAAATGAGACCAGAACACACGTTTCCTGGACTCAGGACGATACCAAAAAAAAAAACTTGTTCGAAATTGTTTAACACGATCTGCTGGGCTGCATTTTAATACAAGGTTAAAGACGGCCTTCATTATCGCATCGCCGTGAGCGATGAGCAGCATGTCCACTGCCAACCGAATTACGTCGCTCGCTTCGTTGCTGAATACTGGTGAAAACAGCTCTAGTCTCCCATTCACGCGCCGACAAAGTTTAGCTAGCCGTGGCAGTTTAATATTTAGTTCGGCCGCGGCACAGATCTTCCAACGACCTCTCAAATGGTGAAGTAAAAGAACTCAGACGGTTTTTTACTGAATTCGAAGATTCTTTTGCAGTTCGGGGACAGTCACTGGGAAGAACCTCTCTTGTACAACATCGCATAAATATCGGGGACACAACACGGATACCCCAACCTCCTCGAAGGCCTCCATTATCTAAACAAGAGGAAATGTCTCGGTTAGTACAGGACATGTTGACATAGGGAATAATCGAGCCTTCGTCAAGTGTTTGGTCTTCTCCGGTAGTGCTGGTAGCGAAGAAGGATGGTGGATTACGTTTCTGCGTAGACTATCGGAGGCTGGATGACGTCACAAAGAAAGACTGCTATCCATTACATCGCGTTGATGACACACTCGACACGTTGTCCGGAGCACAGTGGTTTTCCACATTGGACCTGATGGGGAGTGGATATTGGCAAATGGGTCTTCATCAAGAAGACAAGGAAAAGACCGCTTTCTCGACTCCAAGTGGCTTAATCCAATTTAACGTTATGACGTTATGCAATTTGGACTCTGTAATGCACCGGCAAAATTCGAAAGATTGACGAACCTGGTACTCTGAGGATTGACATGGAAAACTTGCCTTGTTTAACTAGACGATGTCATAGTCATCGGGAAAACTTTCAAAGACCAATTAGAAAACCTTAAGGAGGTTCTGACTAGAATTCACGGTGCCCAACTAAAGATGAGCCTGCAGACGTTTCGGCAGCGGGTGTTAGCATGGATACTAATAAAGTAGACACCGTAAGAGACTGGCCAATGCCGAAGAGTAAACACGAAGTTCGGAGTTTCCTGGGGTTATGCTCATATTACAGACGTTTTGTGAAAGGCTTCGCTACTATTGCTAAATGACTACATGAGCTAACGGAAAATAAACGAAACTTCCAGTGGTCGGGGGAGTGTGATCAAGCATTTAGGACTTTGAAAATTGCATTATGTTCACAGCCAATTCTCGCTTTCCCCGTTTCCGAAGTGAAGTACATCATAGACACAGACGAAAGCAATAGTGGTTTCGGAGCAGTTTAGTCCCAAATGCAGAACGGTGAAGAACGAGCAATAGCGTATTACAGCAAGACGCTTTCTAAACGAGTGAGAAATTATTGTGTTGCTAGGAGAGAGTTGTTGACAATTGTTAGAGCTTTGGAGCACTTCCATAAATACCTCCATGGGAGAGAATTTTTACTACGTACCGACCATGCCGTGTTTGCATGGCTCTTGAGATTTAAAAATCTAGGACAGTTGGCAAGGTGGCTCGAACCTCTGGAAGAGTATAACTTCAAGGTACAACATCGGCAGGGGCGCCTGCATGGTAATGGCTTATCACGAAGACCGTGCCCGGAAGACTCCCGACATTGACACAGAAAGCAAGAACAAAACTCAAGCGAACATGTTCAAGCCATCACTGTAGATTTCCTGGCAGACGGCTGGACAACACAGGACTGTTGACAAGAACAGATGACTGATGAAGACATTGGGCCGATCTTGACAGCAAACGAGGAAGGTCACCGCCCGGATTGGCAAGATATCTGTCATGGTTCCAAAGTGCTGAAGGGCTAATGGGCACAATGGGAATCTCTTACCTTAGAAACCGGATTGCTGAAAATGGCGTGGGAAAGTGCAGATGGACGAGACGTGGTCATACAGTTGATAGTTCCCTGAAGTAACGTGAAGTCTGTTTTGAAGGAGATGCATGATGGAATATCTGGAGGCTATATCTTGGCCTTTACAAAACCCTTGACAAAATACGGAAGCGATTCTATTGGCTTCATCTTCGCCACGACGTAAAGGAATGGGTTCGGACGTGTGAAGGGAAATATGTGCTGCAAGCAAGGATCCACAAACCAGAAGCAGGGGAAAAATGAGACAGTATAACGTTGGACTGGCTTTCGAGAGAATTGCCATAGACATTGCTGGACCATTCCCAGTTACTGACGATGGAAACGGTACATCATGGTTGTAGGTGACTACTTTACTAAGTGGGTGGAAGCCTACCCAATTCCAAATCATGAGGTTACCACTGTGGTGGCAAAGGAGTTAGTTCACAACTTCTGTTGCCGTTATGGAGCTCCTTTGGAAATCCATATGGATCAAGGGAGAAATTTCGAATCATGAGTGTTTAAAGAATTATGCCGTCTACTCGGAATTCGAAAGACCAAGACAATGCCTCTGCATCCTCAGTCGGACGGTATGGTTGAGGATTCAATAGGACACTTGAGCAGCATCTTTCGAAGGTTTTTGACGAGAACCAAACAGACTGGGACCAACGTATACCACTATTCCTCATGGCGTATAGATCATCAGTACACGATACAACCGGCATGACTCCAGCAAAATTGGTGTTTGGGCGGGAGATTCGTCTTCCTGGGGACTTGATGTTCTGATCACCTGAGACTCAGTCCCAAGACCTACAGAACTATTCCTCGCAATTAGAAAACCAACTGCGAGAAATGAATCGCTTGATAAGAGGGTGACTGAAGATTGCCAGTGATAAAATGAAAACTCGGTATGACATTCGCAGCAATAGTGTGGGTTTCCAAGAAGGAGATCAGGTCTGGTTGTTTAACCCAAAGCGCCGTCGTGGTCGCTCACGTAAGTTGCAAACTAACTGGCAAGGACCCTATACTGTGAAAAAATTTACAGGCATTGCACAAATGCAATGCACAGAGAAGGGCATTGAAAATGCTTCAATAAATCTAAAAAATATATACATTTATGTTCATTCACCAATCAATGAATTCATTCTTCATTCACCAATGTACAGATTACAAGTTAAATGTAGTTGCATTCATAAGCGAAGTTTTATATGTGTACTACATTATTGACAACAAAGAAGTAGTTTCTATGGAAACTCACCGGTTCCCATTTTCGATAACGCACCAGAGATCGGCCGCAAATGTGCGACACGTCCTTATAAACATTTTCAATGTTAAAAAGAATCAACGATGTGTTTTATCGAATTCAACAGGAAGTACAGCGAAAGTTCAAGTCGTCCACCTAGATGCTTTTATTAGAATGTTCTAAAAATCTTGGAAAGAGATATCTTAGTAATTTGGAATGTCAAGCACTGGAGAGAGTAGATATTAAGTAGTAATGGCGTAAAGACAGATGAATATAATTAGTTAACGTCAGTATAATTTTATCTTACGCATCATTTAATGAATGTTTCTACAGTAATCTTGAAAAGCTCAGCGCCTAAAGACTAAGAGAGCAATGTTGTGCAACTTTGTATAATCTCGTTGCCTTTCATTAACTAGAATTTATGTCTCAAAACAAACCAGCCTAGTTAATAAATCTTATCAAATTTAAACGCATGATAAAAAGAGTATTTTTGTTATTAGAACACAATATACTAAAGTAATAATTTTACAGCAAAATGTGTAATTGGTAACTTTTAAAGAAGTACTTTATTAACTGAAGTAATATGAGTATTAAATAATGTAATAATAACAACAAAAGTAATAACAATCGCAATAATTTTTTTTGTAGGTGAAATTCAATATACGCACACTGGCAAACAGACCGTAACATCGCACTTGCTTTGCTGGTCGACTGACTAGAATACACAACATTCTACTTGGACAAAAGGCGGGGACCATTTAACACATTACTTCAGGCTTGGCCTTTTTTACTCCCACCGGGCTGACGTCTACGCTTGAACCACTACTGCCTATATAGGCCTACGTCCACGACTGAGGTAACATTTTCCTTCAAAACTATACCTGAAAAGCAATTTGAGACACGGTCGCAGAGCTATTTTCCTTCAAGCATAGTCCATACCCCTATAGTGGCATGCGGAGTGACGTCACTAGGTGTCTTGTGTGTTGCGCCCAGCAGTCAAGGTAACAGTGCTCGACGGTGTCCTCTATTTCCGAGCAGTACAGGCGATCGGGTGACGCTGCTTTTTACTATGCTATTCGGGTATGATCTAAATTATCCATGGAGAATGCAGTAAGCGACCTCCCCATGCCTTATCTGGGTCAAACATTTGTAGTAATCTTCTCGGGCCTCCGTCCTCTCCACACTTACACTGCCAATAGGTTTGCCAGTTGGTAAGCACGCGGATCTTCTCGTCCTCAATGGCTACCTCCGTCCCGACCTTAGTTGACCTCCGATAGATTGCCTGCATCTCACTAGCAAGGAAAAAGACAAAGCGATCTCCCTCAGACATCACCAAAGTCTGTCTCCGCTCGCTCTGGGTAGCTGGGTAAGAGGTTTAACACTCTACCGTTCACTGCGGCCGCGTACATCACGCAAGATATCTGTTGACCAGAAGCTTCTAAGCTAACATTTGTAGCCCATTGTCTACAAATTAGTTTTCACATCCTGCCTAAACTGTTTTTTAAGTAAGTTTTTACAAATTTCTGATTTTTTGGATGGAAGGTCGAAGTTTGTTATTATGTTTGTTCAATTATTCTACAAGGAGTGTAGTATGTGGATGTTCATAAGTTTAATTTTAGTTTTATCAAAACGTCGACATCTGTTATACAGCTTTCAACATTCGTTAAATATATGATACACTACGTTTTGTATTATAGGAACTTGTAAAAGAAAACGTAGTTTTAAGCCAAACATACAAACTTTTGTTTAGTGAATATAAGAATAATATATAAGAATAATTAACCGTTATTATTATATAAAGTTCATGTTAATTTAATAAATTGTTTAAATATTGTGACATCTTTTGTTTTACTCAAACTACATACTTCTCTACAACATGGTAAAAAATTTCACTATACTCTATTGAAGACGCAGTTTTTACTTAAACATGTAAACGGTTTTCTCTATGTAATGTCAACGAATTTATTTTAACCGTTTTCATGCTAATGCGTTAACAGTTCCATGTATTGCTTAATACTGACTACAGTCATAGAGGTGCGGGACTGTACTAACCTTCCTAATAACCTTGTGTAAAACACTAAATAATTTGGAAACTGATAAATAGAAAACAGATAAAGTCTAATGAAAATAAAATTTGGCTCACTTGTTAATGTACTAATTGTTCAATTTCTCTGTTAATTTACTAGACCATTTTAAACAAAAGTTTTCTTTCATGCTATTTGATTTGGCTTCCAATCAGAATTATTAAAATTCTCATGATTTTTTATTTAAATCTTGGATGGGAAAACTTTAATTTTTTTATGAAAAATTATAAAAATTTTAAAATTAGAGTTATTAAAATTCCTTTGAACTAGAACTGAAAGAAGGTTTCGATTGGTACTGAGTAAATCCTGCTCGTGTTTAAAAGCCCACTAAATCGGACATGTAATGCTTTTACATATTAGTATTAACATTGAAAATGTTTATAAGGACGTGTCGCACATGTGCGGCCGATCGTTGGTGCGTGATCGAAAGTGGGGACCGGTGAGTTTCCATAGAAACTACTTCTTTGTTGTCAATAACGTAGTACACATATAAAACTTCGCTTATGAATGCGACTACATTTAACTTATAATCTGTACATTGGTAAATGAAGAATGAATTCATTGATTGGTGAATGAACATAAATATATATATATATTTTTTAGATTTATTGAAGCATTTTCAATTGCCTTCTCTGTGCATTGCATTTGTGCATTTGTGCCTGTAAATTTTTTTGTTATATCACAAAAGGAAAAATTTTAATTTTACGTAAATTTTGCTAAAATACAGTTATGCTCCTGTTACATTTTCACGCGCGAGCGAGAGAGACTGAGAGAGAGAGAGAGAGAGAGAGAGAGAGAGAGAGAGAGAGAGAGAGAGAGAGAGAGAGAGAGAGAGAGAGAAGAGTAAGAGAGGGAGAGCAAAAGAAGGAGACAGGAGGAGAGATATAAAAAGAGACTTAGGTTTCGTTTTTTTTCCAGTACAAATTTAGATCTAATCTGGCTGAAGATAGTATAAAACCGAGGAAAGTGGTATCAGTGCATTCTCCTTTAGGGTAGTTTAGTTTTTAAACGGATCATACAACTGTATCTATGAAAGATTATAATTTTTTCCAGATGGGTTGTAAACATGTTGTTCTTTACATTACGATTGTTTGCAGTGTCGCTCTTTCTGCGCCGTTACTTATACACGACGGTGAGATAATAAAAACCAAAGTTAATACTGCTACGACAGCGTAGAACAATCTAGGCGTTTATCGAATGTCCCAGAAAGATCTCGACGTAAGCGTGTGGTGTACGTGCTACTAAACGCATGTTGCGAGAAAAATCTCGACTTTGCCAGCCTTCGCTCGGGCGCTCGGACTGTGTCAAGGCCGCAGCAATTACGTAGTTCGCGAGAGATAAGACGCAGTTTGGAAGCTTCTGGTGTGTGTAGCGTAACTATAAATACATCGCGTCGCGGCCTTAGTTTTTCAGTTCAATGCGAGATTTTTGACTGTGCGGTTCGAGAGTATTAGTGCGATATATTTACAGAGCGGTTCGGGTTATTACGGTGTACGTTCAAGTAGTTATTAGTGAAGTGTTGCGTTTTATATTCGGACGGTATAATTGTAATACAGTTGAGTTTTAATATTAGTGGACATTTTATTGCGTATGAACAATTTCATTTGATTTGTTGTAGACACTGTGTTGTTAATTACGAACTGTTTTACTATAACAATTAAAGGTGTGATTAGTGACTTAATTGGTGTCTTGTACTTATTTTGTTTCCACTGTACCTACGACGATCGAGTAGACCGTCGTAACAGTGGTGTCAGAACTGGGATAGAACGGTTAACAGTGGAAACAGTGGACGCTTTGTACAAGACGAGTGTGATTCGTAATTAATCGATAAACAATGGATGCCAGTCAGATGATGGAAAATTTACAGGCGCTGCTGTTGCAGACAGAAAAACGACAGGACGAGAAACGCAGACAGGAGGCGGAGGAAGCAGAAAGACGACAAAAAGAAGAACGAATACAAGAAAGAGAAGAAGCAGAAAGACGACAAAAAGAAGAACGAATACAAGAAAGAGAAGAAGCAGAAAGACGACAAAAAGAAGAACGAATACAAGAAAGAGAAGAAACAGAAAGACGACAGGATGAAAAACGGAAGCAGGAAGCAGATGACATCAAGGAGTTAATACAGCAGCAAAAGCAGACACAAGAACAAACCGCTGCAGAGTTGGGTCTCCTACGAGGTGAGCTTAATAAGCAAGTAACTAAAATATCGGAGGTACAAGAATCAATGACATTAAAAATAGCTGAAGTAGAAAAATCTGTCTTGACTGTGGAGGAATCGATGTCTACAAAAATATCTGTTATAGAAGAATCTGTGTCAAATAAAATATCTGCAGTAGAAAACTCAATGGCAAACATAAGAGAACAAATTAAAACTGAAGTTGAACAGTGCATGAAGATTCAACCAAAACAAATTTCTGAACAGACTGTACCAGTGATCAAGACAGAAAATAAGTTAACAGAGAAAGTCACTTTGCCTGCAGTAGGGACAGTTCATGTCAAAGCTCCAACCTTTGACGGAAGCACTCACTGGGCAACGTACCTCCGCCAATTTGAAGCTGCTGCATGCGCAAATAATTGGACAGAAAAAGACAAGGCTGTTTCGCTTGTTCTTGCATTAAAAGGACCCGCGGCAGAACTACTACAGAAAGTGCCACCTGACAGCCAGAACACCTATGCCGAGTTGATAAAAGCTCTGGAATTACGGTATGGTGATAAACATTTGCGAGATATGTACTGCACCCAGTTGAGAGCAAGGCGACAGCATTCCGGGGAAAGTCTTCAAGAGTTTGAAGCAAGTATCGACAGACTAATTAGACTGGCCTATCCTGAAGCGCCAGAAGATTTTCGAACGCGTTTTGCAATGCAGACATTTACTGCCGGTGTCCGAGATAACGAACTACAGCAAGTGTTACGAATGGCAAGACACCAGAACAGTGCGGACGCCCTGGTACATGCTTTGCAATTTGAGGTCGCCAAATCAGCGTCTGGTTGGACAAGTCATAAAGTGCGCGAGCTAAAAGATCGAGATGGCACAGACGATGAGGAAGAAGAACAAGGAACAGAGACTCGACGGTCGGCGCCACAGAATAAAATAAGAAAGGATGGAAGACCGAAGTGTTATCGATGTGGGAAACCTGGACATCTACAACGAGATTGTCGGGTTAGAATTCAGCAGCAGGGAAACGAGCAATAGTCGGTGCAACGGGGCGTGTGCTGACTAACTGGAGGAACGAAGCCCCTAGAGAATACGCAATTTCTACGCTTCAGAAAAACACCGGGAGCTTGGTAGTTACCGGATTTGTTCAAGAAAGGCCAACCTCGATTACAGTTGACACAGGCGCAACAGTTTCTATTGTGCGCCCCGACGTGGTGAAAGATCTCAAGCCAATCTGGTGCTCTTGCAGCTTGCGAACAGCTACTGGACGGCCTGTAAAAGTGTATGGAAAAGTGGAGATACACCTACGCCTCGGTAGACTTGAGTTTAATCATCAAGTACTTGTTGCAGACATTGTGGATGAAGCAATTCTTGGTGTGGACGTTATGAACGCATACGGATTTATAGTCGACTTCAAAAACAATGTCTTGAGAATCGGAGGCGAAGAGGTAATGCTATCAACAATGACGACAGCAGAAAAATCGATGGACGTCATAAACCAAGTGGCCGTAACTGTTCCGCCAAACTCCGAAAAGATCATCATGGTTAGAACTGAGGTAGATACTAGGGGCAATCAGTGCTCTATATTCGAACCCCAGGTAGTCAGCACACCGGGCATACTAATTGCCAAAAGTTTAGTAAAACCTGACGAAACCGGAAATGTACCTATTAGAGTGGCGAATATTTTGGATCAAGCTATCACTTTACAAAGCAATACGCTCCTAGGCAAATTGACTCCTGTGGCCTGGGTAGCCGGAATAACGCAACGAAGACCCAGTTCTTCGGATACTTCTAAATTACCAGAGGAACTGCAAGAATTATTGAACAGATCTTCTAACGACCTCTCAAGTGGTGAGGTAAAAGAACTCGGACAGTTTTTACACGAATTTAAAGATTGTTTTGCAGTTCGGGGACAGTCACTGGGAAGAACCTCTCTTGTGCAACATCGCATCAATACTGGGGACACAACACCGATACGCCAACCTCCTCGAAGGCCTCCATTATCTAAACAAGAGGAGATGTCTCGGTTAGTACAGGACATGTTGACAGAGGGAGTAATTGAACCTTCGTCAAGTGCTTGGTCTTCCCCTGTAGTGCTGGTAGCGAAGAAGGATGGTGGATTGCGTTTCTGCGTAGACTACCGGAGGTTAAATGATGTTACAAAGAAAGACTGCTATCCATTACCTCGCGTTGACGATACACTCGACACGTTGTCCGGAGCACAGTGGTTTTCCACATTGGACCTGAAGAGTGGATATTGGCAAGTGGGTCTTCATCAAGAAGACAAGGAAAAGACCGCTTTCTCGACCCCAAGTGGCTTATTCCAATTTAACGTCATGCCATTTGGACTCTGTAATGCACCGGCAACATTTGAGAGATTGATGGACCTGATACTCCGAGGCCTGACGTGGAAAACTTGCCTTGTTTACTTAGACGATGTCATAGTGATCGGGAAGACTTTCGAAGATCATTTGGAAAACCTTAAGGAAGTTCTAACTAGAATTCACGGTGCACAACTGAAGCTGAGCCCGAAGAAGTGTTCTCTATTTCAGAAGGAAGTACAGTATTTGGGCCATCTGGTTTCGGCAGCGGGCGTTAGCATGGATCCTAATAAAGTAGACACCGTAAGAGACTGGCCAGTTCCGAAGAATAAACACGAAGTTCGGAGTTTCCTGGGGTTATGCTCATATTACCGACGTTTTGTGAAAGGCTTCGCTACTATTGCTAAACCACTACATGAGCTAACGGAAAATAAACGAAACTTCCAATGGTCGAGAGAGTGTGAACAAGCATTTAGAACGTTGAAGATTGCATTATGTTCGCAGCCAATTCTCGCTTTTCCAGCTTCCGAAGGGAAGTACATCGTAGACACAAACGCAAGCAATACTGGTCTAGGAGCAGTTTTGTCTCAAGTGCAGAACGGTGAAGAACGAGTAATAGCGTATTACAGCAAGACGCTTTCTAAACCAGAGAGAAATTATTGTGTTACAAGAAGAGAGTTGTTGGCAATTGTCAGAGCTTTGGAGCACTTCCATAAATACCTGTATGGGAGAGAGTTTTCACTACGTACCGACCATGCTGCACTTGCATGGCTTTTGAGATTTAAAAATCCGGAAGGACAGTTGGCAAGGTGGCTCGAACATCTGCAAGAGTACAACTTCAAGGTACAACATCGGCGGGGGCGCCTGCACGGTAATGCAGATGGCTTATCACGAAGACCATGCCCGGAAGACTGCCGACATTGCCACAGAAAGGAAGTACAAAACTCAAGTGAACATGTTCAAGCCATCACTGTAGATTTCCTGGCTGATGGCTGGACAACACAAGACTGTCGACAAGAACAGATGACTGACGAAGACATTGGACCGATCTTGACAGCAAAAGAGGAAGGTCGCCGCCCGGATTGGCAAGATATCTGCCATGGTTCCGAAGTGCTGAAGGGCTACTGGGCACAATGGGAATCTCTCACCTTAGAAAACGGATTGCTGAAAAGGGCTTGGGAAAGTGCAGATGGACGAGACGTGGTCATGCAGTTGATAGTTCCCCGAAGTAAAGTGCAGTCTGTTTTGAAGGAGATGCATGATGGAACATCTGGAGGCCATCTTGGCGTTAACAAAACCCTTGACAAAATACGGAAGCGATTCTATTGGCTTCATCTTCGCCACGACGTAGAGGAATGGGTTCGGACGTGTGAAATATGTGCTGCAAGCAAGGGCCCACAAACCAGAAGCAGGGGAAAAATGAGACAGTATACCGTTGGACAACCTTTCGAGAGAATTGCCATAGACATTGCTGGACCATTCCCAGTTACTGACGATGGAAACCGGTACATCATGGTTGTAGGTGGAAGTACTTTACTAAGTGGGTGGAAGCCTACGCAATTCCAAATCAGGAGGTTACCACTGTGGCAAAGCAGTTAGTTCACAACTTCTGTTGCCGTTATGGAGCCCCTATGGAAATCCATACGGATCAAGGGAGAAATTTCGAATCAGGAGTGTTTAAAAAATTATGCCGTCTATTTGGAATTCGAAAGACCAGGACAACGCCTCTGCATCCTCAGTCGGACGGGATGGTTGAGAGATTCAACAGGACACTTGAGCAACATCTTTCGAAAGTTGTTGACGAGAACCAAACAGACTGGGACCAACGTATACCACTATTCCTTATGGCGTATAGATCATCAGTACATGACACAACCGGCATGACTCCAGCAAAATTGGTGTTTGGGCGGGAGATTCGTCTTCCTGGGGACTTGATGTTTGCATCACCTGAGACTCAGTCCCAAGAGCCAAAGAACTATTCCTCGCAATTAGAAAACCAACTGCGAGAAATGAATCGCTTGGTAAGAGGACGGCTCAAGATTGCCAGTGATAAAATGAAAACTCGGTATGACATTCGCAGCAATAGTGTGGGTTTCCAAGAAGGAGATCAGGTCTGGTTGTTCAATCCAAAGCGCCGTCGTGGTCGCTCACCTAAGCTTCAGTCTAACTGGGAAGGACCCTACACTGTAAAAAAAAGGATTAACGATGTTGTTTATCGGATTCAACAGGAAGGACAGCGAAAGTTCAAGGTCGTCCACCTAGATCGCCTGGCTAAATACAAATTTAGAGACGCTTTGCCAGTTCGGGACGAACAGGCTTAAGGAGGGGGCAGTGCTACGACAGCGTAGAACAATCTAGGCGTTTATCGAATGTCCCAGAAAGATCTCGACGTAAGCGTGTGGTGTACGTGCTACTAAACGCATGTTGCGAGAAAAATCTCGACTTTGCCAGCCTTCGCTCGGGCGCTCGGACTGTGTCAAGGCCGCAGCAATTACGTAGTTCGCGAGAGATAAGACGCAGTTTGGAAGCTTCTGGTGTGTGTAGCGTAACTATAAATACATCGCGTCGCGGCCTTAGTTTTTCAGTTCAATGCGAGATTTTTGACTGTGCGGTTCGAGAGTATTAGTGCGACATATTTACAGAGCGGTTCGGGTTATTACGGTGTACGTTCAAGTAGTTATTAGTGAAGTGTTGCGTTTTATATTCGGACGGTATAATTGTAATACAGTTGAGTTTTAATATTAGTGGACATTTTATTGCGTATGAACAATTTCATTTGATTTGTTGTAGACACTGTGTTGTTAATTACGAACTGTTTTACTATAACAATTAAAGGTGTGATTAGTGACTTAATTGGTGTCTTGTACTTATTTTGTTTCCACTGTACCTACGACGATCGAGTATTTGACGTTTATTATTAGGTATAATGTCTAATAATAAATATTATGCTTATTATATTTGTATAATAAATATTATATAATACAGTATTAGATTTGAAAGTTAATTAAATATCTTTTTCCTAAAAGCAAATTAATAAATATGAAACATTTCACGTATTTTCACTTGAAAGAAGATAGATAGATTCACAATTTACAGTTGTCCATGAAACAATATACTGTATTTGAAAATTCATTTTGTTTGTACTTACATAAGAAAAACTTATGTCATTTTCTTTATAGTCCCTTACTACTTCTATGCATTCAGTCTCTGTTAGTGAACTTTTGAATTCCTTCCTGGAAGAAAATTGAAACGTTTTTCATTGGCTATGGAGTCCATTTTATTCTTCGTAGGCGTCGTTCTATAGTTTTATGATTTTTGCCTGGTACAATGGAACTTAGTTTTTAGTACATAGGCGTATATTAATGTTAGAAATAAATTTTGCAGTAAAGGTTAGTGAGGATCGGTCAAAAATAACACAAATTTTTAATCTGTTTGAGCCGACGTTTCGACAATGTTTATTGTCATAATCAGGACAATTGTTCCTGACGCCAAACGCCACAGTTGTGTGTTTGGCGTCAGCAAAAATTGTCCTGATGATGACAATAAACACTGTAGAAACGTCGACTCAAACAATTTAAAAATTGGTGTTATTTTTGACCGATCCTCACTAACCTCCACTAAAAAAAAATCGTTGATTGACGGTCACTACGAATTTAAGGATTTAAGTTAGAAATAAAAATTATACACTCTGAGGGATCGCTAGAATAACAAGAAACCTTCTGCAAATAAAAATGGGAAAGGAACACTCAAATAAGATTGTTCAACGTTTTCCCGATTCTATTGTTTACTTATGTTTCAGAAATGTAGATAACTTCGAGAGAGGTTTCGAAACTGATTTAGAATCAAGTGTCATGTAGACACCGAGAGGATAGGGGAAGGAACCTTTATACTGGTACGGCATTACAGAACGTTCTACATGCCTATCCCAGCAGACCCCAGCTGTAATGTTTGTGTGCGTACGTAAGACTTAACATGCGTCAACAATCGATGCTGATCCAGATTTCGCCGGTCACGGACTGTGTTCAAGGCCGCAATCAATTACAGTCTAGTGTTTTCGAGTAGTGTTGACGCGTATTGTGGATTATTCTGGAACCCTTGTGCTAACTATTTAAACAACGACAGTTGCCGCTTAGAAGTCAGCGTAAGTGGGGATGTATTCAAGTGAGGTTCGAAGTATTGTGGTGAAGTGTTATAATTGTGCGGGTCTCCATTAGCTGACATTACTATTGCCTATGGAAAACTTTTGCTCGGATTATTGTACAAGTTGATTATAAACTGTTATGTGTGATTAATTAAAGCTGGTGATTAGTGACTTAATTGGTGTCTTGTATTTTACTTTTCCACAGAACCATACGACGATCAAGTGACACCGTCCTAACAATATATATATATATATATATATATATATATATATGAGATGATCGAAAACGAATGAAAAAATTCCTTCCATGTGAAGGAAGTACAAATATCCTGAACCATCAATTAGACAATCCCACTTCATTGACCGAAAGAAAACTAATTATTAACCAAATTTTGTGATTGCGACTCACTTGATAGGAAAAAGACGAATTTTGTCAAAGAAACTATTAAACGGTAGACCACTAAGTAAGAACCTTGTGTATAGTTAGGAAAGCGCAGAAAAGTTAGGCATGATCAACAGAGAGAAACCTACCAAATCTAATTCTGTAGGGAAAAGTAAAATTGTCGAATACAATTTGAATTTCTCATATATTTGAAAAATGTTTTATAAAGTAGCTACTTTAATAATATTTGTTGTATATCTCTGGAATCGAATCGAAGAGTTTATGTTCGTGACACGTGTAATGAAGTGTCGCACGATTCCCTCTATGTACGTATGTAGTAAGTCGGAGGTACAATTCCAGTTGTAAGCGTGTAGTTGTCGTTACTCTAACGTTTATGGTAACGACATTGTTGACGCTGGCAGCAGCAATCCTGTTAACGCAGCGTATAACTTATATGTCAATATCGAATGTTTGCTTCAGTTAAAATTTACAAAGAAACTGTTCCTCTTGGTGCAAAAATTCATCACTTAATATGATTTCTATAAAAAAAAAAATAAATAATTATAATTTTTCTTAGTACTACATTATATATTAAATGTTATTTTGATGTTTTGTAATTAAATAATTATTAATTATTTTCGTGTCTGCAATGAAGTGCAAAATTCTTGATGCTGTAATTGACTCTGTTTTCGGTCATTAGTTTGGTAAGTTGCCTTTCCAAGAAGGATATCTTTTCCCTTTTCATACGATGAACTCTGCTGACCTGCTGACCTCTTTTGATCGTTTAACAAACACGTTGCCGTCTTCTTGTAAAAGAAATTGAGTACGCAAGCTCTTGTCGTGTCCCAGCTACTAACTCTTTAGCCTTTCATACTTCCTTTTATTAACGTAGGTTATTAGTTTTTAATTTAGGTTAGGTAATTTAATATATTTCTTTGCATGCGGATTAAAATCTTTGTGATTGCACTGTTTTTTTTTTTTTTAGCTGTAGACTGTTGATGTAAATTATTATGGTACATAGGATCAACTGTTTTACATGGAGTTTATTTTCTTACTGATGATCATATATAAGACTTTGTTACAGCTAACCATTCACTTTCTCTGTCTCTTATGTTTTATTTTGGTAACGATGCGTCGCTTGTAAAATTATCGGTTGGTAACCTAAAAAACAAAGGATAATAATTTCCTGGGATTGGAAATAAACATAAAAAAGACTGAATACTTGGCAATTAGAGATGAAGGAACAACAGATTTAGAAGTATACGGAAATGTTAAAATTAGAGGAACAGGCAAATTCAAGTACCTAGGATTCACACTGAGTAAACAAGGCACAACGGAAGAGGAAATAAAAAGTAGATTAGGGCAGACTAGAACAGGGATTAGACAATTACACAGTGTTATATGGGACAAAACGATTAGAAAAGCACCAAAATAATGATATATCAGAACATAGTCCAAAGCATTATGATGTACGCAGCGGAAGTATGAGTTATTAACAAAAAGAATGAAAGAAAGATTCTTGCAACGGAGATGGAATATTGGAGGAGGTGCTGTGGAATAACGAGAGCAGACCGAATAACAAACGAGGAGATCAGAAGAAGAATGGAAACGGAAAGAAGTGTAATTGACTGCACTGCAATCGAAGAAAAAAGATTGGTGTGGTACGGTCATGTCCGGAGAGCCCAAAATAGGTGGATCAACAAAGTGACGTAATGGAGTCCATTAGGAAGGAGAAAAAGGGGAAGACCGAGAAGATCTTGGAGGGACGAAGTGGATGAATCTATGCAACGTATAGGACTTGAGGAGGGACAATGGGAACATTGGCAGAATTGGAAAGCCAGGTTGAAGGAAGGGAGACGGCACTAGCTGTAGCAACCCTATTATATATATAGGCTATATATATAACCTAAAAAACTAATGTTACACTAACTATGGGTTAAAGCAAAATTCAGGATGGGTTTTAACAGCGACATCGTATTTTTTAGAATTGAGAACACACGGTTCAACATTAAGTTACTTTCTCTGCATTCTGAATAAACCGTAAGTTCACATTGTCAAGAAATTTTTTTTTTTTTGAAAAACTGAGCTATCGGAAATTATGTGGAGACTGGGCCTCGTAGGTGCTCATTAAAAGACACAAAACGAAACAGCTGGGCTGTGTGTGTTGACGCTTTTTGACACGATGGAATAAGGAACGTTATGGGTACTTAAGTCGTGTTGTCACCTAGGAAGGAGGCATAGTTATCATACGAAATTCGTGAATTGAAACGGCAGCCCAAGCAGTGGACCCAAAGAACAAAAAAACAAAATTCAAATGAACGCTTTCTACTGGGGAACTCCTGTGCACCGTGTTTATGTTTTGGAACAGGCATAGAGTTTTGATTGTTGCCTTGTCTCAGGGCTCTGATAGCAATACAGACGATCACAGTGAACGGATTATAAAGCTTGACGTAGAGTTTAGCAACCAAATTCTCGGTGCAGACATTCTTGATAAAGTGATTGGTTAATTGACTAAATTGTACTAAGATAGACGTTTGGACACCGCGGTCTTCCACTCCATTGAAAATAAGAAAGACACTCCAACACCCTATTTTCAAAGTACTTAAAATTCAATTATTGAACGTAAACCATTATTTTTCTAGAGTCAAAGCTTATTTAATTGTGTCTTATATTGAGCACCTGTTTTCTAGTTTTAGGACAGACATTGCAAACATTGGGGCTAAAAAATCTCTAATACGTATACAGCACAGAAAGCTTGGAGATTTAAATTTTTATCGTTTACAGTACACATTTATAACAGGTCAACATCGTCGACGTCATCGTCATTATTGTAACAGTAGTATTTTGGTTTTAAAAGTAATTGTCTAATCAAATGCTTAAAACCTAAATACTGTTCATCACATTGATAGTCATGGGGAAGTTTACTAGAGACATCCTATCAATCCCACAATTACCTAAAACTGTTACTACCTCCTAACCTATGTAAACAAATATTGGTATTGTCTGTTCTGTCACAGTGTTGTTTATATGAAAACTAGTTGATGAAAGACCCTGCACATATTGAGAAGCGGGATAGGACGGGGTATTATTGGAAAACGACTGCGTCGCCAGCCTTATAACGACTGTCGCCCCGTCATGTATGTAAGACAGCCGACAGCCTTGACCGAAGAAACGAAAGGCACAAAAATAAAGATTCTCTATTGTGTAACGTTATTCAGCGCGTATTAAATTCCTGGCTAAATATAAACAAAAAAAGAATTATACGCAAATATGTTTTTTACGTCTTCTTCTAGATGTCTTTCTCTTCACAGGTATAATAACAGGAAACAAAGACTACGTCAGTCTTCCAGTAAAATGTCTCAACCAGTTATCTATTTCCCAGATCGTCTTTCAGATCATCCAGCAATCTTTTAAATAGATCGCCTTCTTTCTTTGTCTTTCTTCCCTTCAATGTTTTCCCGAATTTACACGAACTTCACCTTCCACCCGGTTGCACCAAAAATTTCTGTACAACACTAATTAACGCCTCCTTATTAATACCCCAACCTTTTCTCCCATTGATTTCTAACATCCTTCACTACTACAGTTTAAAATTCTTTAAAAACTCTACTTCTCATTTCCTTAATGTTTATGCTTCCGCATCATCTAGTAATGTGCTCTAGCCATAACGCTCTGCATACCTCTCAAATTGTATGATATATTCTGTATAATTAGTACATTTTTAAATTTCCTGAATTTTACATTTGACTTCTGTTTGGCTTTCAGTATATCTCAGCAAGCTACTTGAATATATAAAAGTGCGTACCTGCTCTAACTGCTTTCCTTCAACGACGGTCTTATGTAACCGCGTTGACTTGTTCTGATTACTTTAGAGTCGCTGGGGCGTATTCTCATCGTCTAAATCTTCACCCATCATACTTAAAAATTGTTTAACAATCTTTGCAGCTGTTCTTCACTCCTTAGTAACTTATTATCTGCATATTAACTTGATGTTTTTCCACCAACTACCAACACATAATTGCTGTCATCAATGACTTAGAGATTTCCTCTATCAGTTGTTCTCCATAAATGTTAAACAGAGCTGGCGACATAATATGTGTCGGTTTAAACAAAATTTTTGTATTACAACATAAACGTCAGTTACTGCGCGTGCAGTTTAGAAGTTCAGTCTACATTCTATTATTTCGCTGCGCGTATGTTGCTAAATACACGATACTATTTTCTATTCTATTGCCATGTCCACCGAACCTTGACGAGTCGATGAGAACTCACTTCCAAATTTACAGTATCAAAGTGTCGCTTTCGCAGCTACCCAATTTTTCTATATTGTCAAACTACACTGACCAGCTCTAACGCTACAAAACTGCATTCTGTAGCACACTTATCGACGCGAAACAAAGGATGTAAACAAGTGAAGCATATGGTAAATGTTTTTGAATGCAACTGCACGATAAGACTAATTCATTAGCGTGTATACGTACATGTATACTGTTTTTGAATTAATTATTAGCATACATCTGATAGAACGTTAACTTTATGTAACAGTCCGTTGCTGTCCAAGATAAATATAACATCAATCAAGTACACTTGTGTGCATTTGTTTTTAACATGATAATGTTTTTAGGCTGGAGGTCATTCCACAAAAATCGTCATCGAAAAACGTAACTCTTCCACACTTTCGATTCCCCATAGTCTAGAAATTTGATATGTAAACGCATCAAGACAGAAATAATCGCTGGTGACATTGAGTTTAGCAAACGTTTTAGTGAGAATAAATTTGGTTTTACATGTTCTGTTTGTGATCGTCTGTGGTTTGGAAATGATTTACGTAATCCACCAAACGTAATCCACATTATACGTTTCAAAAGCCTAAAAACATTATCATGCTTCGATGTTTCGGTTTCGTCGAAATTTTTGAATGCTTAGGTGCATAAATAGAGAGAGAGAGAGAGAGAGAGAGAGAGAGAGAGAGAGAGAGAGAGAGAGAGAGAGACAGACAGACAGATGGAGCGAGGGTGTTTTGTTAGGCTGGGGGGTCATTCCACAAAAATGTAACATCGAAAAATGTAACGCTTCCACACTTTCGATTCCCTACAGTCTAGAAAACTTCGGTCTCTGTCGTTTTATCATGATAATGTTTGTTTTACAGTAAATATATTTGTTATATAGTAAATATTTGTTATATGCACATTACACGTTTCAAAAGCCTAAAAACATTATCATGCGTGGATGTTTCGGTTTCGTCGAAATTTCTTTTAATTTTTTTTCTTCACTGCTTTGACTCTATAGGTACATGTAGGTTTATACAGATAAAACCATCGTTTTAGTTTTCTTTCTGACTATTTTACTTATTTCGTGTGCAGCCAATTGATCCTCTTGTCAGATCAAACAGACGTGTCTCATCACACTGCTCTCAGAACTGTCTCCAGCCAACGCTTATCTCGACTGAGAATAGAGTTTCCAATCCACAATACATTAACCAGACGTTACAACGTACTATGTGTTATATTCAATAAAAACTTTCGTTACTGTTTTATTTTTAGTAATTTGTTAAATTTCTCTAGTTATTATTCTTGTCATGGGGTACGTAATAAACAGCCTGTTTCTCGTTTATAGATGCTTCAGTCGCCTCCTTCTGGGGCTGCCTATTTATTTACGTAAACTAAGCTTATATGAACTTTATTGCCCAGTCTTGAATCGGACACTCTTTATAAAAGTTAATTTCATTAAGTCTGCAATGCTGTTACGTTAGTCTGCCAATCGTGTTAAATCTCGTATTTTTTTTTTACTTTCATTCTGTTTGCGGTCTTAAGGATTTCTCTTACAATTGTCGTTTCTAAGACTTGTAACAAATTTTATTACTTTTTAGTTACATTTTTCAATTTACTTTTACAGAACAGTACAGAGTCCGTTATATCTTTCTAAAACTTAAATTTTTTCTTTCTGTAAACCTTGTTGTGACGATTTTTAAAAAATAAAAAAGGCAATAATAAATAAATAAATTTTTTTTTAATTTAAAATCTCACATTAAAACAAAACATAAACCCCTAAAGAAAATGATAAAGTAACACCGCAATAATACCCAAAATAAATAGTTTAAAACCAAAAAGAATGCGAGAATAAAATTTAGATAACACCCCTTAATAATTAACCCTGCTTTAACCTGCCGAAACCGGCATCAACACGCAAAATTACCCGTGAATAAGACTAATAATAGTATTAAATTGCAACTTGATAAAAAACATAACGATGTACAATAATAAAATAAAAAGTAAGAGATACCATAATATAATTAAATATGTCAAGAGAATAAACGAATAGATATTAATCGGAATATGGAACTACTTTTATGCTGAATAGTAAATGACGCGAGATTACTACTCTTACCCCTTAACTAAACACACTTGAAATGGAGCGGTCGAACCGTAAGCATACAGCCGTGATGCGGTACAATAATAATACTTCAAAAAGTTAATAAACTCGCCAGTTGAGACGTAGCGGCACTCAGTATACATTTGAAACCATGTGAACCGCGAATATAGTCTGACAATGTAATTACAGTAAATATGTAGTAAACGAGTGAGTGTGGATGAGAATTGCGCGTCTGTGACATCCCTAAAAATCTTAACAATAAAACGTATGTAATTAGAAATGTGGTAAAATCATAATGTGAAACTCAAGAACTAAACCAACATGTGACGTGATTACAACTGAATAAAACTTTTGTGCAAATGATCCAAAACAACGAGCTATTACTTCAATTTATTGAGAAAGAGAGAACCAGGACTCACCATGACTAAACTGACTTCAGAACTCCACCATCACCGGAAACGAACCTAACAACAGAAACCTGATCTTAAAAAAAAAAACTACAAGACACAAGGCACAACCGAGAGAGTCGCCGATTCGCCAAGGATGATACACACAGGTGACGCAGAATAATATATGATAAACACTAAATAGATAAAAAATGAACGTAAACTAAAACAAGAAAGACTGATTTAATTAAATTAAATGTAATTTCATGCTTAGCGATAACATGCGTTAATTTAAATAATTTTGGTTAAATAAAGCAATATTTAAGATGACACAAGAATAAATATTATAAATGTAATATCATATGCTGAAACGAAGTACTCGGATCCGAGGGCATTAATTAAAGAAAAGCTATGTTAACTCATTACTAAATTACTCTAATTCTCTTTGTACAAGAGGTACAAATGTTTTAACTTTTAATATACTCATTGCTAAATTTATGTAATAAAGAGATATCATGGTCCAAAAGGAGAGTGAATAAATCTACAAAACCCCTGTCAATATCCCTCAATTCACGGGATCCTATTTAACATTTGTTTACTTTTCAGTTATTTATGATTTTGTAAAGATTATGGCAGCCTGTTTAATTGACCTGAGCCAATTAACCAGGTTCCCTATTTTATAACGAAAAAAACGTTATACTGTTTCTGAAAATGCGAGTGGTCCACAGGTCACCTGAAACTTAGCTACTGTATCATAATCAATTCCTTAATTAACATAATTCCCCTAATATTTAAATTAGCTAAAATGTTTTGTAGTTTAAAATGAACAACAAGAAATTGGTATATTTGATCTAATCAATCCCTTACCTCAAATGCTATTACTTAACTTTCTGCAAAAGAGTTTTATACTGCAATAATAGGAAATATAATCGGCTTGAAAACCGATTTCTAAACAGAATACTATTTATAATTCTAAACATTAATCAGGTCATTAACAAACAAAGTTACTTTTAAATATATATCTCATGATATATTAAAAACAGGATTTACTAGTTGTCTTCAGATTTTATGAGTACAAATTTTTAAAATTATATAGGATATACCCCTCTCTTTTGTTACACACCTTGACGGAAAGACATTTTAAAATTGTTGTTAATATATACTTTTCTGATTATATAAGCCTTCTATGATTATAGAACCAGTTGCCTTAGTTCCTGGTATCCTCATCTTCCTAATATTTGCCAATAATATACTTCTGTCTACTTGACGAAACGATTATTCAGAGTATCTAATCATCTATCTATTAGTTTTATTATTCTGAATTTTTAAAGTACCAGCACTGGAGACGTTTTCTTCCTCCAGGACTTCCGCTCACTGTGGTACTTGGTTTTATTTATAAAATTATACGGTTTTTCGATAGTTGTTTAAGCCACCACTCACCATGTGCACTGTCCTTAAATCTTTTAAATCGTCAGCCAGCCGTCTCTTTTTTGAATGTTCTCTTTTCCATCTTATCCTTCATTTCCCATCTTCATAAATTTATTATTTATTTTCAGTTGATTATAAAATTGTATTACACTCAGCGGTGTCTTAGTTTATTTTTTTTATTGTAACTGTTTATATTCTCAAGTTACATGCAGTATAATGTTGTATTACTTAAATTATATTACATTTACATTATAGTAAATACGCTATATTTAGTACTATTATTCATATACCAATTTTAAAAAAAAGTTTTAATAAATAATTCAATTAAATTTTTACGAGGGAACGTAAATAAAAAGTAGTCCCATTAAGCAATTTGTCAATTTGTACTTTTGGCTAACTCAATAATTCATAACGCACTATTCACAGTAAGCAACAACTACTTTCACTGGAAGTCAGTAAGTTGGTGAAACAACAGTTAAAATTTTTAATATCAATTACCAATAATCACAGTACATATAAACACACTGTTGTGAAACAAACTCTTTAAAGTAACTCGTAACCTTTGCTGCCGTCTCGAATTTATGTTAAATTGAAAGAAATCAGTTACGCATAAAACGATGTGAGCACAACCAGTCTCTACTCGTTTCTCGTAGTATCTGTATGTAATATATGTTCTTGAACGCGCTATTTATTGCTCATTACGTATTACATTGCTAATTTATTAGACAACACGTTTCGCTACATAATCACAACCATGTTCGGCATTTCTACTTGTAACGATTTGTTTTCTGTGTCCCTTTCACTATAAAAGCAATGCCAATTTCTCTTCCCTTCTATAAATTTAAAAACTATTACTTGTGGAGACTTCTGGGTAAAATTTAAACGTAAGGAATCACCGACTTACTGGTACGTAATATATTAATTTTACCTTACGTAGATGGAGTCTGCAGTTCATGTACGAGGGTCGATCAAATATAAACGAGACTTTTGAAATTGGCACGAGATATTTTAACGCTCATTGATATTGGCAACAGTAAGCGTTGGTAGCAGTGCCTAGACATGCGCAATGCGCAGCGCTACACGGTTGTTTGAAAAGTCGTTTGTTTCATTGTTGTCACAATAAGTGAACAGGAGGTGCATGTGTCCGTTGCGCAGCATGTAATAATTAAGTTTTTAGTGTGTGAACGTGTTAAACCAGCTGAAATTTTGTGCAGATTGCATGCACAGTTCGGCAATGATACACGTTCGAAGGCTCCACTATACTCCTGAAACCAAGAGGTCGAGTATGGAGTGGCGTGCAAAAGGTGAAGCAACTCCAGTGAAGGCGAAAACACGTTTGTCTGCTGGCAAGGTTCTCATAACCGTCTTTTGGGATGCGAAAGGCGTTGTGTATGTCGAATTTCTACTTGAACAAAGAACAATAAATGCTGCATACTACTCTGAACTCTTGGGTAAGGTTAGAGAGGCCTATAGGTCCAAAAGGCGCAAGATTCCGATCCGCAGCGTCTTGATTCTTCATGATAACGCCAGGACCCACACTGCTGCTGCTACGCAAGCAAAATTGGAAGAACTGCACTGGACAGCTTTGGATCATCCCCCCTACAGTCCAGACTTGTCGCCATGTAAATATCATTTGTTTGGACCCCTCAAAAAAGACTTGGGCGGGAAACAATTGTCCAGCGAAAAAGAGGTGCAAGACCTCGTGCGCGTTTGGCTACTAACACGTCCGACAAGTTTTTATGAAGAAGGAATAAAAGAACTGCCAATGCGATTACAAAAATGTGTAGACAATAGTGGAAGCTATGTAGAAAAATAGTTTTGTATTTGTTTTCACATATATTAATCCAATAAAAAGTTTCTCAAAAGGTATCGTTTGTATTTGATCAACCTAGTATAATGAGAACGCAGTCGTTTAAATTTCGTAAAATATTTTGCAGTAAAATATTCTCCTCTTATTTATATTGGATTGTCAGCGAAGTCTATTCTTGTAATAAAATATAATACACTCTTTTTTATACCATTGAAAGAATAGAAGCGGTCAGGGCTGGCCGCTAAACATGGTACACAAGATAGATAGTATAGTCAACACTATCCCATCAATCATTACAGTAGCGGTGCCTAGTCATTACAATAATATGTGCTTGGGTTGACGTGGGGGATAAAAACGGGATCTTTAGTTTATGGTGCTTTGTTTAGAAATCTAACTCCGGACATCTAGATTAACCGCAAGTGACGTTGCCCACTGGTAGACAAAACGCCGCTGTATTTTGAATTCGTATGTAAAAGAATATTGTGGTTTGTCCCTTTGTCATCGGCTTTAATTGTGACGAATGACTTTACGTTCTAATCCATGTTCACAATACAGTTGATGTTGAAAACTTGAAACTTCATACTATTGATATAGACCATTGAATAAAGATTTTTACTGGACAAAAATCCTCCAGACAGGAAATTTGGTAGAAAGTTAGGTTTTGGGGTCACTTCAATGGGGGAGAAAATCGGACACTCCAGCTCACCGCTGGGCCCCCCTGGGGGGGGTTAAAAGGTAAGGCAAAACGGTTTGTTGTAAATATCTCAAAAACTAAGCAAGATATCAAAAAACGTTAAATACAAAAGTTGTAGCTGACTAAATTGCCCATGAAAATGGTCCTTAATAATATTTTCGTCAGACGCACTGGGACAGAGATATGAGCGCTCAAAGTTGAGACCTTTTTTTGCAGTTTTCCGTATAAGGCATTTTTACGAAAAAAAACTTGAATTGTTTTGAGTTTAGGCCGATTTTTGTATAGTAAAAAGCGCTAAATATGGGTACGTAAGTGTTTGTACATGTAATACCAAGTATTTGGATGTAAATTTTTGCATGTATATATTTATGCACACATATACACACACACAACAACTACAAAAACGTGCATTTTTGAACGTAAGCGTTTTTAGTTGTATACATGTATATACACACACATACATGTGCAAATATGTGTAGAAATATTTTCATGCATATATATTATACTTGTCTAAATCCAAAAATGCACATCTATACGCATGGATTAGTCAGTATATGCATGTAACGTTTACGTTAAAAAATGCACGTTTTTGTAGTTGTAGTGTGTATGTATATGTGTGCATAAATATATACATGTAAAAATTTACATCCAAATACTTGGTATTACATGTACAAACACTTACATACCCATATTTAGCGCTTTTTAATATACAAAAGTCGGCCTAAACTCAAAAAAATCCAAGTTTTTTTTTTCGTAAAAATGCCTTATACGAAAAATTGCAAAAAAGGTATCAAATTTGAGCGCTCATATCTCTGTCCCAGTGCGTCTGACAAAAAAATGACCAAGAACAATTTGGATGGGAAATTTGGTCAGCTACAACTTTTGTATTTAACGTTTTTTGATATCTTGCTTAGTTTTTGAGATATTTACAACGAACCGTTTTGCCCCACCTTTTAACCCCCCCGGGGGCCCAGCGGTGAGCTGGAGAGTGTCCGATTTTTTCCCCCCATTGAAGTGACCCCAAAACCTAACTGTCTAGCAAATTTTGTGTCTGGAGGATTTTTGTCCAGATTTTCACAAAATCTGCCTTTATTCAATAGTCTAATACTGTTTAGAAGAAACTTGAATGAAGAAAAAAAAATATTAAGCAAAAAAAAGAAACTAAGCAAGATGTGAGGGAAAAAGAAATATAATGAAATTTAAAGGAACACAACATGCAGACGGATAAACGTATGCAGTAATGTTGGGAATAATTTTATGCTGTGTTTCTTGCCGCTCGGGGATTAACATAGCTCCGTTCATGACGCAGTGTTACAAGACTGCACAGTATCCTGTTAATCAGAATTTATGGCTCAATAAATGCGAAAATACTGTTGCATTACTTACGAAAAACCTTAGGGATATAACCTCATTAAAAATTATAAACTTCTATTAAAAAATACATAATAAAACTGACATTTTTATGACGGAGCGTGGGTTGCAAAATGTTACTATTAGATTAACAAAACAACGGCTTCTACTAAGCCTACTACCTTTGCAATAATAATAATAATAATAATAATAATAATAATAATACTGTTGAGAAGATTATTTGCCTGGTTGGCAGGCCGGGCTTCATCGTCTGTGTTTACAGAAGTTCCGGCCCCATAATCAGAGCCCATCTTTAGTGTTAGAAGGAATTGCACCGTATTCGCTAATTTACCCTAGTGATGAGGTAGAGAACTGTGTGTTTTGCGGTTGTGCGTCGCAGAGACGAACCGCTCGGTATCTGAGTTCCGAGCTACCTTCTGGAGCTCCTGCCTCGTGGCCCTGCCCAAGTAGGGCGTGTGCTCTGTAGCAGGCCGATTCTCGGCTGTTGTGCTAGCCTACACTAGCGCAGTATACACCGAGGGCGTTTCCACGAATCACCTGGACGTATACGGTACCTGCCCAGCCCAGCCACAAGAGGATTGTCTGGGAACCTCGCCGCACGTACATAAAATTTGCGTGCAAGCCGCCTGAATGTGTCGTCTAAGGAGCGGACGCCAAGTCCTCTCCTTAGAAGGCGAGATGAAAAGCGACGGGGGACTTTGGCCGCTAGCCGAAGACCCCTATCGAGGACGTTCTGCAACTTCTTTTTATGCATTGCGGCGAGGTAACCCCAGACCGGACAGGCGTAGGAAATGACCGGCAGCAGATACGCGCCGACGATCATCCTGCCCAATTTCCTGGTCATGGCTGAGCTGATCAGGAGCGGAAACAGTGCGCACAGGCGAGTGGATGCTCGCTTGAGAACTGTCTGTGCGTGGTTACACCAGGTGAGCCGACGGTCAAGGTGTAATCTGAGGTAATTGACCTCTTTGGACCAGCGCAAGTACGTTCTGCCGATACGTAGCTGCCTAACAGGGTTCTTCTGTCGCTTCGAGAATTCGACGGCTACACTCTTGGTAGCGTTGAGTTGCACTCTCCAATTCTCAGTCCAGTCCACGAGCGTGTCGAGCTGGCGCTGCAGTCGTCGGACGGCCCTTTCCACGTGGCGATCGGCCGTAAATACGGCCGTGTCGTCAGCAAAGAGGGCCATCTGGACTCCAGGCTGTCTCGGCACGTCGTTGACGTAGATCGAGAACAGAAGGGGGCCTAGAACACTACCTTGAGGGACGTCGGCTGTGATTCGTCTCTCGGAAGAGACTGAATCTCCAACTCTCACGCAGAAGGTCCTCTCCGTCAGAAAGCTAGCAACCAGATGGAGGTAGCAGTCCAGGAGCTGGACTTCCCTAAGCTTGAATAATAGGCCATCATGCCATACCGCTGTCGAAGGCTTTTTCAACATCTAAGAAACGCCCAACGGTCCGTTCTCTCCGACACCCGGCTTCCGTGACGCTTTCCACCATTCTCATCAGTTGATGAGTGGTCGAATGCCCCTCACGAAAACCGAACTGTTCGGGGACCAGCACGTCAAAGTTGGTTAGATGTTCTCGTACACGACGTTGCACGAGGCGCTCAAAAACCTTCGACGTAGCGGAGAGTAGGCTGATGGGCCGGAGGTTTTCAGAGCGGGTAGTATTCTTTCCCTGCTTCGGGATCACGATAACCGTCGCCTTTCGCCATTTCTTGGGAAAGTAGGCCAGCCTGAGGCACGCGTTGAACAAATCAGTCAAGAATTGAACTCCAGGCTCGGGAAGAAGTCGTAGAGCGGTGTTCGTAACACCGTCCGGGCCTGGAGCTTTTCTTGGCTGAAGTTCAGCGAGCCTTGTGTGTTTTTGCCTAAGAAGACCCACTTATATAAATTTTCATGCCAACACGATCTGAGCTGGAAAGCAACGTCAACCAATCAGCTCCAAGGGCTATCTGATTGGCTTGAGAGAACAGCATGCCAAATTCAGGCAGACAGAAGATGTCTCGCGCCCTGGTTTGTCTCCGTTGTCCATGCCGGAGCGTGATGAACTCCAGGTGCCAACAGTGCAGCGCGGTCGTTTGCTCGGCACAAGGTGTTAGAGTGCGGTCCACGACTACATGATATGGCATGTATGTCATCTCTGTTTTACCATGCTCCAGCCAGTCGCTAGGCCCGTGGCCCCCTTAAGGCATAGCCCGCAGGAGCTTAGAGGCGCGGTCGCATGGACGAGAGGCTCGACCGCCCGGAGGCGAGTCGTCCGAAACGATGGGGGTTGCTATATCAGGGCGAATGGCTCCCCGCAATTACGATGCCAAATTCTATTCAATCGGAGTCTTTCTACCCTTTGATTCATAGTCACGGAACCATGTTTGAAGATGTTTACGGACTACGTATGTAGCCGAGGGTAGTAGACAACGTCGAAGACAAGATCTTCGTCTCCACAAAGAGAACGCGATGATCAGCGTTTAGAGACAGTGCATGCTCGGCCACCGCAGACTTCTCCGGCTGCTTCATGTCACAACAGGGGCTGTGTTCACCAACGTGGGTGCTGACGATGGGCGGCTTCGTAGTGCTGTTGTGCCTCATGAGCAAGTCACCCCGACGAGACCAGACCTCTTGCGTCCTTCACCGGTCTCAGGAACTATTCTAACTTCCTGGTCGGCTTGTAGATGGTACTCGCGCCCCGCTAAGTAGCTTGTCCTGCTGATTAACAATTACTATTCAATTACACTTTTCAATTACTATTTTCACTACCTGTGTACACGCAATCTATTTTGTATGTTTTCTTGGTGTCTGCATTTCAATAGTCTTCCGGTAGTAGGCATCTGTATTTTCTTATTCAGATAAATAGGCCTTTATATGTGTGTGTGTGGGGGGGGCGCAAATAGTATTCCTTTGTAATCCGGTAATTGTCCATACAAGGTTTTCCTGTTAATTCGTGGTTGTTATTGGCTCCACAAAATGTTACTATTCATTTAGATGAACTCATGTATTGGTTTCTCTAGTTCTCACCGAACACTTTGAACAATTACCAAGTTTACAGCGGTACATAGCCTACAGTTTGCGAGAAATTTTATTAGCAGCAAACTTGCGCTTATTGAATTGTTGTAAACGTCACAGCTTCTCCAGTAAACAATAGCAACGGTATAAAAAATGATGGGTATCGAACGTTAGTTTGCAATTGGCTTATGGGAAAGTTAGTTAATCTAAGTAGCATCCTATATACATGTTAATGAAATTAAGGACGTTTAGAACATCTACAAATAGTAGAATTTTGTGTTGCAGAATAGTCAAGTTATTCAAATCCTCGTACCGATGCAATGAATAATGTTATTACAAAAACAGCGTACAGTGAATATGACATTACTTCTCCTCCGTACCGTTTAAAGGACTTTTATACTTATTTACTGGTTTCAGTATAGTATTGTACAAAGTTTTTTTTTTTACAAAAGATCCAGTTATTTTTCTGTACCGAAGATTAGTAAGCAAATAAGAATAATGGTATTCACTGATAAAAATCAGTTCCGTTTTCGTCAACTTTAGGCGTTCCTTTTTTGTCTTGTTGAACGCTTCAAACATTCCGTCATACTCAAAAAAGTAAATTAATTGCATACATGTAATAGCGCCTTGGAATAATTCACCCATCATTGGACCTTCTCAAATCAAAGTAATGTTAGGTTTCTAACATCTAAAATTGCGTTGAGGCAACAAATAAATTAAATATAAGAAGACGTAATCTAGTAGGCCTAATAGTCCTTCAGAGGGCAACAATCACACGTCGATTATCATAAATCCACAGACAGTCATATAATTACAATGTTATGAAAACTAGTAGATTATGCGTATAGAACAAACGTGTATCAGTACAGTACAGTCCAAATAAACTGACAAATAAATACAATACAGTAATGAACAAACGCAGTTCATTATAATATATCATGAACAATCAAACAAAAGAAGAGTATGATTCTAAACTATTGGTAATGCTTACTTCGGCCTAGTGTATAACATGGGAAGTGTAGAAAATATGAAAACATGAGAAGTGTAGAAAATAAGTTAGAGAGTTCATCAGATTTGATTGCTCGAGACTAGTGTCAATGAATTATTTTTACTGTTTTTTTTTGTTTTTTTTTTGAAGAAATAGCTAATTTAAATTTCTATATAACCAAATAATAAATACATTTTAGCGGAAAACAATAAACCAAATAGCATAATTTGACTGTTATAAATAGGTAATAATAATTACAGTAACACAATTATGTAACTTCTGTGACTGTAATTAACAATGTGCAACAAGGAAACACCGTACAGAAGAGGTAAAAGCGCTGACAAACAGAACACAGGCACCAGTTTAATTAGTACGTTTAGTTTAATGAACAGAAATGCCGTTAATAAAATCACTGATGAAGTTTCCACTTGTAATATCCTACTGCTGCTTATAAAATTAACATAATTAAAAATGTTTCTTACGCGCCTCTGTGTTTATTATTTGCTGTTACTAATTTTTTGCTTAGATGACATTTTTTTCTCTTTTCTACTACCTTAACTATCTTTCTTCTGTTGTCTATGTTTTTCCATTCATACAGCACTAGTGTAGGATAAACTTAGGAAGTCGTTTTTTAACTAATTCGCTCTGACTATAAAGTGACTTTCTTTAATGTTGATATCATACAGCTCCTTTGTTAATAGTGTACTCCACTTAATATCATATCGTAATGGTCAACAGATACACATATTACCATTGTTAAATATTTCCCATTGATACGGACAGAAGTTCTTTTCTGTTCAAAGTTATTATGTGTCGACATTGAAAACGTGTTTAAGATTTCTACGAGTCTGTAGTAAATTATTTTAGTATTGTTTCTATGCTTAAAATTAGAATCTCCTTAAAATGAAAATTAGAGTCTACATATTAGATGTCGTCCCCGGAAAATAGAAGTTTTGGTATTTTTAAAATGGAATCAAACCAGTTTATTAGAGCCTGCCGCTAGCTAAACTTTAATCAGTGTTGCCTCAGAAGCCAGGAAAAGATTTCTATAAGGTTCAAAAATTTCTTTTAGTTTTATTACATTTGACTGCTCGAGTTTGATTTATTTAGTTATCGTGAAAGTAGGATACGTTACTCTTTACACTTTACGGAATAATTAAGTCACCACCACTGTGTATACGGTAAACACACTGGTGTGCGGTCAGAAGGCCGTATTTTTCCAGGCACCAGGTGAGCCAGCTCTGTACCTTCCCCTCCAGTAATTTTCGTAGACAGTACGTCAGCGATACTGGACGGTAGTTTTCCGCTTTCAAGGGATCCTTCTCGCCATTCAGATGCGGGATAACGATCGCCTCTTTCCATGTTTTTGGATACTCCCCTTGCACCCACATGGCAGTAATGTAGCCATAGCTAAATCCGCAGTTGACGTATGATGCTGTAAGAAATATCATTCGGTCCCGCTGCTCTAAGGAATTCTAGATTCTGTTGATCGAATTCATCCTTAAAAGTATTACACAAGGTTCATTTTGATGAAAGGTGAATGTCAATTCCATGGAGATATCGTGCAAGACACTCTAGCAAAAAGGGCCCTTCAAAAATCATGTTACTCTTATACAGGTAGCGCTTCAATAGTATAGAGTAAGATGGGCTCCTTCATTTGAAATATGGATGATTAGATGCTCATCAGAGGTCTTCTCTATCATTTCTTTTACTCTAATGTAACTCATATGCGTATCATTTTAAGAAAACTCATCATAGTTATTGTTACTGTATTCTTGTACCTTGTTATTGTTATTGTATACCTCGTTTGTTAATAATCAGAAAACACTGTCAAGATTTATAATTATTAAGATTAAAAAAAAATAATATTGCTTATCTACCTAAGATTCCTTCAAGTAATTTAAATACCTTTTACTTTTATTCGTGAAATCCTTAGAGTCAATAATTTTTCTTTTAGTCCACAAATATGGTTAGTCCTGTTTGATTCGTGCAAGTAAATTTCGCAGGTTTATTTATGAACATTTGTCACCTTATTGCCTTTTCCTTTTTACTGTATGCTTCTACTAATACAATTTAATGTAATCATTACATTCATGAAATCTTCTATTCATAACATTTTAATATAAAAGGTAAAAGAGTTTTAATCGCTATTTCAGAAGATAAATTTACACAGGACTAAATTGTGTGAACAGAACGGTTCTACTTACGAGAAACAGTAACTTAAAAAGAACACTTATTTTATTACAACTGCACTTCAAGTGAAATAGCATATATAGTTTGCTAGTATTTATCATTGTGACACGACATACTGAATTGATTAATGTTTTAAGGAAGTGAATTAGACACTCTTACAGTTAACCTGCCTCTTGTTCCTTCGTTCTGTCACTTGCAGCGAGATACACTACGATCACTGCAACACAACCATCAATTGTCACAGAATGTTTTATTACGGTAAAAAACACAGCATGGATCATAATGACGAAAGAAGATTACGAAGGAGAGTTACGGAAACAATAAATCAATAAATATTTTGTATTTGACTCTTAAAGAAAAGGAAGAATTTCATCGTAATTTGAACGCAGTATTATATGACGTAATTTGGACCATAATGACGAAAGAAGATTACGACGGAGAGTTACGGAAACAATAAATATTTTGTATTTGACTCTTAAAGACAAAGAAGAATTTCATCGTAATTTGAACTTAGATTCCGATGTTTTCATACCCAACACTGTAAAGGGTATGAGTACTTGTAAATACTAGTTTTCACTAAGCATACTAAGTTTTCCCAATCACCCTAGCATCTAACCTGTTATTCCAAACAAAAATCGTGCAGAGTTAGGCTTTGCTTACTTTTCTATTTTCTGGTGGTAGTAGTAGTAAAGTTGAGTTATATATCCAGTCTTCCTTAAAAAGAATCAAATTATATCAATCAAATCAGTCTCGCCATTATTTAAAATAAAATTTTAAGTTCGCAAATTTGGAAGGTTGTACTGTTGAAACAAAACCGCCACTAGCAACACAAATTTACCGCTAACTAAATATATTTTCTTCTACTGTATAGCAATACTATTAGAACTGTTTCTACTGTTCCATTTGTTGTTGTTTTCTTTGTACTTTTTATTCAGCTATTCTATGTCCATATTAGATATTTACATATCAGTTTCTTTTACTATTAGAATTTTAATCCTGTATGTAGGTGTAATTATAAGAAACTTAATAAAATATTAAGTGAATCTGATAGTTAATATATTTTGTTAAAACATTAATCTGATGATCTAATAGCCAGGTTACTTGCTTGCAAATCAGAGTGTGATAGTTTCAAATAGATCGTAAATTGAGTAATCTTTTGTAACGTCATACTGGCTTTTGGGTTCTTACAAATTTAGTAGTCGGATTTCTTCTTACAGCCTGAAAGAAATAAAGGCGATCTGTGCTCATATAAACCACAATACCTAATTACCTAATTATAAACTGTACGTAAAAATAATATACGTACACAGAGCCACAATTTCTATTTCACGTCACAAAGTGAAGTACCAACTGTATCATGTTTACTTGATGAACTGCTACTTTTCATGCTCTGAATGAGGTCTTCCAGTGTCTCTACTAATATCAAGTCCTAAATCACAACCTACGGGACACTTGATAATAGTAGAGACACTGGAAGGCCTCGATCGGACGTGACAGGTAGCAGTCAGCAAGCAAACACAACAAAATTCGAATTACAGAGCCTGTTAATTCAAATGACAATATGAGTAAAGCAAAGAAAATCATACACTGATTTGTACAGTCTCTATTCTTAAAAATTACTTTATTTTCTCTACAAAGTTTCTTTAAATCTGTCTGGTTTTCTATACAAAATCCTGTATCAAAATAAGTGCAATATCAATGTGAAGTCACTCCATCAATATGTCTGAACATAAAATTAATAAGAGTTTGATATAAGATTGAGAAGGAAATTAATTTCATATACTCATATACTCGTAACTTACAGCTTTTATCAATATTGATTTAGTTACAATTGCTAACAATTCAAACAAGTAAACCTAAATACAAAGGTAGAAACGCTCGCGCACACATATATATGAATTTTAACAGCTGTCGTGGCTTCTTTCAATGAACAAATTTCCCACTTAGATACCCTCATTGAGTTGCTAATAATCTCATTTGCATTGCTGCTTAACTTGTAATGTAACAGATATTTTAACTTCAATTGCGGAAAGAAGGAGGATATGGAATGAACACATATCGATAATGGACTATTGAAGGCTAGTGGGAAAGTTAAGAGATAGCCAACCAAACGCCAAGAGGAGCATTGGTCGGCCAAGGAAGAGGTGGAGTGACGTCATGTAGGACCGTGTTCTAGAACAGGACAGAGTCCTAACAAGGAAGCTGAAGAAGAAGCATCGCTGCTTATCTTTTATATCTGTCCTATTTACAAGTCTTCTTTTGCACATCTTCTATTTATGATGGTATTCCAAACTGTTACTTTCACTGTTCATCGGTCTCGTGTTCTTTCATTTTCATAACAAATTACTTGCTTTCCTCATAATTATCTAGTGTTTCTGCCTTTTATCACACGTTATCTGAAATATTAATTACAGATAAAATAATGGAAAGTAGTAGACGTGTGTGTATATTTATATTTGCCTTTTATAACAGGCTTAAGAAACTATTTTATTCTGTAAACAAATTCTCCTTTAATTATTACTCTAACTTCCTTCAATCGAACATCCGACTCGCATTCAAAACGAAGGGATATTGAACGAGGAATATAACTTAGCAACTGAAGAACAGATTATATTTAAACCGTAGTTTCGCCACAGCAGTTTTTGTCATATTTTTTTAGTCTTCATAAAAACACTAACTATTATATTGTTACGACTGTCTACTTGATCGTCGTAGGTACAGTGGAAAACAAAATACAAGACACCAATTACGTCACTAATCACAAGCTTTAATTATCACAATTAAACAGTTTGTAATCAACAAGATAATCTGGTAATTACAACAAATCAAATTAAAATTGTTCACACGCACTAAAATGTCAACTAATATAAAACACAATTGTGTTACAATTGCCCCGCACAATTATAAAAACCCATAAAACTCCGCCACAATATGTCGAACCGCACTGTAATAATTCGCAACTGAAACTCACTGTGTAATCGCCCGATAATAACTGAACATAACGTCGCTGAGTACTTGTATATATACCCCGCCTAAAATCCAAAAATGTCCATACTGCGCATTTACAATAAAGGAAAACATTAGAGCGTATTTCATTGCGGCCATGACACAGTGCGCGTCTAGCGTCTGTCGCAGTCTAGCTAATGTGTTGAGAATCACGTACGCACACACATTACAGCCGGATTCACTGGAAAATTCGATAAACTTGTAGAACGTTCCGTATTACGTAACACTTTTTCCGCATTGCGTAACAATATGTAACATTTGTAAATTTAATAGCTTGAAAAAAAGGTTTGGACTAACCTTTTGATTAAGCGTTTCCTGTATATATCTTAATCATAAAATATATATACAGAATTTAGAAATAAATACTAACTTTTTGTAAATAGTCTAAATAATGTTACTTGACTGCACAAGAAGTAATCCCCGGCATCATCCGGCTTGCCCGACCGCTATATTATGCCTAATTGTCCCGACTCTATTGTCTTATATAATTAGATAACTGTGTACTCTTATAGAGTCATATACAGTACTTGTAAAACACATAAAATTGCAGTAACATACATTAAACCTAATATATGTACTCAATGTAGCGATGTACGTAACTTAACGTAACATATACTTTACATTATAGTAATAATCTACAACATATTTAACTAATAATAGGTAATGCTATACCTATTATAGCATTCTGTATAATGTCTATATTGTTTAAGCTAGTAATGTGTTTTGCTGATTGCAGCAATATAGTCATAATGACAGCACTAAGACGTGATTGTGGTATTACACACATGTGGAACGCTATTGTCTGTAATACGGCTTTCGCTTACATTGTTCAAACATGTCAATCATTGACCAGATAACCCTTGCTTGCAATTATAACAGATTTAAGAAACATTATTATTCTGATGCTTTAATGGCGATATGGGCTCAATGTAAGCTACAATACTTACGTATAAACTGTACGTTTAATAATATAGCTTGTATTGTAAAATACTGTGGGCTGAGATACACAGAACTGTTACATGCTGTCAGCGGTATATAATTAGTTTCTTTAGCTTCATAAACAAATTTGTAGAGAATTTCAAACGTTTTTATTCTATATGGCACTATGTTTCCTGTTCATGTAAACTCTAGTTTTTTTTTTGGTCATTCGAATTAATGGATATTACATAGCGGCTTAAAAAGAGAATGACTGTGGTAGATTTGCTAAAGTCAGTTAACTAAGACGTTCAGAAAAGATTAAGATAGAGGAAGACTTGAAAAAGAGGATACGATTTAAATGAGAGAGAGAGAGAGAGAGGGGGGAGAGACAGACAAACATAGACAGACAGACAGGCACAGAGACAGAGAGAGAGACAGATAGAGACAGAGAGAGAGAGAGAGAGACAGAGAGACAGACAGAGAGAGAGAGCGTATGTATGAGTGTATGACATATAATTTAATAAACAGATTCGTCATTAACTAGGTTGGAGCCTACAGGCAGCTTTCAAGGACCAGTATTATCTTCCTCATGATTTCTACTAAAATAGTTTTGACAATAATCTACAAAAAATAGTAAACAAGTATACTTAAAATGTTTTAAAGTGCATGTATATATATATATATATAATTTTTCACAAAAAACATTACTAGATTGTATATCTGTATAGATTGTAATTTTTAATAATAATAAGTCTACAACTTTTACGTAAGCAAATTTTACGTGGCCAAATTAAATTTGTACCAACCATTAGATGTAATTAATTTTATAAATTATTTAAGTGTGCAAAATGAGAAATTAGTAAGGCATGTTACGATAAAAATTGATTTAGTTCTGTTTTATAAATTGAGATAAAAACTCGCTTTTAATTTTACACATTTACACGCTGTAATCAGCCTTTTACGTGTGTTAGAAACTTTATATATATCACTCGTTGTATTCGCCTTATTTCGTAATATAACTGTGTAATGGTGGGTTTATTATTGGGTATTAATTGGTTAATTACTTTTGTGAAAATCAATCGTGTGTAGCAGGCCGGGTTATACCTTTTCTCGATACTTACTGGCTAACCGTATCTCTCGTCGTTCAATTCAAAATTTACCGCCTCGCCACCTGATTGGCTCACGCTGTCTTGCAGTGTCGAATTCGCTAACTGTAGTATGTTGGTGTTTTGTGTTTAATATTTCTTTATATTACCTTGTTTTATAAGAATCAAACATACAGCAGTTGAGGAATATTAAAATTTATTGAACCCTTCTTTATATTACCTGTTCAATTACAGTTAATGAATAATACATATATTTATGTTGATACCGGCTTTTACAAATTGCTCGGTTGGCATCGCTCAGTCGTACGTAAGAAAAACGTCATGGCGTACATATTATGTTTACAATTAATATTGTTTGTCTCAGGGAATAAGTCCTTTTTGACTACAGAAGTTGGATTATCGCTTACAAAATGCACAAAATTATAACATTCCTTAAAACTAAATACACAATAGTTGATATACTAACACATACAAAGTAAGTTATTGGCAATGAGAATCAGAATAGGTTTGGTTAAATTCTTGTCAGCACGGTATGTTTTTGAAAATTATTATAATTTAATATCAAAGTTTATTGATTAATTAAGTTTTATTAAGAGTGATATATTGATTAAATTTAGTTATTGGGTCAAATTTGTGATCAGTGAAGTGAAAATATATTTAGTTCGTTATTATGGATAATTGGAAATTTATTTTGTGAAGTGAAGTTGTTATTACTCATCGATTTCTTGACGTGGCTTCTCCGATGATCGTCTTCTTCTTCAGGAAACCTCTAGTAGTCCTCTCTTCTTTGGATTGTCCGAAATACCCGTTCAAATGGTTCCAATTCGAAGTTCGGCTTCCATCAGTTCTTGTAGATGTTCGATGTCCTCAGGTTGACTTAGGTAAATCCACTTCTTCCTTCTGGATAGGTCGTCTATTACGTTAATTTGAAGTATTCGTATTTTTTACCATGATTTTTATGGTTTAATTATTTTAATAGTCGTTAATCTCATCAGTTGTAGTTTGGAAAGCTTCTCCTATACTTCTTCTTTCAAAATTTATTAAATTTTAAAGTTTTTAAAGTTAATTTTAGATCGAGAGCTTCATACATCCGCCCTCCGCGTTAGTCAATAATGAAGTAATTACAATTCCAACGGTATTTTATGTAATAAGCGTCAGTTGCTATGGTTACCTATCGAATTATGCTATTTCTCATTGGTCAATATCTTATGACATTGTTATATTCTAACGTTTTATTTTGGTTTAAATTTATAAAATATCTTCAACTTATGATTTCCTTCTTATATTAGTAGTAACATCAATTATATGAACACCATTGTTCTTCTTTTTTGTTAAGGATTATTTTGATATCCCTCATGATTGCTTTTGAATAGTTAATAACATTTTCCTATTTTCTTATTTGTATTTCTTATGTAGTTATTTTTAAACTGGATATTATTTATACATTTTTGTATTAGATACACTTACTTAACTGCTTAAACATTTGATATACTTTAATTGATACTGGGTTATTGTTTTCTTTTTTAAACTTACAAAGTTCCTTCACTAAATGTTAGGCCTAGAGCCTAGACTTCCCCATACTACTATTTAACATTCTTTATAACTCATTACCATTATATATTGGTACATTAAACAATTTTTTATAGAAACAGATAATAAAACATTGGTGCTTCTAACCACACCTCTTATTATAAAAACAAACATTTTCTTACCAGGCTCAAACCTGAAATTCAACTTCTAACTGTTTTTGGTTTTCTTATTTCTATCTCGATTATTTTATAAGTTAATAAATTCTATGGTTTCTTTTAAAACAATAACGAAAGTCTTATAATACTAATTTTAAACAGTACCTTACACCATATATCTCACTTACTAATTCCTTCACTAAAATACAGTGTCTGTCTTTCTTATTTTCCACTCTAATAACTTAATTTCCATCTTATTTTATATTCATTCTTACTTACTATTATTGAAATTACTAATGGTACAATTAGTTCATTCTTATGTGATAACAGAAAGTTCTATTCAAAGGCTGTTTAGCTATACTACTACAGTCTTCCTTCTTAACTAATTTATACTGTACACTCACTGCACTTTTCCCTTCCTAGAAGGTTTCTTTATTTATTAACACTTCACATTTTATCATATTATGCTATTTTCATAGCTTGTTACCACCTACTTACATTTATTCACTTGATATTTCCCACACTGTTTGTATAATTATCTTTCTATCACTGTGTGGTTATTGGTTATTAATAATTATTTTATTTTCAATTCACATTGATCACTTTTTGTTATTAATTATTGCCTTTATTTGGCTCAAAGTAATTTTTACTCGCTTTGACTATGTTTATCATTATTAATTGGGTATTGTTATTTTTAGCTTCCTACCTTATATTTATAAGTACACGTTTCTTCTTCTTTCATATAATATACATAATATCTCTATCTTACTTGCTTTTTCTCCAATCTATTGGGTTAAGTCATCGTCAGTTCCTTAGTCAATTGTCATTTCGTAATTTGGTCATTAATCTTTGAGTTATAAGTTTTTTGACATTTCTTCCTACCTTCAGCTTTTTTTGTTTGTTAATCATTAGTGTATTTTCACTATCTTATGTCATGTTACAACGCTTAGAAATATTACCTACGGGACTATACAATACATGTGTGCAGTAAGTATGTAAACAAATTTATTTGTAAGAAAAAGATCGTTCATACTCTGTGACTTCAATTTGATTACTTTGAAAACAGACACTTAGCATATCCCAATTGCCGTTTTAAATATAGGAAATCTCCTTGTATTTTTATAGAAAATATGTAAAGGTTGTATCAAATATAAAAAAACAATAACTATAAATTATAGAGATATGTTGGCTAGACTGAAGATTATAGACCTGAAGATGTCTTGACTGCCGAAAGCGCTCGTTAATACCAAAGACAACATAGTGGTTTGTACAAAATTACTAGTAGAAAAAAGTTGTATTAAACCATTTGTGTTTTTTTCAATACATATTACAATACATACAGAATTATACATAGGCCTGTACTATACTACAGAACTGTATAAACAAATATTTTGTTGAATATTTATTTTGTTCCTTACAAAGGATCTTTCAATAACTGACCGTAAAGTATATACAGATATTGAACGCAAACAAAACTACGATAAAATTTTGAATAGTATTCATTAATATAGTTACTTCATTAAAATTATTTATTGTTTTTCATAATACACATAGGAGTGCATAAATGCTGGTTAAAGAAGATAACGTTTGTTCTCCATTAAGTAATGCTCAAGTTTCTAAAGTTCTAATATTATGATCGCCTTAATCAAAACATCAGAGCAGGTTATTGTGTGTATGAGGGTCCAACGTGGGCAAAGACTTTCAACATTCACTATGGAGCGTTGCTCAGAGTAAAGCTGCGAATCTACAGTGTACGTTTCACAGAACAGATAAACGCGGAAAAGAAGGAGCGCTCCAGAGTCGCTCGCATGAACCCTGAGCACTTGGAGAGGGTCCACTCAATAAAAGACGAAATGTCTGACTGTGTATACAGTGGAACGCACTGTATACACGTGCAGTTTACACTGGCCAGCGATGATCTTCCACAGGAAGCAAATCTCTGTCCACGCTGGACACGATTTCTCCTTGCACGCTTGTATATCGTTGTATGGATTACGCAACTTTTCATTTAAAATACGTGCAAACACAAGCAAATAAACGTGAGTTAGGCAAGAAATAACGCGATTGTGTGTGTGTGAGTGTGTGCGCGCGCGCGCGTGTGTGACTTGCCTGCCTTTTGATACCGGTAATCATAATAATAAAACTTTGGAAACGTAAACATTAATTAATGGAGATGATATACTTGCTAGCAAGAAACTTCATCTTTACGCGTCGACGATTTAACTTAAAATGAAATCAAATTTAGTTTAATCGCCTAGTAACGGATTTATTTTATTTTTAACAATTACCATTGTTTAACCCAGTTTAAATGTATTTTTATTTAAATTCATCAAAATTTTTCTTCCGAGATGACCGATATTTCTTGTTCTATGTGTGTGAACCAGAATATAATATTATATGAACGTGACAATTTTTTAACATTGGTTTTAGTTATATGACCGCAATAATTGGAGATTTAATTTTTCTAACTGCATTCAAAAAAATTGTGTTGCCATGGTAACCGTAAATCTAATCTGCTACATATTAACAGACATAACCAAATTTACCAACTTATTTTATCCGAGGGAAAATTTATTAATATTATTTTAATACACTTTATGAAGGCAGAGAGTCTCATTTCAATATTCGCTGTAAAAGATTTACTAAAAAATAGCAAATTGTGAATATCATTTACAACATATTTTTTGTTGCAAATGTTACAAGTTAATTTAAAACATTCCATATTAACACCAAACATTATTTCCATTGGTTATTATACCATGTTACTGTTCCATTTTTTTCTGTAAAATTCTATAACAGCAGACACATTTTTTGGAAAGCTTAAATAATCTATATCATGAAGAAAGAACAAAATTGTTAATTAAAATACTTTAAACTAAAGGAAGCATTTTATTATAGAAATCTTACAAAGAAGAAGAAATAATAGAAATATTAATTCTCTCCCATTAACCGTACTTACAATAAATTTTCGATGTTCAAATTTCGAAGAACAAGTTTACCAATTTTAAATTATTTTTTGCTTAACAAGTACCCGTTAACTCAAAAACGTTAGGTTCTTTATTTTAAGCGTTACTGTGTAATAAACACTGTATATACACATTAAACATTATGTTTTCCTCAACCATGGTTTTTATTTATTTCAGCAGTAAAGTAAAAACCAAAACCTTTGTCACCTATTCTTACAAATGAAAACAACACGTATTTTCACTTTGCATTAAGAAATACGACAATTTCAAATTAGTACGCTTTTCCTATTCTACATCATAAATTATCGATACAATCGCATATTAAAAACATCGAAAATATACGGTACTGCAGGAACGGATAAAGGTAAAGCCCGATGCCGCTAAATAGGATTTGTTTATTTACTTGTTACTATGGTAATTAATTCTGGTCTCCATGGTTAACATCTTAACACGCGTCAACAAAAGGGTATAATTAAAAGAACCTAAATCGTGCGAACGAGACTGAATATCAACTTCCAAGTTACACTGTGTTTTGCGCCTTGCATCAGAGGTTACCTGTGCAAAATATGGTGGAAATCGGTGTTACGGTGTTGATTTGTATTCAATACAAATAAACAAATCCTCAGACTTTGAGTTTCATATATATAGATTAACAAAATAATTCTGGAATAAATGTTAGTGTATTATTTAGGCGCTCACTGTTGTTTACAAGAGAATACATAAAATTCGATATCTATAAATATGTACTAGTTTTAACCAAAAAACAAAAATGTCTCTGAAACAAATAAACATATTTTTACGACGGAATAGAAAATACAAGACACCAAATAAGTCACTAATCACCAGCTTCAAATATCAAAATTTAACAGTTTATAATCAGCAAGATAGCCTTTAACAACAAATGAAATAAAAAATTTGCACATGCAATAAAAATGTCAACTAATAAAGTTCCGCACAATTATAAAACACACAACACTTCGCCGCAATACTTCGAACTGCACTGGAATACATTGCCACTAAAACTGAACTAAGCGCCGCTGAATGCCTATATTTATACCCCGCTGAATTTCCAGAATAATCCATACTACGCGTCAGCGCTACACTAGAGTGTAATTTCTTGCGGCCTTGACACAGTGCGCGTGGCCGGCGAAGTTGGAACAGTCTGGCTAACGCATGCTGAGATCACTTACGCACACAACATTACAGTCGGATTCCACTGGAACATCCGAGAAACATGTAGAGTGTTCTGCAATGACGTACCACTAATTTCCGCATTACGCAACACTATGTTACTGTGTGATAATAGGATCTAGTTCGATTAGAAATATCAGATAAGTCAAAATGACAAATATGGAAACCTAACGAAGTAAAATCACTTTATTTCAAACCGACATATCCTGGCAGTAGAGTTTCTTTTCATGTTTAAATTATCAATACTGAAAGGAAAGATAAATATTAATTTCATGCTTCATTTGTCTTTTCTTTCTGACAATATATTATTACAATGCTTGCTTTTTCGTTTATCAATAGACAACTCTTTTCGCCAAAGGCAAAGATTTATTACGCTTCAGATAAAAGAAACGATAATTTATCTGACAAAAAAAAAAGATGAAATCCCTTGTTTATAGAAACATTAAGTATAGAGTATATTAATTAAAAGATACTAAAGTAATTACGAGTTTTTGCCTGTCTCTTCTGGATAAAGATAGTTATTAATTGAAAACACTTCTTCGTAAAACTGCAAGACAGTTCTGAAAATTTTGCAGCGTGATTAAACAAAAATTATATTAAACAGTTACAGAAACAAAGTTGAACTAATTTTTAGAACATTGTACTACTTAGCACAATACAAGAATATATTTAGTTTTCCAAAGTTTTTATTCAAATCGTGAAACTGTAAATTACATTTTAGATTGTTGTTACCTTACATAGAAATAACGTGATAAAAATAGTTAAAGAGAAAAATGAGTGTAGTTTCGTTAAAAACACTAATTTATCTTAAGACCGGCAAATTTATGTAAATAAAATTTCTAATTTCAGGGGGACAGAAAACAAAAATATATCATTATGAATATATTTTAAAGGCTTACTTTGTTTACAGACAATCATATGTATTTGTAGAAATGTGGAAATGACAGTTCTGAGTCACTTGTCACGTGACTGACAGGAAAATGGAATCTGTCATGTGACCGTTGCGTTATGGAGTTCTCATGTGATTGGTCGGGCATATTTTGGTTGTAAATGTTAGCGTTAAAATTTATGCAGGAGATAAGGTTAATTGTGTTTGATGTATTCTGCTCCATGTTCAATATTTGCTACTTGGAAGTTAATTAAGAAATACTATTTTGAATATTCATTACTTCTTTGTTCACTACTATAATAATTATTAGTATTGTTGGTACTTTCACTGTGAAGTACTTGTTGTATTTTCTCATACGTCGTTTCGGAGTGGTGTTCTCCTTCTTCAGTGAGTTTGGATACGGAATGCGCAAACTGTCGGTAGTTTTATGTATAACGGCTTTTAGTTAACAGGTTGTTTGTGGGTGGAAGTGGAGGGATTGGCGCTGGATTTTGAATTGTTTTGGTGTTGTTTATTACTGTGTCAAATAATGTGTTTGATTTGAATTGTAATTGGTCATTGAGTATGTTGTTGGATTGTGTTTGTATATTTCACCACACCACAGAACAATTTGAATATATATATAGGTGCGTGTGCGCGCGCGTGTGGTGTACGTTTATGATATATTATTTATTCAGGTTTTTGGACTTTTAATTAGGCTATATCTCTATATATAATATAACGTGGTAGGTAGTGTGTTAGTCATCGGTATAGGAGACCAGAATTCATTACCATAGTAACAAGTAAATAAACAAATGATATTTACCGGCATCGAATGTAGTCTATACCTTTATCCGTTCCTATAGTTTTTAATGTTTTTACTATGCGATTGTATTGATATATTTTGTAATTTTGTATACAGATACGTCTATATATTTTGTAATTGTCTTAAAAGATTCTAAAATTTATGTTTATACGTATTTCTGATGATGCAATGGATGAGTAATGAAATATATTAAATACCACTACTAAAGATGTCAACATCACCATGGAGACCAGAATTAATTACCATAGTAACAAGTAAATAAACAAAAGCTATTTAGCGGCATCGGAACTGTACATTTTCCCAATCCTGCAGTACATTTTCGATGTTTTACATAATATGCGATTTGTATCGATATATTACGATGTAGACAAGAAGAAGTGTACTAACTGTAAATTGTCCTATTACTTAATGCAAAACGAAAATACGTGTTGTTTTCATTTGTGAGGTTAGGTGACAACGGTTTTCGATTTAACAGTTACTTTATAAATATCTTCAAAGGCTTTATAAACGGGTACTTTTAAATCTCCAAAGGCACAGAATGCCATATATACATAGACAATCAAAATTATATTAAAATACTTATTAAAAGTCAAATATTCGCGTGCGAAGCCACGGGTAACAGCTAGTATACTCATATTTCATTAAAGGAATTATTGTAGTGTACGAGAGTGAATACATATTGTTTTATTTTCTGTATAATTTTGGTTTAAATTTAATCATATGTACTTGTGTTGCATCAGGTGTTTTATTTTATACGTCCGTACACAAGTACGGTTTGTGTGTGCACGCGCGCGTGTGCGTATATTACAGACAACGTTTCGATTGTAAGTGAGCATCTAAGTGATTGTGAAGAACAAATGTGTGACTTAAGCAAGATCTATATGCACACGACTTTATTTTTTATCCATGTATACAGACGAGTGCACGATGCTTGGGAGTAAACGTAGACGCAATTCTGGAGAACAAATGTGTGTGTTTCCCGCAGTAAAAATCCACCTGACTTTATTAATTATTTTACGGGCACTTATACAATAAGTAATGCATACAATTATTCCAGCCTATGATGTTGAAAATGACGAAGATTGTCTCCGCGCGAGCGCGAGCGTGTGTGTGTGTGCACGCACAGATACTGAAACCAGTGATTACAACACCAAAAGCGTGAAGGAGAAAACACCGTACACATCATTTAAAAGAGTCAGTTCACACTCTTAACATATAATTATTTTACGTATTTTTTTATGTAAATTAATTTAAGATTATTTTGTACTGTACATTATTTTCTGTAATTTCAACGAAATATTTTAGAAAAAGAAACATCATTATCATAATCCTTCAGAATTTTGAAAAGTCTATTTAATCACGGTAATGTTTTCCAACCTCTTAGAGTTGAGTTCCGCTCAAAACTTAAAGCACTCTGAAGAGTCTGAACAGTTAAATTCGACTCCAGGTTGCAGGTTTGTGAACGTACATGTCACTGTCCGCCCTACATTACTTTAATACGTCCGTTACGTTTCGTGATTACGTGTTACGTCCGTCACATAACCGACCCACGACGACAAAGCAGATACACAGTCGAACGCTACAGTAAATGTAAACATTACCGCAGGCACATTAACCTGTTGCAAAGTTACGCTTCGTTTGCCTTCCATGCGGTCTCATCTGTTTTGATGCACATGCACTTAGCAACAGTACAGTATAGGAAACCAAGATGATATTCCAGTCTCGTTAACACTTAGTCGATTTTAGAATACATAAGTTCTAAATTTTGAAGCCATTGTATTGGTATCCGCGTCACGGTTATTATTAAATATAATTTACCTTGACCGTCTTTGTGACAACTTTACAACAAATTGCATACCCCTACATATGTGCAAAAAAGGACGATATATGAATGCAATAGAAGAATTTGGAAATCTACCGGGCCTTCAAAAAAGATCCTAACAATATATTAAATGAACAATTAGAGTTTAAATCACATATACTGTATGATAAAATTATAGATATCACGAACATAGATTACAAGCCTCAACATAACAATCGAGAACGATCAAGTAAACTGTGCAGTACGTTGTCAACAAGTGTCGAGTGCGCACTCACATCCGCGTACGTTAGTCATACTTGTGGGACATGTTTGTGTTTCTGCGTTACTTTTGATATTTGCAACGAAGTCATAATCGACTGATTTTATTACACTCTGATGATGGATTGAAATAATCCGAAACGCGTTAGTACGAGGAGAAAGAAATAAGCAGTCACAAAGGCGGTCAAGGTAAATTATATTTAATACATAAGTTCGCCTTATGGCAGTAACTCTAATCATTGTATTTTTTATACCAAATATATGATTGTTCAGTAGCAAGGTATTAAAGAAAACACCAATTTTAATACATTCATTCGATCATTTATACTTCAAAATATATATTCATAAAATTATACTTCAGACTGTGAGCAAATACAATATATTTTATAAAATATGACAAGTTTAAAAAAATCATTATTTAAAATCCAATTCAAAGAATTTAAGCAGCATAAAAAACGTACAAATAAGTTAAATAAGTTACAAAAGTCTTCTGCAGGTATGTTAATAAAGTTGTGAATACCTATTTGTATTCGTAGGCTTAGACGGCAGGAGTCAATGTTATTAAAATGCATTCCGGGCTGTTTAGCCGTTGTCCATTTTAATAGCTGTTGTTTCTTAGTAAAACAGACGTTCCGGCAGTACCATCGACTGCCATCAAATGTGTAAAAAATTCGAGCTGTATTAACGTAGGGTGATACAATTTAGAGGCCGTAGTCCTGTGGTTGAGGCTAGCTGTACCATCAACACTACTCATACTTATAAATGCTCTAAGTGTCACGATGCAGTCTTAAATCAACCACCAGCGTATATTTTCTAGAGGAGGTCGTACCACACTTGTTAAGTTTGCGATTATTGTGTCCAAGTTTGTCGCTTTGTCCCGTATGAAGCTTCTAACTTAAGTAACCTTCGTGCCGTTTTGTTTTCAAAATTCCAGTTAAAGTTTGTAACTACGCAGCCTCCACTCATTTTATAGGGCTTTAGACTTTTTTATATAAGTACACGTTTTAAAGCTGAACGCATAAATGTTTCTAAAATTACATTTTATTACATAATTTATTTCCTTTTTGAATTTTATAGCTCCTATAACATGCTTACCTGACATGTTACCTTTTAGTTTCTATAATTACGGCCAGTGAATGTTATCATATAATTTTCGAATTTCTTACAAAGGACTGTATAGATTAATTACTTTTGTGATGCAAATTTTTTTTGTTTCCTAACATAAGGAATGTCGTTGTAGCACAGACATCATATTTTATAACATTCCTACTCATTATTATTCATTACTATATAGCTTCTTACTAAATTATTAACTTACATCTAGTAGCAACGTGCCCTGTAGTGACGAAGACGTAATCATTAAATGTAGAACATTGTGGCAAACTATCGGTCTCCTGCAAGGAGCAGAGATACCACACGTATGCAGGAAAGGGATGTATGAATGAGCTCGGACGGTCCACATATACTGCCTTGTTATATGTCGTCAGTAGGACAAAAACGGGATATATTGCCATAGCGTTTGAGTTGAGCTAACCAGAGATTCACAGTGTACGAACACGATAAGCAAGGAGGGCTACTTTGACGTCTTTATAAATGATAAATGACTATACTTTTTTCACATTGGACAGTTTATCGTTATTAACTCAGAACTGAATTAAAAATCTTAATAAAATAACAGTACCGATTTCAGTTATTAGCTTTAGGTTTCCAGATTTTGTAAATAAAAGTTATTCAATTCAATTTATCAGGAACCACGCTGAGGAGCAATTGTACTGAGGTATTTAAAGTTACTTTTTATCTGACTAATTAAAAATATAATTTTCTACACAAATCTAATTTATAAAATATTGTAGGTACCAGTGTTCTAGGTTGCTTTTGGGAATGTGTCCATGCTGGCAGAGATGACATGGCCTATTGATGATAACGATTATTATTATTATGACCGACTATTATTGTGTCATACTAAGATTGAACAGTTTTAAATACTATATCGTTTCTTCAGCAGCCTGCTTCTATATTGTAAATGAATAAACAAATTTAATTTATAAAATGTTGAAATGTTTCTTCTTAAATTGATTTTCACTTTTGTTATTACAGTTAGCGTGTAGTAAATGTTAAGGATAAGCTGACTCTTTTTACGATCCATTGCAAATTGATTTTTGCCAAAAATTGGTTGTTGAGCTACTGTGTACTCACAAAGACAAAAACCGATTCACTCTGCTCCGCCCTAAAAATAATTTACCAAAAACATGTTTATGAAAATAATTTTTTATGTAACCTTGTACGCTTGTAGAGCAACCTTGTATTAGGTTTAAAATTTGTTATGCAGACGCTTCCAAAGAATCAGAGTGTTTAAAAATAAAATGTTTACTAACTTTCAGGAACAGATGCTACAAAAAGGCTGCATCACACCACACACGACCTTTGATTTAGACACATTGACAACATGCAAATGTTATTTACTGTTGGATTTTTTCAGATTAAAACATTTAGAGAATAATTATTTATCAAACTATAACATTCTTTAAATTTACCTTGCGCTTACTTTGAAACGATTAAACCTGAGAACTGCTTTCCTGACACCCTGCGCGTTGCTGAACGGTTTCATACTCATTATTAAAATAAACGTTTTGTAAGACAGACAATATCCAATGTTTATTATAAGATGTTGGCTGGCCCAAATTTTGTCAATATAAATATATTATAGCAAGAATTATGTTATTAATTCAAGTTACTGTTTATGCTCAAATTTTAAATTCAAAACCTAAGTTTGGGAAACAAGGAAAGTACGGGTGTGACTACTAATTAAAAAAATTTTAATTTTTGCTACTACACTACAATTTTCTAAGAAACGTCTATAGAAATTTTATTAAATAATTTTGTTAAATTAGATTATTCATTATGACGTAAGGCGTCGTTCCTCTGTCTGCAACAGCAGTGCCTGGAAATTTTCCATCATCTGAGTGGCATCCATTGTTTACCGATTAATTACGAATTAAACTCGTCTTGTACAAAGTGTTCACGGTTAACGGTTCTGTCGCACTTTTGACCCACTGTTACGACGGTCTAGTGATCGTCGTATGGTACGGTGGGAAACAAAATACAAGACACCAATTACGTCACTAATCACCAGCTTTAATTATCACAATTAAACAGCTGGTAATCAACAAGCCAGTCTCTTACAACAGATCAAATATAAATTGTTCGCACGCAATAAAAATGTCTACTAATATAAAACACAATTGTATTACAATCGTCCCGCACAACACATAACACTTCGCCACACTAGTACAAACCGCACTCCAATAATTCGCAACTCAAACTGAAACTGAACTAGAATATTCCATACTGAGCATTAACAATAAAGGAAAACATTAGAGCGTAATTCATTGCGCCTTGACACAGTTCGCGCGGATTCTGCCACAATCTAGCTAATGCGTCGAGAATCACGTACGCACAGCACACACATTACAGCCGGATTCCTCTGGAACATTCGATAAACACGTAGACTGTTCTGTAATGTCTACAGATATTAAACCCAGATATTAAAAATTACCAACGTGCTCTAGAACGGTGCCATTACGAAATGTTTTTTCGTATTACTATATATATATATATATATATATATATATATATATATATATATATTACATTTAATATTTATAATTAAATTTACCTCAAGATGTTATTTTTTTCCTTTTTTGGAACATGTTTCGGGTACTATCTTGTACTCATCCTCAGCCTTCCGGTTTTTTTTGTCTGGTGAAGTACGTATGTGTTGTTGGTTGACTATTATTATTGTGGCTTCCAGTTGGCTTCTGGTATTTCAAATTGGTTTTATTGTCTGTGATTGTGGTGTATGTGTTAGTTTTTTTGTGTATTTTTTGTGTATTATACCTAACCATTCTGACCACCCACCACAAAATAAAATGGCAGCATTTTATTCGCTATTTAACAGAATGTACAAAATTCCCCTAAACAAACAAGAAACTGACAAAGAAAGAAATATAATATACCAAATTGGTTATGAAAATGGATACAATAAAAATACTGTGATCAAAATAGAAAATGAAATCAAATATAAAATAAAAACTGAACAATTAAGAATTAATCAAACTGAACAACACATAAATTACAACAACAACAAAAAATGGGCCACATTCACATACATAAATAATAAAATGACAAAGCTAAGAAAACTATTTAAAAACACACATATAAAAATAGCATACGAAACTAATAAAAATAAATTACAAAATCTAAATAGCTCACACAACAAAGATAATACAACAACTAACGGCATATACAAAATTGAATGCCAAGATTGCAATAAATGTTACATAGCACAAACAAAAAAACAGCTGAAAGAACGTTATTTTGAACACCTAAACGCATACAAAAAACCAGAAATATATAAATCCAATTTAGCCACACATGCAATAAACACAGGACATGAATTCCCAGATATAACCAATGTAACACTAATAAAACATATACCACACAAAGACACCATAATGAACATTTCGGAAAATTTACAAATATACAAACATAAAACAGAAAACATACTAATACCTGAACAAATACAAATCAATACAAAACATGACACAATATTCAAAGCACTCAACATTGAAAATACACAAAAAACGAACACATACACCACAATCACACACAATAAAACCAATTTTAAATACCAGAAGCCAACAGGAAGTCACAATAATAATAGCCAACCAACAACACATATGTACTTCACCAGACAAAAAACCGGAAGGCTGAGGGTGGGTGCAAGATAGTACCCGAAACATGTTCCAAAAAAGGAGAAAAAAACATCTTGAGGTAAATTTAATTATAAATATTAAATGTAATATATATACATATTTTTTTTTCATACATAATAGACGTACTATGTTTTAATTTGGTCTGTAACTATTATAGTTAAAGGTATAAATTGTGTTACAAATTGTTTTATGTTGGACGCACTGTGTTCGATTTATTAAACTCAATGAATACATAACTAAATGAAGACAAACACACATATTTGTTTCATTAATATGAGGCTAACACGAGTTCACTAAAATAGTCATTTCAATGGACAAACTTTCTAATAAATTGTCAAGAACGTCTCAGTCAGTGAGACAGAACATTACACGTGTTTGTAATCAAACAGAGTGCTTTGTGTAGTGCTTGCAAACTGAAACGAATAACAAATTACAAAGCGAAGGTGGCGAGCAGGATCAGCGCTAGACACTAAGATTAGGAAGAGACTTTGGCGTCGTAGAACTTACTTTAGCAGCAAAATAGAAGAAAAATGTTTTCGAATTTCCCAATTCTCTTGCTGCTAGTTATTGGACGCAAGATCTATTATTCTGTCGCAGCAGTGTATTACAAATTCAAACTATACAGACGATGTATTGGGAGGAGAAACTAGTATTAGAAGGAAAATAAATACAGTCCATTTAGTCTTTGGTAAGTATCGGGTAATAACGCATTCAATAGTAAATATTAAAAAATAGTACGATATCAATTCAATACAGGCTGTATTGTTTTTTATCATTATAATATGATACTTTATGTTACGTTCTCCATGTAAAAGATTACTGCTTTTTATTTATTTCTGTAATTGAGTTTGAAGCGCTATTGCCTTGACTTTAACTGTCGTTTCTATCAAGGACATTCAGAAGTCGTAAATGTCGTTTCTCCTACATTCAGTGGCTGGGCGAATAAACCTTTTCTTTATTCAAGATATTCTTTTCCGTTTTTAGCACATTTCTTTCCTTTTGGTAAAAGACTTGTACATTCATGAATATTCTACACGTGCTCTACTTAAGTGTATACTAAATTAGTGTATTTTACAGTACACATATTTTACTGTATACCGTATCCCAAAATTAGTGAATGGTGTGCTTTAGACTGGCGATATTCTGTTCAACGTTTCCTAAGTGCAGAGCATTACTGCTTTGTTGTTCACATCACTGGCCGCGTCGTCTACTGATTGCAGAGTACGTTGTCGAAAGTCGGTGAACGTTGTTTCACAGTCTGGCTGCAATCTCAGTGATCTTCAATGTTGTAGTTGTTTTACGTAATTTTAATGTTCTTTGATTGACTCGGCTGTTCCCTGTTCTCTATTTGTTTATCGCATTTGATCATGTTATTTTTGATTGCTTAAAAAAGTGTCTTTAAGCGCTATCAGGTAATTCGACTGCGAACACTATAACAATAAGAACGAATTATCTTGTTGTTGCATCCTCTTCGTTTACTTTTTAATTTAATAATATATATAATACTTTCACTTATGAACTTACTGTTGTCACTTCCCAAACGTTTCGAGATGTTGTTTCTCTTCTTCAGTGGGTTTAATACTAACTGTCGATTACAGAATAACCGTTAAGGAATGGAGTGTGTGGTGGGGGGGGTTGATGGTGGGAAGGGATTGGCGCTGAGGTTCGAATTATGTGTGTGGATCAGTGTGTCAAATAGTGTATGTGATTTGTAATGTATCTGTTCATTTAATATGTTGTTTGGTTGTAGTGTGTGATATCTGTATATTTCAAATTGTTCCGCTGTTTGGTTGTAGTGTGTGATATCTGTATATTTCAAATTGTTCCGCTGAACAATTTGAAATATACAGATATCACACACTACAACCAAACAACATATTAAATGAACAGATACATTACAAATCACATACACTATTTGACACACTGATCCACACACATAATTCGAACCTCAGCGCCAATCCCTTCCCACCATCAACCCCCCCCCCACCGCCACACACTCCATTCCGTAACGGTTATTCTGTAATCTACAGTTAGTATTAAACCCACTGAAGAAGAGAAACAACGTCTCGAAACGTTTGGGAAGTGACAACAGTAAGTTCATAAGTGAAAGTATTATATATATTATTAAATAAGAACGAAACACTACTGACACGGACAAAACGCTGTTATTCTTGACTACAAATAATATAGATGTCGTTCTTTCCAGTTGTCTTGTGTTTTGTACAAATATCGTACAAATTATAATTCACGATATATTAACAAAGTACAACTGCCTCTTAGAGAAAATAATATAATAAATATGAATAGAATGTAAATAAGGAAAGTATAGCATAAAAACATTATTAAAATGTTTTTGATGTAATCATAAAAGTTTTGCTTAGTCTAGTACTAACTTTCGTAATTCTTTTGCTCAGTGTAAAAATGTGTTTATTAGAATTATAAATCGCTTTAGGACATTTTGATAATACAAAGATAAAATATCCTCTCGAACTCAAAGCGAATTTATTTTTAACTCCGAAACAACCACCCTCTTACGGAGTTTCAATATTTTATGACTAAGCTTACATTGTGTTTGTAATAATTATTTTTTCAAGTTATTTTAATGGAAAAACAAGAAAAAGTGTGCTCGGTTGTGAATATACAAAACTTTAGTATCTGCACCGTATGGTTCATTAAAAAAATTGTATGTTTTTGTTTCTGAAAAAAATAAAAAAATCTTCAATTGTTTGTTGATTGTTTTCTCTTCTGTGGTATTCTCCCTGCCGAATTTTAAGCGGAAACAGTTAACACTCCAACACTCTGCAATCAAGAAATGCAGTCAAATTAAACCAGTCACAAATTATCGTTTCTCCTTATAAATATTCTTGTAAAACTTTTATTTTTCACTGCCGTTCTTACGTAGAGTTAATTCGACGTGTCTCTGTGACCTAAGTTTCAATTATAAATATAATTAATACAGAATATTCTTCTAACTAGCGGCAAGTAAGTACTTTGTAGTAATATTAACAAGTTTGCATATTTTTTTTATTAAATTTGAAAGCAGTATTTAGTAGCTTAAATCTTATTGAACCCTGTTCTCAACGTAAAAGCTACATGGCTTACACTTAAAAGAATTTTAATTTCGTCGTATCTTTTAAAATCCAACACAAAGATGACGAATAACGGATATTGGAATATTTCAAGTAACTCTATTGGAAAAATCTTAAAAGCAGTAGTTTACATTTAGCACAGACGTTGGTAGAAGGTGTTTAGGGGGTTGAACCCGTAATATTTCAGTTCAGCTATAAGGAACAAAATCGTGTCTCTTTATAAGTCTTAACACTAATACAGAACAGGGCTTGTAACTTTACATAAATTCCTGAATTAGTTATTGCTTTACAATAGTAGTAGTGTGGGGAGCATAATTGCGATATCCTCTGCTTCCTATACCATACCTGAAGCCTTGGCATGTCAAGTATTGCCGTGCATAATTGCGTAAGTATAGTGTTAAACTAATGCATCTTGTCTAGAGTACGCTCTGTAAAAGATTTAAAAAAAATATTGTGTTAAAGCACATAATAATATGAAATTGTCATTAACGAAACTAAAGTGAACCGTATGTTCATAAACACATCAGACAAACGTCTTAGCACTTTTGTACAAAACCACTCTTTGTTTATCAATTTATTTCAGAGAGATTATTCACTGAAAAATTGTAAATGTTTCCTGAATGTCCACAGCGAATGTGTTACTGACAGGACGAAAGCAGAGACGTAAACACCCAGTCATTTGTCGCTCAGCTACAAAAAGTTACACTCTAGGCCTATCACATTATTGTCCTCTAAAGTAACTATAAATATTATTTACTATAAGCGACAATAATTAACACTGTTTATAAATAGCAAAATGTTTAGATACGGAGATATAACTTACTTCAAAAACAATATTTATTCCTTCCACTTTTTTGTTGAACACCTCGGGAAATGAAATTCTGAAAACAGCCGTAACATTTACACTTTGTATTAGAACACAGAAGATCGCGCAAATGTAACACACATTGTGTGTGTGTGTGTGTTTCTGTTTGTAATATTTTCAGAAGTAAATCTCTCTGGCATGTGTTAATTTCACATTTAGTAAAAGTGCCACCGCTGGGGTAATCTAATTTTCTAATACTGTCACTAACGCATTTTCTTATTGCAAACATTAGCAGTCTCCAACTAGATTTTCGTATGTAACATATTTTTTCTTCTGTGACCACAAAAATGATAATATAATACTATATTGGTTCCTTCAGTCCTTCGAATGGTTTGTATCCTGCCTGCTTATACCCGTGATGGGTGTGTTACGGAGTCTCCCACAGGTATATGGGACCTACTATTTAACGCCGGATCCGAACGGGATAGTTGGGGAGGGTACCTAGGGTACTAGGCAGGATACCTCCCACTGGTTTGCCATTGCCTTGAGAGGGGGGACGGTCGTATCTAAATCAGATGGCTCCGGCGGGATCGAAAGCGCGCCGACAGCGTAGCAGCGCCGCACGCTAGCCACTACGCCACGACCCCTCCTAATATAATATACAAACATCTATATAAATAATATCAGCCTTATGTATTGCATTACTTTTGTGGTTCAGTAAACGTTTCCTGTGTGCAAGTAGTTGTTCCTAAAGTCTTTGTATTGTCTTACACGTTTTTCTCCAGTTTTGGAAGCAAACACTACTTAATTTTGTTGATGCCTGTTAAAATAAGCCGAAAGATCTAAGGAATATCAAATTCACTGCTGTATTTATATTAAAGAGTTATTCTGTTATTAGTATAGAATACAGATGCCAGGCACTGGTAATAGTTTTCTTGTTTAGCGAGTCTGTCAAAGCAAATGGATTTTCTCCTTACATTTAATACCTTAGAAGAAAGAGCATGCATTATACAACACGCTTTAACATTACAAGGATAATAAAACATTCGAAACACGGAAGAAAGTAATAAAATAGTGTAGTACCGTAAACCTAATATCATAATTGACTGTAATAAAGAGAGAGAAGTCATTTCAGATATTAGCTTACGTAATTTGGACTAATTGCTATTGCTTCTCCTACTGTTATATAACACGTAAAACTTTAGTGCCTTGCAACAATTGCTGGCGAAACTTAATCTGTTATCAGTGCTTACAATAGATATTAACTAATTGATGACGTTACTGGTTATAACAGAGTCATGTCCACGTTAGCGTCCATGTTCGTAGCGTGTTGAGCCGTCAGTTAATTTCAAAGAATTCCACAATGTAGAAGGCTGGCTGGGATCTACAACCGCAAAGAGGTCTGATGCAAAGAGGAAAACGGTTTACCATGTCAGAGGTCTTCTAAACAAAACTTGTAACTTTTGGTATTGCAAACTTCTGTTGATGATATTTACAGCTGTAGTACATAAGTTTTGATCTAAATTTTTTTACATATCGTGTCGCGGAAATGATTGTCTTAGTACAGGGTGATTGCCGGCAAATTTCGAAATGGTGTTAGTAGGCGTGGACGATTGTTAGAGCTGAGAATCATATAGAAACCAGCAGAAGCCGTATTGCCATTTACTTATCATGGATACTTGGTGTGGTGGATACTTGGGATGACTGCAGAGATGGACTTTGGGAGAGACGTTCGGCAAGAGTAGCCAGACGTGAGGACAGTAGAAATGAAGTCGTTAAAGACACAATAAATGTAAACAAATAAAAACATTACAATGGTATGGACACACGAGAAGAATGGCACAGGAAAGATTGTCAAGGAGAGTTACGGAATGGACCCCACCAGGAAGAAGGAAAAGAGGAAGACCACCTATCACCTTGCTAAAAGAAATTCAGACTATATTGGGGAACGAGAAATTAAAGATCGTTGGATGGACAAGCAGCAATGGAAGATGAGAATTCAATTATTTCTGTAATCTTTGGCTCCGAAAAATGGCTAAACATTGTACAAACGGAATAATAATAATAATACTTGAGTGGTGCTCAACGTGCTTTTGTCATCAAAGCGTATAACTAAAACAATGGCAGTGTGGTGGTTGGGCGTAGAGGATTTCGCCGTCACTTTAGTTTCTGAAATAAATCGTTTTCTATCAGCACGTGTAATTAACAAAAGGTGCGTAATTCTGAGGTAACAGGTCAGCACTGAAAGAGGAACGTCTACTTGGCACGGAAACCGTTCGTATGCCAGACAGAAGCCCACATTGTTCAATCCGCCGTCAAGCAGTGTCTTAACGGTTGCATAATTCAGTTGTTCAAAGAATATTGGTACAAGACTTAAATTTACCTTCCGTACGAGTTGAACATCGTACAGGAACTGAAACCCAGTGATCAGCTAGTGCGACGAAAATTATACGAACGAATACTTGAAAAGATAAACGTGGACACTGAGTTTCCTAACAACCTGTGGATGTCGGACAAAGCCGTGGGCGGCTCCAGTAGCCATGGGCCGTTGTTTCTGAAGGCGCAGGATCTCCTAACACATTTACAAATTCGTTTTGATTTTAGATTGGCACTAAAACGTTTTAACAGATAATTCGTCACAACACGATATTTGATTTTGTGCATTTCAAAAATACGCGTGACAGGAAAATTTGAACCAGCTGATAAAAAGTGAATAAATTGACAGATATATATCTGGAAATTAACAGGTGTTTACGCGAAATATACGTCTTGCAGCTCACGAAAGAGTTTAATTAGACCACTGAGCTGTAGATGTCGCTCCGCGAACTTTTCAACTGACCCTCATCTATACGACTGTAATCAAATAGCGTAGTAGTTGTGTAGTTTTATATAATTATAGAATCAAAAATATAACAGTTTGTGTAGCAGTTGCAAATGGGGCTTATAGCAAGTTGGAAAATACAGATACTGATTGAAAGCAGCGCCAGACATTAAGATTAAGCAGGTAGTCTTCCCGTCGTAGAAATTACTTCCGCTGCAATGTGTTGCTGACTATTATATATTTTAATTATATTTTAATTTGATTTAATTTAATAAATCAAAATAACAAAATAAATTCTTACAAAGCACATTTTCACGTTAATAAACAACTACAATAAGCAAAGATATCTTGGCATAAAAATACAATAGTATAAAATACTATGTCCGCTCTTTTACAAATTAGAATATAAGTATTTCTTTAATGTAGAATAAAATTGTTAATAATTCTGACTTAATAAAATCAATTCAAAAATTAAATTGTTTTTCAGTATAAACATCTTTACATCAGATTAGATTACAATAAGAAACATTAATTTTATAAACGTTTTATACATTACTTATTAATTATTTTAAATTAAAAATGTCATTACTGTTTCTAATAACACTGTGATAATAGATGAGCGAAAAATAGAATAGATATAGTTAATTATTTATCGGTAGTTAAATAATTGGAGCTTTCTATGAAGACAACTACTATACAGTTGACAACGCTGCGCTCTCACCTCGTTGGCTGCATCCCAACGGACTTCTCCCGTGCTCGGGACAGTAGACACTAGAACAAGGTAAATTTTCTAGGCGCCGCAGACTCGTATTGGTCTCGTAGTTGGAGGAAACAGGATTCGTGAACAAACGTAGCATTCAACTTAGTTCCTTGTTATCGTGTCAGAGGGGAATAATCCTTTCTTAACTTTGTATAAAGTATATTGAAACATAATTAATATTAATGATTAGGATTTTAACTAACAGTAAGAATTCTATTTTTACAGTTATTTTTATCGTTGTCATCATCATTTGAATTTTTTTTTACGCTTTCCATTGTACGTACTACCTGTATTAATGAGTATTTCAGGATGGTGCCTTGAATTCACAGGTTGTTGAAGGGAAGAATCACAGAGGACGACCCCGTTTAGACTACATGAAACAGGTTATGGTCGATATGGACTGCACATAATATTGTGAGTTGAAAAGAAAAGCAGAGAAGCGTGAAGAATTGCCAGCTGCTGCCATCCAGCCTATGGGCTGCTAACCTAGTAGAAAGCCTTGAATACACCCATTATTCTTTTCACGGTAAACTACAGAGATTTTTGTGGCATAGGTACACGAGAATTTAAATTCTATTTTAATTATACATTTCTTAATTTTACTTACATTCAAGGACCGCCGCCTTACCTGGCGAAAGCACATAATTACCAAAAGCAAACACTTACTTACTAGCCAACGCCCACCCTTGGGTGTTGAGCCATTAGGCGACGCGCTGACCAGTAGCGTCGGGCTTCGGCGATCTCGGTGTCCTCGTTGGACGGGGTGTGGTCTAAGGCCGGGCAGTCTCTCAGATGGTCGGCGTCCATCGTCGCGTGGCCGCACAGCTAGCACTCAGGGGTTGGCAGCGCGCGGAGGTGGTGCAGATGTGAAGCGATATTCAAAAGCAAACAGCTCAGACTACAGTACAGCCAAATGTATTGGCTACTCGGAAGGAGATCCACTGTACTGTAACTCTGGAAAGCAAACTCCTTATCTACAAAGCCATACTTAAACCAACCTGGACATATGGCATCCAGCTGTGGGGGACAGCGAATACTTCAAATATCGAGATTGTACAACGATTCCAGAATGTGGTGCTCCGAGCTATGGTCAACGCTGCTTGGTACGTACCCAATAATGTCATCGAGAACGACCTTCAAGTGACTTCTGTCCGTCATGAAATCAAACGATTCTTCGTTAACTACAGTAAGAGACTAGCAGCGCAACCCAACGAACTAGCTCAAAAGCTCATGGAAGACGCAGGCACCAACACAAGAAGACTCAAACGCCACAAACAAGTGGACATTCCGGCTAGATTTATGTAATATTAGTGCTTAAGGAGGAGTGATCAATGGACCACCCTCTACATGCCATATATTGTGTCAACAGTTTTGCCAAATGTTTATTTTGTAAACAGATTGCAAAAATAAAATAAATTTAAAAAAAATAAAAAAACAAAATTTACATTCAAGGGTTAGGTAAAATCAATTCATCTGTCGCAACGACCTCATTAAAAATTAACTAGGCAACGTGTTTATGGATTTTTGCAAAAGATGATTTGCAACAGAGAGGGTTATTACAAAATTATAACCAGGTGCAGTCCTGGTTCTGCAGCTCCTTGCTCGTGTCCTCATAATTCTAATTACAATTACTGTCGTCTTAGTAGGTTCCGCATTGATACGTTTCTTATGTATTCTTAAAGTTTTAAGAATGAAGAAACAACATATTTAATTTTACATAATAAAACGTCTATTTAGAGAAAACAGCAATTAAACATGTACTTGGCAACTTAATTTTTACCTTAATGTAAGTTGTTGCTAAACTGTTTATTGTTCCGTTGTTGTGGGCGACAATGATTTCTTTCCTCGCCAAATCCAAAACAACGATCTAACAGGCTTACACGACCGAAGTCAATGTTGTCAAAATTCATTCCCAGGCTGTTTAGCCGTGGTCCATTGTTTTCAACTGGAACAGACGTTTCGACAGTACCAACGACTGCCATCATCAATGTGAAATTCGAGCTTTGCTAACGTAGGATGGTAGTACACGTTAGAGACCACAGTACTGTGGTTAAGGCTGTAGAAGTCCCGTAACACTACTCCTATTAAAAAAGTATAAAGCTCCAATTTTACACTGATGATGGCAGTCGATGGTACAATCGAAACGTCTGTTTTAGTTGAAAACAATGGACTACGGCCAAACAGCCCGGGAATGAATTTTAACAACAACGATCCATCAATTCTAAAACTAATCTAATGGGGTTAAACAAACCACGAAAATTGAAGTCTAAGTCTTTTATTTCTTGTCCTTTAATAAAGGACGAGTCACGTAAAAACCTCTTCTAGTACAAATAAGATAATTATATTATTATGTAAGGTAAAAAAGTAATAAAGATATGTTAATAAAGATGTTATTAAAAAGGATGAATGATAAAAAATTCTTGATATGGAGTAAAATTATCTATGATTTTCTCTGTGGCACTGAAAAATTTTTTAACTAAATTTAAAACAATGACAACAAGCCTATTTGTAGGTATTTTTAGCCGTAACCAATCAAATGTTTGCATTCGGTATATTAAGTACTAAGGACCTCTCAAACACGTCACGGTCGTTACCCTAAATATAGTGAAGCTAAAGTAGCTTTGTATTTTCAACGTCTATATTCAGATAGATAAATGTGTAGAATCGTGTCACAATATTATTAGTTTTCTTGTTTAGTTGACTCGTCGAAATGTTTTCACTGATTGCAATTAAAAACTTACAGTAATGAAACTAACAACAATTATTACAAGTCGTCTTGAAAGAATAAAAAACGTGTCAATTTTAAAGTAGTAGAACGATCAAACAAGGAAAGTTAGAAATAGAATAGGGTACTAATATAATATTAGTCTAATACTATTCTGTAATGAACGTCGAGAGAAACCGTTTGAAGCCATTAGCCAGCGTAATTGAAACGACATAAACTTTGCTTATTGCTTTATTCGACAGAAAACTTTATTATATTGAATTACCTACTGACCAGTATTAAGCGTTTGCTAATTATTATTCCTGTCAGGTTATTGGACATTCATGACTGTGGCTAGTTTTGAGTTTTATCTCTCGCAATGTAGGGTCCATGATAATAATAGCGTGTAAAAAATTCGTGACATAAATTTGTTTTGAAATTTTTACTGATACTTACGAGTCTTCACATGTTATCTTCACAAGTTAGCAATCCACTAAATATTCCATCTACAACATAGTAGAGGATACCTATTTGAAAGTTTATAGCAAGAGAAATCTGTGAGCAAGGAAAGTTTTCTTAACATTCCTGTGTATTGAGAACATCCACCAATTTTGTATATATATTTGTTTTAAAAATGACTATTTTTATTTTTATTTCTCCTGTGTAGTTTTAATATCTCTGTCTCGGCTTTCTGAATTTAAAAATACATATTCCATTTTGATTTGTACTGTATACATACGCATATTTGTTCTTTACAGCATGTACATAAAATAAGGGAAAGTTAAAACCCCAAAATACAGAAACACTATTGAAGTGTCCAGGATCTCAAAAGATAATGTATGCTTTTTTATGACATTTTCAAGAATATAATTTTAACAGCAAGAAATGTGTACTATATAATAAATTGAACTATAGCTAAACAATATTTTCCTTGAAAATCGGTAAACAAAAATCGATTTACTCATACTCTGTTTATCGTGTAGGGAAATATTATTTCATGAATCAAAAGCTTAAAAATGGTAGAAACGAATTCCATGTTAGACTCGAATGAAGCAATGCTACACCTGCAGTTATCTTTAAAAATAAACAACTGCTTTTGTGTACAATGCCTCACACGAGAAGCTGCTAATTTTTGGAAAGAATAACTGGTGCGTACGTGTAAAATTTGTCTAGACTTCGGCAAATAAAAGAAAATAAAATACAAACAAATACTGGTCTTTTCGATTGGTTATCGGTAACCTCGTTCAATTGTAGACTTACAAAATAACATTAAGCGACAGACACATTACTTAAACAGTAACTGCCGAGCGGCTATCTTTCGAGTTCTCAAGTTCTTTTATTCACATGACTACTAAAGCTCTGTTTATACCTGTTTTATGGCCCAAAGGTTTATTTCTTTGGCTTTTTTTCATTGTTTACTTCAAGCCATCAATGGATTCTTGGTATCCTAGCTTATACGCAATTACCTAGAGCTAACAAAATACAGGAGGTCCTTGACTATGAAACATAATGCGTTCCCGAAAACGTGATCGAAACTCGAATTGTTTGAAATGCGAGTACCGTACTGTAAGTACTTACAGTAGGCTGTACTCATTGTAGGCGTATTGTGCACGTGAATTAGTAGGATCGGTTCCATGGACTGTAATACACTGTACTGTAATGACATAGGATATTATTCTCGCTTAAATTTGAATCATTTGAATAGTCTTTATACAAAAAATATATAATACAGTAGGATGCTAAATTAATCTTTTTTGTACTTAAGTAAAGTTTATAAGCAGTACACACCACAGTCCTAGTATATAAAACAATTAATCACATTAACACTTTGCATTCTTTATACTGATAGAATAGCATTAATTGTGTAAACCATAGTATCGGGAATAATGATGAATAAAGACTGTCAACTTTTCTTAAAGCTTATTCACTTTCTCACAGCTCCACCAGTGTTTGAAAGTCCGAAGCTGTAGTTCGAAGCTTGGATAAAGAGTATCAGTTTTCATTGTCCAAAAGGGCGAGATGTGCGAAAGTCGAAAGTCCGAAAGAAGATGATCTCCTGTATTATCTTATTAGCTTTACCTCCGCCTCTGTTTTATACACATTGCAGAAATGTAATCAAAGTGACGTAGGAAGTAATCTCATCATCGTCAGTCGAACGAGGCGGGGATTCACGGATGGGGATTTCAAAATGACCCACAATGGTCATTTCAAAACAAATTTTTCGTCATTTAGAGATTGTAGAATGGTTTGGTGATTGTGAATATTATACGAAATTTATATCACGTTATTTAGGTTCATGCTTTTATTTTAAAGTTACTTTAAATTTTAACCGCACCTTACCAGTATGTTAATGTTTGTTTGATACATACCACACATGAGTAGTGTGTACTTTAAACTATAAATGAGTATTATTAAACGGAAAATGAACTGACACATACAGATATGATTTTATACTTGCACGTTAATAAGCTTATTATACTGATGAATACCACACTGTGTTTTTATTTTCATTCGTTCCCATCATTTATAATTTAGACCTTCAAAGAATGGTTCAACTTTTCATACGTCCTCCCAAAAGTCAACTCTTCCCCCTCCAAACAGCTGTTTGATCCGTCCCTGACTCGAACTTAGTCGACTTTTATATAAACGTCAATAATGTTTTGTTACGTACGATTCACAGCTCATTATGCATCACATTTTCCACTTTGTGAGTCACCACTTCTTTTCTGTTATGAAATTAGAACAACATTGAGGTTCTGTCTGATTTCCGCGTTGTCGGTACATATTTTAAATATCTTCAGATTTATGTATGCAGATGGCGTACCAGTCTGTCGCACATTAGAAGTAACACCTTTGGTGTCAGTTGTTTGATTGGTTGAATCGCCAAAATGTGTTCCCTATCTTCATTGTTTATACCGATCAATAAATGAAATAAAAGATAATTTCTCTAAATGTTAAGGTGAATTTAAACAAGTAAAGCATCACAAAATTAAAACTTTGTTACATTATAATACAAAAATAATACGTTTAAAATATTAAAATAATAAACTTTAAAGGAAAGAAAACGTTATCCAACGCCACCCATTAAGAGACATTAACTTCGCTTGGAGTTTTATGGCACATAAATCTTTACTGCCTTGCAGTAACTGCTAGCCAGTCTGAATCTGTTATTAGACCTCGCTTGTTTATTAAATAGCTTCTACCGAGACTTTTCACAATTTAAATGTACCGGTATATGATTAGTATTACAATAGCGCAATTACTATTATTTTCCAGTGGATTGGTAAGATTCCTCAACTGATCTAACAGCTGTTATGCATAGCTACACAACTATTGATTTCCATGTATACAGTGTTTTATAAATCGCACACTAGTATAGCCTATATTGTTTACAATAATAAGATTTAATACAACGTGATTTGCAAAAATTTACTTCAGTTATGTAAAAGTACTACTTTTACACTACAATTTTAATTTCGCCAAGACTTGAAAAACAATTTCTATATCTTTATTGTATAAAAAGGAAGAACATTAAGTCGGCGGCGGGATAGTTCAGTGAATGAGATCTCGTTTTACATGACGTACTGTTCTGTAGGTTTGGCTCAATATCGAGTCCTCTAATCCTGGTTGCCTACGTTTGGATCAGTTCAGCAGTCTGCTTGCGTTACAAAAATCTCGCCCAGTAAACATACAACAATCGTAAAAACATTTAAGAACACTTCTACCTTTCGTTCACCTTATTATTCCGCTTGGTTATTCTCTCTGACGGTGGAGTGGTTTAAACTGTACCATCTCGACAGGGCGCAGGGGACCAGGATTCTTATTAACGTATCCTTCTGTTCTGTTTGTATTCGTTCCAAATAAAAAAACGTACAATAGGATGATGTTCCCACCAATTCAACCGATATTGGGCGATCCTGTCGAGTATACTCATAAAATTCAGTTCCTGCCGTATATCTGTGTTTCTTCTACGATCATGGAAAGTACATCCTGCCACGTGCCTGAGAAATCTCATTTCAGCCGCTTTGATCCGACTGGCCTGGCCTTTCGTTTAAGTCCAATTCTCAGACCCATAAAGAAATGTGGGAAGAGGCATCAGCTTGTAGAATTTTTGGGGTGCTCTTTTACTTGCTGACTTAAAGGTTTGCCTAATATTCCCGCACATAAGGTTGAACTTATGCAACTTATTCACAACGTCGTTTCTTGCATTACGTAGCCCAGGTATTTAAAACTGCTAACTTGTTCCAGGACAGTACCATCTATAACTATTTCTCCCCGTACGGGGTATCAGTTCCACGAGAAACCATCACCTTTGTTCAAACTTTGTACTTTGTTTATCAGCTGTATGCAGTAACTACTGCAATGCGACACGGGCGGTGACGCCACGTGCTTATCAAACGCTACCGGCGGTCAGCTGACCGACGGGAGACAAGTTTTAGTTTAGTTTCTAACCAGGCCCCGAGCTGAACTCTCGTTAAACAATATCACTTCCAGCCGCGGCTTCTGGATCAATCTTATTATGTATCGTACTTATTAATTTAATCAGACTATCTGCGTCCATTTACAATGGACTGCGACTTCTTTCAAAACTAATTTATGGGCGTTATGGCCTCTATTACATCCGCACGTGTCGATCATGGTCAATACATCTTAACATTTCAATAAACGCATTTCAAATAACAGTATTACAGTCCACTTCTGTTCGTATAAACAATCCAGCCTTTCCTACATAGCGTCTTTGGAATAACTCGAGATCATCAAGAGCTTCCAAACCGCAACATTTTTGGTCCTCCGGGCCGGATTTCTTATTTTTGGTCCACAAGCGACCGCATTTCTTTGTCCGCATCATTTGTGGTCCAACCGATCTGAATTTATTCTCGTCCTACGGGCAGCATTTCTTGGTCCTGAGCGACCGCATTTTCGTCCACAAGCGACATCAGTTTCGTCCTGAGCGACACCATTTTTGTGAATTACATCGCAGTCAACACGACAAGATTCGGCAAAGCAGTAGACCAGAGACGACGGGACACGGCAGGACAGCATTTGCGATTTCACGTAAAAAGTTCCACAGCTTTAATTTATGGAGGGTTACAACATAAGGCGTCATCTGACCAGTAGAGACAGGAGGTGCAACAGCTCCTAACAGGATCGAGCAACGGGATCGAAGCCAGCTTCAGCACGAATGGATCAACGTCAACGTGACTATGAACTTTTTACTTATATTTAACGTTTAACAATATTTTACATTTAGCAGCAGTTATTTCTTAACACCTTTGTATAAACAAACACCATCATTACACAATGCAACTTAATAAGTGGTTAGCAGTTCATTGTCAGTTCAAACTTCAAAGATAAAGATATATGTTACTATCATTTAAATTCATAATTTTAATAATTTAATTGCCAACAAAGCTTGTTTAATAGAGAGAGTAAGCCTATGTTCTAGCAAGTATTATGTTCATATAAACCAGATCGCTAGCTGCCGCAACGTATTCAAATTTATCAGAACTTAAGTTTATGGTTCACATGCTGTATGCTCAAATTCTTCCAAAGTATTTTTCTTTTTTCTTAAATTGTAATAATGGCAGATGTAAGGGCTCTAATAAAAAAACGAGGCACAATTAAAGCCTCAATATCACGCGTAAATACTTTCGCGGATAACTTCGATTTGGTAACCAGCGATCATCATGCGCTGAAAATAAAACTGCGACATTTGATGGAATTTCCACCAAATACGATGAGATTCAATCCCAAATCGAAGCCGAGGAAGCGGACGTTGCCTTAACGAGTGATAGGGTACAAACGGAAGACGATCTTTGTAATATAGAGTGTAAATTGCAACACCTGCTGGAGCAAGCTGAGCATATGAACCGGAAACCAGTAATTAATGCTGAAAGTAAACAGCTTAAAACACCCCACATTCAATTGGAACCAATCAAATTACCACGGTTTGCGTGTAGTATTGTTGAGTGGCAACATTATTATCACATTTTTCTTGAACTAATTCACGTCAGAGCAGATCTGACGTATATACAGAAACTTCACTATTTGCACTCGTCATTATATGGCGAGGCGCTTAACGTAATAAAATCATTACCAATCACTCATGAGAATTACGCGGTGGCTATCAATCTGTTGAAGAATAGATATGACAGTAAGCTAATTGTTTCCGCCCACCATGTAGGGAATGTCCTGGACGTACCATTGGTACAACAAGAATCCCAAGTCAGCATATCTAAATTCATTGATGAAATCTCAGCCAATATAAACGCTTTAAATAATCTCAAACTGCCAGTCAACACATTCGAAATTATTGTCATACATTACTTAGCTAAAAAACTTGATAGTTACACTTTCCGGTTGTGGAAAGAGAGTTTGTCGGAACATAAATTCCCTGACTTTAATAATTTTATGAATTTTCTAGATTCACGCAGAAAATTACTACAAAATCTTGATAACGCGACTACCCCAACGAGCAGGTTGAATAAAAGCGATGTCTCCTTATCGCAAGGCAGTTAAACAGATAAGCGCTCCTAGGGGGGCATTCCATTCTCATATCAGAAACAATTTATGTAGACTATGTAACGGCGAACATAGAATTATCGAATGCTTACAATTCACATCGCTGTCTATCCCCGACAGAAGAAACGTTTTAGTGAAAAACAAACTTTGCTTAAATTGCCTTCGTCCGGGACACGAAAGCTCAAAGTGTCCATCAAAATTTTCTTGCAAAAAATGTGCTAGGCGTCACCACACCACAATTCATGTCCCCAACAGAGACGGAGCTTCCATTAATAACCAATGCTCACTAAAGTCACAGACAAATAAATCAGTATTGTTATCCACCGCCGTCTGTATGACCACTAATAAGGGCGGTAGGAAATTTCCCGTCAGGATTTTACTGGATTCCGGTTCTCAAGCGAACTTTTGCCCAATGGATTTCGCCCGCAGAATGGGCCTCCAATTGGTTAAACCGCAACTACCCATCACGGGTATAAACAACTCGCTTTCCCAGGCTGACTTTAGTACAAAGGTAAGGCTACATTCTCGCTATAAACCCTTCACGTTAAACGTGCATTGTGCCGTACTACCCAGTATAACTAATGATTTACCGGCGGAGTCGTTCGATCTTGCCTCTTTGAATTTACCCAAGCACGTATTCTTGGCGGATCCTCACCTACATTACTCGTCGCAAGTCGATGTACTACTCGGCGCTCAATATTTTCTCCAACTAATTGAACCTATTAAATTTACGCGCGGACCGCACTTCCCTATAATTCAGGAGACCAAGTTAGGATTCATTTTGGCCGGTGACTTACCCTTCAACGTCGACATAACTAAAACAGTTTCGTCCTTTATGGTCTGTAAGGATGATAGTCAGATTTCCTCGCAACTAAAAGAATTTTGAAAGTTGGAGGAGATCTCTAGTCGCGAACCCTGCTCTGAGGACTCGCCGTGTGAAAAACATTTTGTGGAAAACACTAGCCGCAACCGCGATGGGAGATTCGTGGTATCCCTGCCCCGCAGGTCTGATAAATTTCATTTGGGAGATTCTCTCCGTGAGCTATCCGCAGGTTTCAGTCGCTAGAGTTCAAGTTCAAGCAGAACCCTATCCTTTACAAGGATTATAGCGAGTTTATGAATGACTACTTGAAACTTGGTCACATGTCTCCACTTGATGATTACGATTTGTCGCTTGACAACTCAGATATTTTTTATTTGCCCCATCACGCAGTCTTCAAGGACTCCAGCCTAACCACTAAATTGCGCGTGGTATTTGACGCCTCCGCTAAAACCACAAATAATCTGTCCCTCAACGATACTCTAATGGTCGGTCCTACGATCCAGCAGGAGCTGTTTTCGATAATGGTTCGGTTCCGTACCCACCGATACGTACTTATTGCGGACATAGAAAAGATGTATCGCCAGATCATGGTTAACCCAAAGGATTCAAACCTGCAACGCATCGTTTGGCGTGATGCGCCGCATAAGGAGTTGCGACATTACGCTTTAAGGACGGTTACGTGTGGCACTGCTAGTGCCTCCTTCCTGGCTACACGTTGTCTGGCTCAGATAGCCTACGAAAATAAATCCGACTACCCTACAGCTTCTATGGCCATAGCCAATGATTTTTACGTAGATGATCTTATAACGGGTTCGGATGATCCGAACGGCTTAGCTAAAATGAAATGCGAGATCGTAAAGTTGCTAAGTAGGTACGGTTTCACGTAACATAAGTGGTTCTCTAATCACCATAAGATTATGACCCTTCGCGCCCAAGTATCCCATGACTTCAGCAAAGGTCAAAACGTGCGTACATTGGGAATCCAATGGAACGTTGATAAGGATAATTTTTTATACACCGTTCGGGGTGATGATAATTTGACCGTGTTCAGCAAAAGAAGCGTGTTGTCGGTCATTGCTGGGATTTATGATCCGCTGGGTCTTATCGCACCCATCACATTTTACTGCAAGCATTTCGTGCAACAGTTGTGGTTGGCGGGCACAGATTGGGACGAACCCCTATCTGGGTCATTAGCCAATCAGTGGCTAGAACTATACTCTCAATTAGTTTCCGACACTCATTTTAAGATTACGCGGTCGGTTAAGAGTTCGAACAATTATCCAATTAGTTCATTACAGCTTCACGGATTCGCCGACGCTTCGGCTAAAGGTTACGCGTGTTGCATATATGTGCGGGCGGTCTATTCGAACGGCGCCATGTCGTTAAACTTGTTGTGTGTTAAATCTAGGGTCGCTCCGCTGAAACAGATAACGCTATCACGTCTTGAACTTTGTGCTTGTTTATTGCTGGCGCAATTAACGTCCAAGGTTTTAAACGCCATCAACTACAATTTTGACGGACTATATCTCTATTCGGACTCGATGATAGCGTTGCATTGGATACATCAACAATCTTCCCGCTGGAAGGTATTTGTGGCCAACCGTGTCGCGGAAATACAGCGTCTTGTTAGTAGCAGGGGAACTTGGCATCATGTAGTATCAACTGATAACCCTGCCGACATTTTATCGCGCGGTTGCCTCCCTCGTAGTTTGCACTGTCATACTCAATGGTGGCATGGTCCATCCTGGTTGGCGCATGAGTCAGCATCATGGCCAGTCAGCGCTTTCGACATTAATGCTCCCTGTACTTATCCCGACCTTGAGCAGGAACGTCGCAAGCAGGTTCAAACCTCACTAATTGTCGCGTCCTCAACACATTGTTATGTTGAAAATTATTCATCCCTTACTAGGCTCATTCGCGTATTCGCATATTGCCGCAGATTTTTTCGCAATTCTAGGCTCCCGGTTGTTGACAGGGCCACGTCCTTTTTGTCTGCTCAAGAATTGTCTGACACACTCTTGGTTTTTGTCCGGCAATCTCAGCAGTTGCATTTCGGCGTAGCAGTTATGGAACTTGAGGCAAACCGGTGCCTTCCTCGCAGTAGTAAAATTCTTGCTCTCAACCCCTTCCTGGATGAATCAGGCATTTTAAGAGTGGGTGAACGCTTGCAATTCTCCCCACTTAACTACGCGAGTAAACACCAAATAATTTTCCACCCGCACTCTCGTCTCACGAGATTAATAATTGAGTATGAACATAGGCTATCCGTTTGTTACACGCTGGGGTGCAATCAACTCAAGCTTCGCTCAGGCGCAAATATTGGATCATTCACGACAAATCCTATATCCGATCAGTGATACATAAGTGTGTCACTTGTTTTCGTTACCGGGCTAGAGGCGCGAATCAACTATTAGGTCAGTTACCCCCTTCTAGGGTCACGCCTGCTAGGCCATTTTCACAGTCTGCCGTGGACTACGCCGGTCCCGTACTTTTGCGCCATGGCGGGCAGCGCTCAAAGTCCACGTCCAAGGCATACTTCGCGTTATTCATATCCATGTGTACAAAGGCCATCCATTTAGAATTGGTGTCGGATCTCACTTCCAACGCCTTTATAGCGGTTTTAAAAAGGTTCATCGCGCGCAGAGGTATTCTCGCGCAGATATTTTCAGATAATGGTACGAATTTTCGGCGTGCCAACCACACCTTATATGATTGGTAAAAATTTTTAACCTCAAAGGAAGTTGAGCAATCTTCTCTGGAGTTTTGCGGTCTCCACGGTATCAAATGGTCCTTTATCCCCCCTTCAGCCCCTCATTTCGGTGGTTTGTGGGAAAGTGGTGTAAGGAGTGTTAAATATCATTTGCGTCGCGTAATAGGCGGTACGATCTTGAATTTTGAGGAATACTCTACTCTTCTCTCTCAAATTGAGGCTTGCCTTAATTCACGCCCTTTGTGTGCGGTGTCCGACGATGCTAGAGACCCTGAACCCTTAACTCCTGCTCATTTCCTGGTCGGTGCTCCACTGACTGCACTTCCGGAACCCGACTATACCCAAGGCAATACTAGTCATTTGGGCAGATGGCTTCTGCTCCAAAAATTTACACAGACCATCTGGAAACGGTGGTCTAGGGATTATCTGCACCAGCTGCAGCAGCGCAACAAATGGCGCACCCCGTTAAGGAATTTGAATGTAGGACAGCTTGTCCTCATTTTGGATGATAACTCCCCCCCCCCACTACAGTGGAAGCGCGGGGTAATTACCAATGTTTTTCCGGGTCAAGTTAGTACGCGTCGCAGAAGTTCGCACCGCGCTAGGTATCTTACGCCGACCCATCCACAAATTATGCCCCCTTCCGGTGGCAACAGACTAGTCATATGCGTGCCATACGAGACATACTAGAATTGTGAACTTGTCACATTGCCTGGACTACGCCCGGGACATTCCCTGGGGCGAGCATACAAGTCAATTGTATCATAAACATTGTAAGTATTGTTTACGTGCCGATAGCTATTATTGCTATAGTGACTGTGTTTTCATATGTACTATCAATTATTTATGGATGTTGTTGTATTATCGTATGTTTATATAATCCAAGTTCCGAGGATTACAAGTGTTACTTATGGTATCAATTATTCTACGTATGTATTGTATTTTCTAAGGGTCATATATTATGAAATTTATTGGGGTTTGTTGTGTCAATATTTGGTGCAATTATTATATTTTTTATGGTGTTATCACTTGTTATTGTAATGCTTTGCAAATGTCAATGTGTATTATTTGGGGAAATATCAATGTCTACTTAATCATTGTATTATTATGTGTATTGTGTTACTATTATGTTTTGGGTAAGTTTACTGTCAGTTTGCCCTTGCTAGTTGCATAAGGGTTGATTTCTTGTATACCTTGTAATTGTTAATTGAATTTATCATGTTAATCATATTATGGTTATTATGTCTTTGCGCTGTAGCCAATACGCCAATTGTTGTATCATTTTTGCCATGTAAGGCTAACTATTATATAATTAATTTAATGTTTAATTTACAAAATCGTCCCGATTTTGGCGGGCAGTATGTTCAAACTTTGTACTTTGTTTATCAGCTGTATGCAGTAACTACTGCAATGAGACACGGGCGGTGACGTCACGTGCTTATCAAACGCTACCGGCGGTCAGCTGACCGACGGGAGACAAGTATTAGTTTAGTTTCTAACCAGGCCCCGAGCTGAACTCTCGTTAAACAATATCACCAGCCGCGGCTTCTGGATCAATCTTATTATGTATCGTACTTATTAATTTAATCAGACTATCTGCGTCCATTTACAATGGACTGCGACTTCTTTCAAAACTAATTTATGGGCGTTATGGCCTCTATTACATCCGCACGTGTCGATCATGGTCAATACATCTTAACATTTCAATAAACGCATTTCAAATAACAGTATTACAGTCCACTTCTTTTCTTATAAACAATCCAGCCTTTCCTGCATAGCGTCTTTGGAATAACTCGAGATCATCAAGAGCTTCCAAACCGCAACAACCTTGGTCTTAAGTGTGGATTTTGCAATCCAAAGTCTTTGCAGATTTGGATAGGGTGATCTTTGCCGTCAGTGGTACTCATACTTTCTGGTACTGAGACGTTTATGAGGTTAGTACTTCGTCGAGAAAAGTTATTACCTGTCTTCCCATTTTTCTTCCACCTTCACTAGTCACGTGATGCTTCCCAAAATACTCAAAATTCATAATTGATTAGTTAAAACCGAAGGATCACAAAGACGTGGTGCCCGTTAATATATTGAGGCACCAGAAGGTAAACTACGGATTTCACATCGTCCTGGGGTAGCACATTCATTTTCCACGGTAGAGCAAAATGAAGGTCAGAGTTTCAAATCACAAAGTTGCAAACAAATTTGCAACTATTGACCTGATCAAGGGATATATAAAGCGGTTGCTCTTTATTCGACTATAGCACACATCTGTTCTACCAGGTCAGTACAAATTCAAATTTTTGAAATCTGATGTATAAGAACTATAATCATCTGCTAAAGGAATAATTATTATTTAGGCCTATGTAAAACAAAAACTCTTTGTAAGATTCTATATTCAAAATAAATGTGGTGATGACACATCAAACAATACGCTCCTTGAAATGGAAACGTTAACAATAACAAAATTTACTAAACTATAAATAGATCATTAATTAAGATTAGAAATAAAGTTTAGGATAATCAAGACACTTGAATTTTTTTATCGCTACGTGGGAATTGGAATCGTGGGAAATAAAGGCCGAATGCTGATTTAAAATTCAAACACTTTAAAGGCCTGCCAAATGGTGTTCATAAAAGTGTTAAGAAAACCACGGGTGCCTATAAGACTAATGGTTTTATTATGTGATCCTAAAAACTAAACGAAACAATTTTAACATGATACTGTTTATAGGCTGGGGTCATTCCACAAAATGCGTGATGCAAAATGTGTAACGTCATCGAAAAATGTAATGCTCCAAGTGATGTTAACACTATATTTTTTCCACACTTTCGATTCCCCACAGTCTAGAAATCTTATTTTTAAAGCCTAAAAACATTATCATGCTTCGATGTTTCGGTTTCGTCGAAATTCTTTTTTTGATGTATTTTGTCATAATGGAAAATACAATCTAATTGAAAAGCTGCTGATTCAAATGAAAGGAGATGAAAAGAGTAATTTAGGTGAGACAAATTTGTCAATGGGGGATGTTATGGGGACGGCCAGTGACACTAAGGCATAGAGAAGACTAAATGTTGTATAAATATATAATGTTGCATCACAATTTTTAAAATGAAATAGAACAGAAGGAGAAAACATAAGAATAAGAATATACCAGAAACTACACCTACTATTGTAAGTATGACAATTGTAGCGATATTTGCTGTTGTGACGGTAAATGCCAATCTTTCTCACGTAGTAAAGTCAGACAGATGCAATAATTTCCACAATAACGTAATAATGCACGCGTTTATACAATGCCCTTAATACCGTCTCATTAAGATTACGTTACAGTAATCAAGCTTGGATATGTGTTTAAGCGACGTCGCAGACTTGCTTCAGTCAAGGAGATATGTATTTATTCCATTACATAGAAACGCATACTGTCAGCACTATACATCAGGCGAAAAATTTATTTATTTGAAAAACTGAGTACAGGAATCGAGTTAGTTTTTTATGTATTGCAATACTTTGTTCACACGTTGTTAAATAAATTGTAGTATATTTTTATCAACACTTAAAAAACGTAGAAAAATGTATTACCAAGTAGCCTAATAAAAAACTGCTTTTTAAATTACATTTTGGTCTACTAACAAATTGCGGAATAAGACTAAAATCAATATTTTTCAGACAATGTTTACTATTCACAGAAAGTATATAATATATACATAATTATAAACAAATTTATCTATACATTTTAATTATACTTAGTTCAACATTAACAAATCATAATAAGGTAATTATATAATACATTAGTTAACGTTAACATTAACATTATCCATTATTATTAACATTACTTAATATTAAAATTTCCATATATATAAGAACTACGAGTACCAATCGAGTAGCCCTAGTTTATTTCACACTTTGCCATTACGTCCTCTACAAGTCTGCCATTTCACTCTCCATTGTCTCCGGGGGTGTCATTCTTCTTCTTCTTCTTCTATAACGCTGTCTCTCACTTTTGACTTTATTTACTTATGCCATTTAACACTTAAAACAGTGTAGGTCTTATTACTAAACATAAAAAGCTACAAATAATGGGTTGAAAATACACCCTGAAACGCCAATATCAAGTTATCTTAGATGAAAATAATAAAATAAATAATAAAGTATAATAAATATTTGCTAACAGATATTGGTCGAATAGAGAGGGTTAGAAAATTCAAGTATCTAGGGGAAATAATTCAAGAGAATGGTTTAGAAAAATCTGCTATAGAAGAAAGTATTCATAAAATGGAAAGACCATATCGTATAACTAAAGATATTTACAATACAATAAGGCATTACAGTACAGTAGTGAAGCCAGAATGCCTATATTCAAGTGAATGTCTAGTATTGAATTATAGTTTAGACAAACTAGAAACATTTTAAAGGCGAATTATTACAAAAATATTAGGCCCACAAAGAACTTTGGAAGGTTGAAAATTAAGAAGTAATGATGAAATATATCAGAGTATAAAAAATATAACAGAAACAATGAGAAAAAGAATACTATTATTTTTTGGACATTTATATAGAATGGACGACAATAGGTTAACAAAGCAGATCTTTAAATATATGTGGGGGAAGAAGTCAACATCAAGTTGGATTAAAGAAGTCTAAAAGGATTTAGAAAAAAAAATATATAAACGCAGAAGAAGCAAATTGAAAGACAATTTTTTCCGGCAAAAGTGTTAAAAATGGAAGGAGTCTAGTGTAGGAGAGAGAAAAACGCCGGTTCAAAGTGAACTGAAGACAGGAAGAAGAGACACAGTGGAAAGATGAAACCATATTGGAGAAAAAGAAAAGAATAAAGAATAAAAATGTGCATGTGGTCATTAGATGGCCGATACAAAAGGGTATAATACAATAATTACTACGACACAGTAATAATTTTGTGCCGACACATATTATGAATAATAAATAGATTCTTTAATTTGGTATGGTCCGAAATATAAACCTTTTAACATGAGCACGGAGGTCTGTTTACCCCGCATGAGGAAAGGGGATCTCTAGTGTCCTGAACTAATCGCAGGCGCTGTGTTACCTTTTGTGTCGGCAGAAAAACATGTTTCGTTTGTTGTATTACTTTTAAAATATTAATCCGATTAACGTTTAGTTAATCTAGTGTCTGAATGTATTTTAATCTGTATCAATCCGTGTAAGTTTATTACAAGTTATTAGACACTAAAACACTTTACAAAGAAGATATATAGTACAAAGAAGAAGTCACAGGACAAACAACGCATTCCCTTGTTTCACTTGATAAAGTCAAATGTTTGTTTAACCCTTACAAACAGATGCACACATATACCTCATAATGTATGGCACGCCGCCCAATTTTATTACGCTGTTTCCGACCATTTTCCACTTTAGTAAATTTCTGAAGCTACTGCAAATAATGTTTAAAACAAAAGATGAAACAGGCAATTTGACAATAAGAACGTTTGCTACAGGAAATGTTAAAGAAAATAGTAGGATTGACGATTAAAGAATTCAACAGGTGTAACCAGCCTTTGCCTAGAAAACGTAATTTTTGTAGGCGATAGATGTTCAGTAAAGTAAAAATAAAAAATTACGCACAATGATAATGTGTTGACGACTTATTGTATCACTAGACATACAGGTAAGAAACCTTTTGCCACTTACTGGTACGAAGCAACTTGCTTTAGCAAAGTGAGATTTGGCCATTTTATGTCAAGCAAATACCTATCTGGAAGCAGCAGGAATGTAAATATATACTCACAAAAAATTAATTAATAGTCAATAAATTAATTCTAGTCATGAAATACATTCATTAGAACATTTGACATTGTTATAACCTCAATTTTCTATTGTAGTGTATTATTGTTTATAGCCTAAATACCATACCATTTATAATATATATGTATAATAATATTTTATAATTTATAATACTTCATATATATATATATATATATATATATATATATATATATATTTATAATACTATTTATAATAAGTATTATTGTTTATAGCCTAAATACCATATATATTTTTGCAATAAAGTTTTAATTACTCACATTCTTAAACACGATCGATTTCGGTCATAGACCATCGTCAGGTCATATACAGCGCACTAGCGGTCACAATATATTAAAACAGCAACTATTTACGAAAACGAATTCGTAGACATTGATTAATGAACGTGATACGTACGTGGGAGTCCAAAGTTTCTCAAGAACTGATTTTGTTACAGAGTGTTTATGTTTACATTCATTTATATATATTATATTAGCTGATTACTATTTGTTGATTTTCATTTAGCCGCAATATTTCAAATGTGATACAAGTTTATAGGCTAAGTCCGTCATGATGTTCAATAGATTTTCATGGCCCTCTTCTTTTACGTGTTTGTATATATACGGTATTGTTCATATATATTAGATTTTATTATTCATCATTGGGTGTTTTCAACACGGTTAAATGTTGCTGTATTGGACTATATTCACAAGACTGTTGTTTTATGTGTTTGGCTACTGTTGAGTTGAGTTCGGATTTGAATGTTGAGAATGTTTGGTGTGTTCAATATATCTGTGTTTAAAAGATCTTAAAGTGAATTCTATGTATTTTTTTGTTTGCACCGCACATTATGTTTTGTCGAGTTAGCAGACCGACATTAATATTGGTAAACTTTTTAAACTCCAGTTGTTGAGAAACTTTGGACAACGACGTACGTATCACGTTCATTAATCAATGTCTACAAATTCGTTTCTGTAAATAGTGGCTGTTTTTCCGATATTGTGATTCCAAGTGCGCTGTATATGACCTAACGATGGTCTATGACCGAAATCGATTGTGTTCAAGAATGTAATTAAAACTTTTTTGCAAATATATATATGGTCCATTAGGCTATGAACAATAAATACACTGCAATAGAAAACTGAGATTACAGGGACCATTAGTAAACAATAAGTGTGTGTATATTATAAATACATCACACTATCATTTGTTATAACCTATCAGTAGGGGCATGTTCTGCTAGATACATCAACATTTGCCTCACGCAGCACTGTCCCAGAAGGCTATGTTCAATCATCTTCACTCTTTAGTTATTTTTATAATATGCTTTTATTAATTCGTTAATAATTTCCAGTAGATGTGTACTACCTTTAAGTACTCAGGTACTTACAAGCAAGCGTATACTCTGTATAGGCCTATTTACTAATTTTATTTTATACTGTTACTTTGTTGTAATTAAATTAGTGTAGAACTCTTAATTCAGTGGTATACTGATCGAAAGTGTTTTTGACATTTGTATAAAAGACTTCACTTCCAATTAAATTTTTCAAAGTCAACAAAACGTCTTATGCACTAGTCATACTAAATATTTAAATTATTAGATTGGATAGTTCCTTTTGCTGCCATTTAACAAATAGGTATGTTGACAACAGCCGCTCATATTTTGATAAATAAATACGTTGCACGGTAAGTGATAAAAAAAAACCATACGCTAACTATTGATTGAATTTCAGCGGTCCTCTATTACAAAAGACATCCACCAAATTTACCTACAACGTACATAAATATGAGAAGATAATAGCTATATGCGTGGGGTTCCTCCAGTGTGCCAGCGAAATGTTGTAACCTTTCTCAACATATTGTAGCTTACATATTATAGTTGTTTATGCCAAAACACTGGCTAATGAGGCATCGGTAATTATTTATGGGCGTTTTCGGTAAAAATTTTTGTAATAGAGACCACTTTTTACCTCAGAAATTTTAACAGAGTTGCAGGGCAGGCAGCTTGGATTGTAAAATATAAAGGTAGGAAGTATAACCAGTACCCGTCGACACCACACTTCTGATTTTTACAGGGCCAACGATACGGTTGGAAATTGTACTTTAATTTTATGGGCTATCCAGAAATCTGGGAATCTAGAATGGCGTACCTCCTAACATGATCAATTAAAGGGGATAAAGGCGAGCGGCGTACTAGTTGTCTCTCACAAAAAACGTCAGAGTAAACATTAATTTTAATATTATTTTGAATGTTCATCACAAATTTTTTCACAGCACTTAATAATTATTATTTAATGGTACTTTTACTTGTGAAACTTACTTGTTGATATTCCCTCAAACGCCGTTTCGCAGTTGTATTCTCCTTCTTCAGTGAGGTTTGAATACGGAATGTGTCAAGTAGTCGGTAATTTCTAACGGTTTTTTAGGTGACTGGTTGTGTGTGGGGGTGTGGAGATGGAAGGGGGTTGGCGCGGGATTCTGAATTGTTGTATGCGTTGTGTATTATTTACCAATATAAAAAACAATCTTGAAATGTTACACTACCTACCCAAAAGTTGAAAATTCAACACCGCAGAACAATACGAAATATACAAACACAACAAAACACAACCATACTCAATGAACATTTACAATTTAAATCCAACACACTATTCGACACAATAATACACAACGCATACAACAATTCATAATCCCGCGCCAACCCCTTCCATCTCCACACCCCCACACACAACCAGTCACCTAAAAAACCGTTACAAATTACCTACTAACTGACACATTCCGTATGTAAACCTCACTGAAGAAGGAGAATACAACTCCGAAACGGCGTTTGAGGGAATATCAACAAGTAAGTTTAAAAAGTGAAAGTACCATTAAATAAACATTATTTTATTATTTCAGTGAATAACAGTTTTCTCTCTAACTATATACTTTCCTTCGTATTGTTTAAATTAGCAGCCATCCTTACTTTTCTTTTATAAAATTGCTAAACTGCTATAATTGTTATTATTTAGACAAAGCTTTTCGTCATCACTGACATCTTCAGGTCTTAAACAACCTGAAGATGTCAGTCATGACGAAAAGCTTTGTCTAAATAATAACAATTATAGCAGTTTAGCAATTTTATAAAAGAAAAGTATATACTTTCCTATACGTTTTTATGAAACTCGCAGCGTGTATATATTTCCCTATAATAACATTGTGGTAAATGTTCTTTAAAAAAATGTTAAGGGGTCTTAACACTATTCCAGCTTGCATTCTCACTTTCCGCTACTATTGGTACGCCTGGATATTATCTCGAATGTCAATGTTACAAGAAAAAACTTAAATTCTACTACGAATTAGACTCGTTATTATTGAAAATTACTTTAATATCAAGGCTCTCTCTTAGTGAGTGTTGTAAGACTTGAAACGAAACCACGTCTAATAATCCAAAAACAATTCGTGTCCTTTGTCAGTATTCAAAGAACACATTCTTATATCATATAGCAATTCTACTACTTTTAGAAATTGTAGCATTGAGTTTACTGGAGCAAACGTTATTGCTTTTGTTACACCTTTACGCATCATGCCATGTCTATATTGGGTAATCCTATGTTAGTTCCGTTTGCATATTACGTTAATACCTTTTTAAGTCTCCTTAAGTTTATCCTGTTACTTCACAATTTAATTTTTTTTAATTTTGCTTCAAGCAAAATAAAATTTGCATTCATTTCTTGACTACGTATCACTTACTTAAGTAATATTATCCATTTAATATTATCTTTGCTAACACAATAAAAGCATAAAATCTCCTGGTAAGAGTTCACACAAGAACTATACACACATCAATTTAGGAAGTTGCCTGGTTAGCGCATGCGCAATGAATGAGCGTCTCCCACCATACAGTGTGACTGTAAGTGTGGTGTTGTTTACACGTACAGTCTGCAAGCATTACAAAAGTTACCGAGTTCCTGTTGTGTTTTGTATTTTAATAGCTATCTTAATGATTAGGTTTACCTTTCTGTGACGTTATTTAAAACTAATTTGTTTGTATTATTTTACGTCGAGATAATAGTGTCCAACCTCCGCTTCAACTAAAAGTAAAATGCAAGAGTGGCTTCGAAGTAACCGAATACCTTTCGATGATTCGATGCTGAAGGTACAGTTTCTGCAGTAGATTTTGTTACATAAACCAAGGATCAAAGAATATGTAATCGATTCGCTCCTTCAACAACACGGCCACACTGTATTGCGCTTACCTCCATACCATCCGGAGCTCAACCCAATAGAACTTATTTCGGCCGAGGTGAAGAACTGGGTAGCAACCAACAACACAACGTTTACAATTGAAGACGTGAAGCAGCTAACAGTACAAAAATTCGGGGAAATCGCCAGAGAATCCTGGCAAAAAAAAATGTGACCATGTAAAAAAGGCTGAAGAAGACTACGTTACATCTCAACCACAAATAGAAAACGCTGTTGAAAATTTCATCATTCAACTTGGAGTCCCCTCCAGTGACACAGATGAGGATGACGCCAGCGGATGTAGTCAAATGGACACGGACAGTGAAGAAACTCTATCAGGAATTGAAGACTTAATGTGAAGTGTCGTTTACCTGCTGTCATAGCTGTTAACTTAATTGAAAATTTTTTTGTTACAAAAAAGTACATTACTATAAAAAAAGTCATATTACTATATTGACTTGCACAGTAAAAATTTTATTATTTTCTATTTGAACAGTTAGCAATTATTTGTTACCATAGGACTGCATATTACCGATCGTCTACTGACATGAAACGAAAAAGAGCCCTGAAGATGACCTTGGAATCATGAAAGGTAATTTGTATAAACATAATTCCATTTTTCATTGTTGTTGTCTTGTGTAGGTCTACTTCTATAGTACGTAGTTCCAATGATCTATTTTACTGCATAAATAGGAGCAAGTGGGGTGAGGTGATGAATGGATTAATTTGATAATGTCGGCATATTTATAGGCCTACAATAATTTACAATAATTTTCGGTATGCTTTGTTAGTGTTCTGTGTTTAATTTGTAGTACGTTAACGATTATAAATGTTGTTCTTTAGATCCAAAAACATTAAATAGAAAATAATTTGCATTACAAAATTTAGAAATTACAGTAGCACATAATTACCAGTAGTATTTGCATTTCGTTGTTTGGTTCTATTTTTAAAGTGACAGTGGATATTTTTCTTAAGACATAAAAATATAAGGCATATTTGCTACCATCTGGGGGCTATGAGCGCACGAGTGTGCAATTTTTATATTTAAAACAGCTCTTAAATTATTGAAATTTAAACAAACACTGACACAAACAAAGCGTTCCGAACACTGCTTGCAGTGGTGACTGTACCAACTAGTACACGCGTACTCACGTAGTAGTGGGAAATTTGTCAGCGGAGGGGAAATTTCCCCTCTGTGGGTTTCCAGCTACGTTGATGTATGTATACATATGAATTTTAACAGCTGTCGTGACTTCCATTACACAACGACTTTCTGCACTCCGCTTCTCAGTCTCCAGCTTAAGCTCAGCTTCACTCAGCGTCTCACTGTCTCCTAATAGTCGTCTTTAGTTCCTCAAGACCTTAAGAAATCTGCCACATGTTACTATGTACGAACAACCTCATAATTCAATCCCATAATTATATTGTAAAATGTGGTCGTATTAAGAGAAACCGGTTAACTTATATTCCTGAAAAAAATCTACTTAAACACAGAGACAGGTACACACACCCTCGCGCGCACACGCAAGTAAGTAATGGGTTTAAATGTGTTAAAAGTGCCTTTACACAACCTACTTACGTAAACACGTCAGTATAAATGCGTACGCATGCATGTGTGTGTGTGTGTGTGTGTGCGCGCGTGCGTGTGTGGAGAGGGGTTGTTTAGTTGGTTTTAACAAGAGGGTTTTCCCTCTGTTGGCCGTATGTGTGACTACGTAATACAATTGTATGGTGCAGCTGATACCTGTAGTATTAGAAAAACAAAATAAGAACCATAAAAACTTGAAACGGCGCAATGTAGGCAAAACAAGTACATATTGAAACTGACGAGAACTCCTATTACTAACAACATAATGTTGTGGGTCAAATACATTTCCTAGAAATTTCGTGCTGTTTCCGGATTTTGATCTTTAGAAGTAGTTCATACAGCATTTCGACGTATTCTCCGATGTTTTCTTTAGTCTCTTTAGATAGTTTCACTAATAAGGATAGGCACTGTTGCTTTAATTTTATTTACACTGTTGTTGTTATCTCATTTCATTAGATTCTTGAGAATAAAAGAATTATTCACGTAAAACACATTGAAAAATACAAACAATTTGGTTTGCTTATAATTCTATTATTATTGATACAACAAATACTGAAACGTAGTTATTAATGTAAATGGATATGACTCTAGAGATTCTTTTAAAGAAGTAAGAATACTGAACTCTTGTCAAAAAATTTGAATTAATAAGGATTGTATATTGCAACGATACAGCCATAGCTGTATTAGGCATTAATTTAAATAAATGTAAATTTTGTATAATTTGTATAATTTACCCGTGTAAATGGATCTGAAACTGCAAAAATATTTCATTGTTAGATTAGGGGAGCAAGTAACCTGTTCCGACACGCAGTGAGCACCTGCTCAATTGTATGTGTGTTACACGTGTATCTTGTGTGTGTGAGTGAAGCAGGCATAGACAAGAAACTCAGCAACCCGCCCCAAGTAATTAATAAAATAGTTGTTTGAATTCACTGTGAGAAAACTAATTAATGTATGATCAAACCAAAGGCACCAAAGTGTGGGTAAAAATTATAGTTATCCCCAGTGAAAAGATGACGTTAATAGAACACGTTATGCGAAGACAGTGCAAAATAAACATGCTAAAAAATACGCAAATTACCCTAAGACGCTAAAATTAATATGGTGACTGATTAATCGAAGTAGCTACGATTTGTGCTATCTCGATTCCGTGCAAAACAGTGCTATTTGCTAATAATTGCAAATAGATGAAAAGGTTCGGTAGTGGGGGCTGTCAAGAGATACGCAGGTATCAACAGGACGATTTTGGAGCCGACTAGCGCGGAATCTCTAGAGGGTATAAATTAAGGGTTCGACCAAAAACCCTTCTCTTCATTTCAAGACTCAGTTGCAGCCGGACATGCTGTCCGTCGGCAAAACAGTTTATTTTTATTATTCTATTACAAGTCGCAGTAAGAAACGAAATGACGTGTTAAAGTCACGACAATATTACGGGAAAAACTAATACAGCAATAGTTAGTCTACCAAGAGTATATCCAGGAAATATGCTGTGGATCGATGCTGGACTCTAGATGTATCCAGGAAAGCTGCCGTAGATCGACGCTGGACTCCTAGATGTATCCAGGAAAGCTGCCGTAGATCGACGCTGGTCTCCTAGATGTATCCAGGAAAGCTGCCGTAGATCGACGCTGGACTATAGACGTATCCAGGACCACGCCAGGACAAGAGGAATGGAAGATTAACTCTAGACAACGCTGGACCCCGGACAACAGTCGTAAGATCATCAGAAATCGAGGTGACATGCTTAACCCTTAACTTGGCACGAAAAAAATTATTTCTTGTAAAATTTTACATCCTCTGTCACTAATTAACACAAAAATGTAGTTTCTATTTGTTTATTTTTATGGATAGTAAAATTATGACCATGTAACCTATTGGTTACACTGCCAGTTTGTAAAAGAAATATGTTCTATATTCCATGTAACCTATTGGTTACACTGCCAGTTTGTAAAAGAAATATGTTCTATATTCCATGTAGGTTAATGTTTACATTTCCATCACTTCTATTTATAGGGATGTAATAAATAACACTGTAAATTATAAAGAAACTGTTAATTTTAATTAATCAATGAAATTTAATTATAAATAACGTAATTACAAAAAGTATTTTTGTATTATTATACTATTTATAAATGTAAAATTGAAAAGAATATAAATCAAATACTTGAATACAAAATATAATTATGAAAATGAAGATTATAATTCAAAATAGTAGAAAACAATGTACCAGACTATAATAAGTACCTAATAAGAGAAGTATTGTCAATTAAATTATGCAAAAAATTACAAAAGAATAGTTCTGAATTTGAAAATGTATCTGATTTTTATAGATTTCTTAAACTATTTTAATTATTATGTATGTTTACATATTTATAATGTTTGTTTACAGTTTTTAACATTTTTTCAGTAATGATAATGTACAATCAAAACACTGATTTATAATATTGTTATTAGTTGAATAATATGTTTTAGTTATTTTTGATGGTTTGTGAAAGTCTAGAAAACAATTTCTATCTTTAACGAGACATAATCGTGTCTTGCATTTTCTGCATTCAACTATTGTAACACCTTTTGGACAAAATCTGCACCGCCCTTTGGTTGTGTAGACTGGAAAATGGTCAATGCAGTCAAATCTAATGTTTTTCTGTGGACGAGGGGGGACAGGCGTTTTTATTGTCTTCTATAATTTAGGTTTCTTTTCTGACAATGGTCTTCCCCGCTTTCTGTTTTTCAGTTGTAGAGAATTTATAATTTCAAGCTTGAAATCTTTTAGTCTTTGTACTTTTTGTCTTCCCAGCAATTTGTTTTCTTGGCGGTATAGAAGCCAAGCATTATTTACACAAATATCCAATAACTGAGAAAAAATTCCCATATACCATCGATGAGTTCTAATTGAAGTCCGGTACAAGGCTACCAACATATCTGCTAAGTCAACGCCTCCCATGTGAGCATTGTACTGATTAACAATTTGCGGACATGTGACATCACATTTATATGGCCTGGTTGAATCATTAGCAACAATGCTGTTAGACGTACACTGCCAGCAACACGTTTATTTTTTATGTGGCGTTTGATAGAACCTAGTGGATATGAATCTACAAATGAACTGCATAACAAAAGTGCTTTGTTATCTATCCATTTGACAACTACCACTTTTTTATTATTATCAACAATTTGATGAAGGGATCCACGACCTTTTTTAGAAAGTTCTTTATCAGACATGATAGGAGATTCCCCTAATCTGTTTTGTCTTAACGTCCCAAGCGCAAGGATTCCTTTTTCATTCCTTAGATAAGCTATCAGTCCAGGGGAACAGAAATAGTTATCAAAAAATACAACACTGCAAGGTTTGTCAGCGATAGACTGGCATAAAGCGTGAATGACTTTGCCACTCATTCCATGGATTTCTTCCTCATCTGAAAATGTATAATTTATGAATGTATCTTCTCCTGCATAAATAATAAAATCATATACTATTCCAGATACTCCACACCGCACAAAAACTTTGAAGCCCCACTTCGTGGGCTTCTTCTGAATGTACTGCCTTCTAGATCCTGCTCGAGTACCTTTGTACGGGATCATCATTTCATCACTGGAATACTGTTTTTCTTCTTCTACAGAAAATTTTGTAATTTGTACTATATTTACCCCTTTCTACTGCATGTCGTGCTATTTTCATAATTTCTTCAGTTCTTGCTTTTCGAGATGAAAATCCGCCAGTCTGAAAAAGACAAATAGGTAAATAAAATATAGATTCACGTTATGTTGAGAGTATTTCCATGAAACATGTTTCACACACACACATATGCTTATATATATACATATATGCTTTGTCAACCTTTTTTTATAGTAATTTGTAATTACATAAAACTACCATTGTTTTTATAAATAATTCAATATGTTGCTATGTAAGCCTACCATGATTTGTAAGCATATTGCTCTATATGAGTGATAATTTTTTATGTAACAACATAGCAGAAACAAACAAAAATATAGTTAGAAAATGTTTAGATATATGTCTGCCAACTTGGCAGTGTAACCTATAAGTAACATAATTTTTAAATTGTTCTCAAATTTTATATTTTCATAACTTTTATAAAATCAGTATGTGTGTAGACGCCTATAGTACTAAAGAACATAACAATTAAATAAAACATAAGAAAAACAAAGACAAACTACTAAAATTTAAACAAAATGCTTACCTGGAACAGCTGTTTTCTTATCCTTGAGGAAGCCATCATGACACTGCCAACTATAACGATGTTTATGCAAAAAGGACTGCAGATAGCAGCACTGAACAAGGTGTATCTTACAGAACAAGCTGTAATCAAGTGAGCCAACATAAAATCATATGTTTTTCCGTTTCCGGGAAATTTAAAAAAAATTTTGAAAAGTATGTATCCTATAGTTCACATTGCCAAGATAAGGGTTAATGCATTTTAAATGATTTATAAAAACAAAAGAGCTCATAAAGACGATTTCAAAAGACAGTATATTGGAACAAAGAAAGTTTATATTTAGTAATAATATGTTAAAATGTAAATAAATGTTTAGTCGTAAGAATGAGCGATCGCATAATAAATATAGAAACAGTAATAAATGAAAGAGAATTTAAAGTAAAGAGAGTAGAGTTTATGATCAAAATAAATAGTAAAGTGATTAGATATTTGAAGTATAGAAGATTAATTTAAAGTTGAATATTAAAACAAAAGCCAGTCTACAAGAAATTAATATAAAGTTAAATTGAAGTCAAAACATTGGTATAGACTGAGCGAGTAGAGGTCAGATCTGAGATAAGACAATTTATTTCAATATAAAAATATTTTAATTTTATAATAAATTAATAAAAATTATTTAACATGTTTAGATATAAGATTAACATGTTTAGATATAAGGATTTTTTTTTAATATGTGTACTGTTGCATATCGTAAGATATAAACATTACATAATGAGCAATATCGTGGCCGACAAATTAATGATGTTTATGAATAATTTTAATAATGAAAAAATAATAAATATGAGTTTTTAATACTGATAATAAAAATACTCTTATTATATTTACACCTGAACCCCAAATACACATACAAGTTGTTATTAATGTTATATAAAGTGTATGAGTTCAATTAATATTCAAATTAAATTGCACAGAATATATAACTTGTTACAATTTGGCCCCCAAAGAACGTGGGGCTATACAAATTAAATTACATATAGATATATGCAACTTATATCGTTGTAATATATTATAATTAATCACACTGTTGTATAAATGTGACATTTTATATAAAGTTTTCTAATATTTTATTTTCACCCGCTTAGATTAAATTTTATTTTAAGGAAGATGGTATTCACTACAGTAATCAAGAAATTGGATCACTTGATTAAATAGTTAATAATAGAGGTTAGTTCACCATAAGTAAAATATATTTATAAAAACACAATGAGTAAAATGAGAAAATGAAATCCAATTAACATTACGATATTCCGAGCTTAAGGGGATGTTATCAACTTCAGGGCTGAAGAAGTTACTTCAAGAAGTTTAGTACGTATGCTTCTTCTAAACTTGTATGTACAAATACTTTGAGCAACATATTTACCAACATTAACCATTACATCCTCTATGAATAAAATACTCAAG